>JANDJT010000041.1:20726055-20751857 GCA_024331685.1 Stegophilus panzeri
CACACACACACACACACACACACACACACACACACACACACACACACACACACACACACACACACACACACAGGCATGCATGCACGCACACACGCACACAAAGAATGGAAGGAAGGAAAGAAAACTTTTTGAAAAATGGCTCAGCAGTTGCCCTGATGATTGCCATGACAACAGTGGGACAACATCTCCCTATACTGTGCCAGTCAGGCTGTCCCAAATACGGACACAAAAGAAGAGCAAAGAACGCACAGACACACACACACACACACACACACACACACCTGGGTATTAACATTTCTGTAGGTGTTAAGTCTTAACTATTAAGTCTTACCAAACATTTGCTTTAGTTTCATTGTTCAGTGAATGCACACATTTCGGTTCTAAATTACGTCTAGACAATGTTTATATATCGGGGAATTAACAAATTCAAACTAGTAAACAAAAATGATTGTTAATCTGTCTAATAATGAACTGTTCCCAGTCAATGAGTGCCTTAATAAACACAGAACAGCCTGTGCGGACCTGCCTGCCCACTCGGGGGCATCTTTAGCCCTGCTCGAGACCTCTATTGGCAGGATTTCTCTAGTCTAACTTCAGCGGATTGTTTGGATTATCATTTTTTTGTCATTTGTCCTAATAAAGCACAAACAAGTTGACACATTTGCATGCTGTCTCTCACCACAGGCAGCCATTTCATACAGTAACGTAATGTGTCCTGATAAAATATGATTGAAATTTGAAAATTCATCTATTAACAATTGTTTGATCCTTTTTGTCTGTTTTCATGTTTTATGATAACAGTAAAAAAAAAAAAATACTTGTTTTACGGCATCATTTATTGACAGTAATGCTGGCTGCAAGATAAATCACAGGCTTATATTAATGCTCTCATTGTTATACTTCAATACAATACTTCACACCGTACAATATCATTTGTATAGTAACAACTAATCAGAAGGAACTTTTATTCTGGACAAGCGCATAATTTAATTCTAATAACAAAAGAATTGAACTCTTTCTTCACTTTGGAACCGCATGGGCCCTCCTGATGCTCTGTTTCATCATGTACAGCAGTAAATGACCTTGGTGTGATTATTGACTACAGTCTTTCATTTGACGCTCATGTAGATAATATTACTAGAATAGCCTTCTTTCATCTCAGAAATATTGCTAAGGTAAGAAATATAATGTCACTATAGGTGTCACTATAGCTCCAGTTAATCCAGAATGCAGCAGCCCTTACTGGAACCAGAAGATATGACCACATGACCCCTATCTTATCCACAATGGACTGGCTCCAAATCAAATTTCATATTGATTATAAAATACTACTACTGACCTCTAAAGCCTATAAACCTTCTGAACTTTTATGATTCCCTACACCTATACTGAACTTCAATCAAAAGGTGCAGGCTATTTGTTGGTACCTTGAATAGTGAACGCAAGGGGAAGAGCTTTTCCTTACAAAGCCCCACAGTTATGGAACAGCCTTCCAGTTAGTGTTAGGGACTCAGACAGAATCTCAGTGGTTTAGTCTAGGCTGAAAACACATCTATTTAGTCAATCCTTTTGTTAATAGTTTTTTTCTTAGGTAAAGAAGCAGATCTGGAGGGTTCATGAGCACAGATCAGGAGGGTTTACTTTATCTCCCAAGGCGCCCTCATGTCTGTGTTATCTTCTGGCTCTCCCTTTTAGTTATGCTGTCATAGCTAATCTTGCTGGAGCCCCTGCTTGCACCCTGCACCCAGTGTACACTGGATTTACGTGACAATGAGCATACCTAACAATCTGTCTGTCAGTCTGTCTGTCTCTCTCTCTCTCTCTCTCCCTTACTCTCTCTTTGTCGAAATACAAATGCGACTCCTGAGATACCTGTGATCCTGACCCCTTTTGCTCTCCAGACCTGCATGATCTATTCTGATGCAATACTTCTGGTTGGAATTCTCATCACCTGAAACCCATGTGCTGCTGCTGAGGATGGCCTCATATGGACAGCCTAGAGATATATGAGATTACTGTGGATGGTACCACTTAGAAACCATGAAGATGGCTTTGTACTGCAATTGATACAAATAGTTTTGCTATGATAGCTTTAGGACTGCCATTGCCACGGTCAGTTTTGCACATCAGTTTTGCACATCAGTCTCCATCAGTGAACGGTTGATAACGCCAACAAAACAGACTTCATGGTAAAACTATAATGAATTTCTTGGTTACCCAGTGGCATTTTTGGACTATATAGCACACAGTTAAAGAAGGGAATTATTTATAATTACACTATGGGTTCTTTTTTGAGCCTGGTTCCTCTCAAGGTTTGTTCCTCATATCATCTCAGGGAGTTTTTCCTTGCCACCATTGCCTCTGGCTTGCTCATTATGGATCAATTTATACATTTATACATTTAAAATTTATATCCTGAATTGATATATTTCTATCTGCTTTGTGACAATGTCCATTGTTAAACGTGCTATACAAATTAAAAATTTAATTGAATTGAATTTTTGTAGATGACATGGATCCTAACTTCCCGCTTGAGTCTTGCTTGTTGCAGAATTATGGATGAAAGTAAATAATGTAGTAAAATGCTTACTTACCTGCATATGTCCATTCCTTGGCTGAAGATAAAAAGAGAGGGAAAAATGTGTCAGCAGATACAGCATCATTATCTTATCATGATAAATTTCAATAATGATTTGAATTAGGTGGTGGTATGATACACTACTGCAAAATTGCGTACAACAGCTTGTTTTTATTAATGTTTTATTAAAGAACAAAATGACATTCAAATAGGGAAAATAAAGGCTTGTTTATTATTTTTAAATATGTATTTATTTATTTAAAAAATAAAGAAATAAATACATATTTATATAAGGACTTACTTACAGTTATTAGATAATAATAAGTGTGTTGCACTTGGAAACTAAATCAGTTAAACATATAGATAAAAGACTTAGAGACATTGCCAGTATTAACAATATATTGCATATTATAGCTACAATTAAGACATTGGCATTAAAGTTTCTATATGGCTATTGCATGATTTTAAGATATTGAAGCATAACATCTGGAGCCTCACTAAGATTAAAGAAGATACTTTTCAGCTTTTTAAAATACGTTTAATATTTAAGTGTAAGGCTTATTCTGTGGCCTGTAATTCATAATATTACTGGGAAGTTGAATTCGAGGAAGGAGTCGACCTGACAGAAATCAGCGTTGAGGGGAGTTGGAGGGGACTCTGGAGGCTAGGGGTGCTGGTATTATGGATTTCAGGTGGGAAACATGGAACGAGGGAACAATGCGGCAGTCTAGTTTAAATGTAACTTCATTTATTTGTTTCAGGATTTTTTAAAGGGCCGATGTACCTGGGGTTTAGTTTCCGCAGGCTTGGGGTTGATGGAAGTAGCTAACCAGACTCGGTCCCTGGGTTGGTAATGGGAGTTCTCTCCTCTGTGCTGGTCAGCAGATTCTTTGTTGGACTGAGCTACTTGTTCCAAGCATTGATGGGTACTTTCCCATACTTGTTCACTACTTTGGAACCAGTTATCTACTGCTGGTGAATCGGCTGGCTTATAACCGAGCACGTATTGAAAGGGAGTGAGATAAGTGTCATAGTGAGTTCTGTGCATATTCCGCCTAAGGCAGTAACTGGGATCAATCCTCCTGGTTGTTCACACAGAATGTTCTCAAGAAGCAGCTGATCTCCTGGTTGGTCCTCTCTACCTATACGTTGGTCTATGGGTGGTATCCAGGGGTTAAGCTGACAGTTACCCACAGCTTCTCCATGAAACTGGCCCAAACTTTAGAGGTGAATTGAGTGCCTCTATCACTCACAATGTCCTCTGGAATCAGAAAATTCCTGAATATGTAGTGAAAGAGGAGTTCAGCTGTTGTAAAGGCAGTGGGTAAGCTGGGCAGAGGAATGAGGTGGAGTGACATTGAGAACCGGTCGACAATGACCAGGATGCTTGTGTGGCCCTGGGCTTCCGGAAGATCAGTAATGAAATCTATAGCAATGTGTGACCAGGGTCTCTGTGCTATGGGCAGGGGCAGAAGCTTAGTGAATGGTGAATGGATGAGCAGCCCCTCTAGCCAGTGACGCCACTCCTCATGGGCCATTTGTACTGCCAACAGCTCTCTGTTCCTGATGTCATATTTTTTTCAGCTGGGGTGAGCTTTTTGGAGAAATAAGCCACTGGATAAAGCTTGGGCTTTTCTCTGAACCATTGTGATAAGACAGATCCTACTCCTGTTTCTGAATCATCCACTTCTACAATGAAGGATTTTGAGGGATCAGGGTGTTACAATATGGGAGCTGTGGTGAAGGCTACTTTCAGCTGGTTCAGGGCCACCTCGGCCACAGAGTTCCACACCAGGCTCCTAGGCTCCTTGTAACCTGTTTGAGGAGTGAGGTCAGGGGCTGAGCAATTCAGCTAAAGCCCTGAATGAAGTACCTACAGAAGTTGGTGAAACCTAAGAACCGCTGCTAGTCTTTGACTGTCTTGTGTGTTGGCTACTCTGAGACAGCAGACACCTTAGTTTGGTCCATTGTGACCCCATCCGGGCTAATGACGTAACCCAGGTGCGTTTGTGAAATTCACACCTCTCCCCTTTAATTAACAACTAATGCTGTGCATAACTCTGGAGAACTTGGCAAACATGCAACGCTTGAGTTTCACAAGCTTGAGAATAGATGAGGATATCGTCAATTTATGCAATGGCATATTGACCCAACGTATCCCTCAGGAAATCTTTGATTAAGTTCTGGAAAACTGAGGAGGCGCACATAGTGGCTGCTGGTGGTGCTGAAAGCAGTCTTCCACTCATATCCCTCCCAGATGTGTACTAGATTAAATACTCTGCACAGGTCTAACTTAAAATATCTGATCTGAGTGGAGTTGTTTAAGTGCGGATGGGGCCAGGGCAGGGTCGGGCAATCTTATCCGGAAAGGGCCGTTGTGGGTGCAGGTTTTCATTCCAACCAAGCAGAAGCCACATCTGAATCTATTGATGTTAGGAAATGTAAAGGATACCTCAGGCTCAGCATTTTCATGCTCCCACTAACAGGCATGTTTCTCATTTAACCTGTAACAACCTTCAAAACCACGACACGGCAACTGAAACTAAAAGAATTATTACTTGCCTCATCTGTCCTCTTCCAATACTCAATCTGTCTTATTTTGTTTTCTCTTACTTTGCCTGTCCTCTTTTCACCCCTCCTCTTCTCCTGCCAAGAGTTTAGTTTGGTCATGTAAATGCATGGCTGAAAGATGTCATGCACAGAATGCTAACATTATTAGCTTGGGGACAGCTTAATCAAACCTTCCCAATAAGACCTAGCATACCCTGGCCTGAACTAAAGAAGACACAGGAGGTTTACCCTAAAGCATAAGAGTACAAGTCTTCTCTTCCACACTAACATAATGAAGAGCCAAAATAAATCTCTGTCTGTTGTGTATATATGAGAGTGACAGCACTTTCCCTGCTGTTGCTACTGAGGTGAAGCTCATGCTGAATGTTAATAGCAGCACAGATAGTTACAGCCCCTCAACATCTTATCCAAGGCCAAACAGAAAACTCTTAATGTCAGACACCAAAGAGTTCAATTAATGGCAATTATACACTTTTTCAATACAAGAACCCATGGGAAATTTATTTCTCCATATTATGAGATGGTTAACAATAAGAAGTACAGTTAGAAAAAAAAAAATATTCATGAATGTGAATTTTATCTAGAATGAGTCCTGAATTTTATCAGGCCGTTTTCACAGTTGCTGATTCTGCTTTTATGGAGAAACACCAAATTCATTTGGGAATGTAACGTTTAGCTGCCTAGTGAGCACAGCAGGCCAGACTCTATCCCGGCATGGCCGTGCTGCAAAGCCTTCATACATTTACATATGCAACAAACTACTACAAGCATCTAACTGAGCCTCGGAGCTTTGGAGGTTTATAATGGAATGAGTTGAAAAATATGCAGTGTGTCTGCTGTATATCAATAAAAAAAATTCCTGAGTCAGAATGGTCATGATTCAAGATTTTATGTCTTCTTTAGACTCAGAGACTGACTAAAAATTTCCAACTGACATTTTACATTAATACAATGTCTTCTTACATGTCTTCTTAAATGATGAAAAAAATAAGGTTATTAACTGCTAACAAAGATTGAATGATTTCAAGATCACTGTTTCTAGTAAGGATGATTATATTCATTGTGTTTTGGTTACTAGCAAAATACCGTGTTTCGGGTTTTTATTTTTGTTCCTTAAACTGGATTGTAGCCCCAAATGTTGTTTCCCCAACAAGAATACATATGCAACTGTCTTGAAGTTATTATTATAAGAAGACAGATATTCAACATCTGCCATGTTATAACCTTAAATGCTTCCCTCAACTCTAAGAACACAGGAACAGTGACGGTATAGATTAGTTTTAAACAATAAGTGTATGGATAGAATGGCAAGGTCGTATACAGTATATGCACGATAAAATGTTCATATACAGATCCAAAGATGCATATATACATATGATCAGTATGAAAAGGAAATAGAAAAATAGAAAGATATAATGTATACTGTTTGTACAGTGACATAGCTGTGTATACTGTATATAGATGAAGTGATGAATATGTAGGTTGTACATATGGACAACATTAAGGATGTGCAATATGAAAAATGTGCAAAGGAATATATGCAATAGAATATGTGCAGAAAGAAAAAAAAATGGTGAACTGTGCAAAAATCTATTATTGGGGAGGACAGTTATGTATAATATGATTAATAAATATGTACTGTATGAAAGCATATGCATACTAACATGTGATTATGCTGAAATGGCCTTTCTAACAATACTGTGTTTGCTGAATATTGATATACAACTGATTATTACATTGTACATTTGGCCATATACAGTAAAAACTGAAAAAGTAAGAATCGTCTTTCCAAAAAGGGACTAATTCAGTTCATTAAGAGTCATGATGCAAGACAAATGAATCATTTTCTTCAGCTTGAACACATGCCTTATTCAGTTTATCTATTTAGCCAAGTCTTCGTGCAGGCTATTATCATATTATTATTATTATTATTATTACAGACAGGGCATTTGCTGCGTCACAGCCTCAGACATTTACAGTGTAATTAAGCTTCATAATCACTCAGATGAATAGGTGGTAAAGCTTATAGGTTGTATAACGATAAAAAAGCCCAGAGTGGAATTTGAGATGACTATATTGTCCGTATTTTCGGTAATGATTGGAGAAAATGAGGTATAACAAGAAGGTTTTTTTTCTTTTTTTTTTCTTTCTTTGTGTAACGTGTAACAAGCTCTATTAAAGTTCATCATAGGTTTATTAAGAGTGAATATGGCAGGACCTTGAAAACTAAACAGCATAAGAAAGAGCATTACAAAGCCAGCTTTCTTGTATCACTCCTTCAGATAAGTGACAAAGAGACAGAAGGGTAAAGGATGAGTCCTTGAAGTAACATCTGTCAAAAAACAACAGATCAATCCATGACAAAGACAGAATGGCAAGGAGAGAGAAAATAGATAATCATTAAATACTTCTTATCCATCATGTTCATAAAAACAGAACCGCAGGGCTTCATTATTGAGACACACACACACACACGCTTGCACATGTTCATGGGTGTCCAATCTGTCTCTTTTATTGAAGTACTAAACATCACACTCAGGGTTGTTTCTAATCATTTGGGGGCCCTAAGCGACAAATTACTCACGGGCCCCCCACCCACACCAATCTTAATTTTACATGCAAGAATGAACAGAATTAATACTTCATAATGGCTTCCTTTATCAAAGATAATTAAATATCCATAATCGTGAATGAGGAATTACTGTACTGTATGTTCTACTTGTATATATTTTCATTTCCGTTCAGGAAATACAGCCCAAGACTGTTATACATAGCTTATTGTAGCACTGAAATACTATCTAGCTGTTAATCTTAGCTAAGATAATGGACACATGACTGGGGGAAATTATATATAATGTATATATATATATAGTCAGAGCAGGTCTTGTGGGTTGGTCCCTGTATGCAGTGGTTAGTACCTACCAAAAGTGGTCCAAGGAAGGACAACTGGTGAACCGGCGACAGGGTCATGGACGCCCAAGACTCATTGATGGGCATGGGGAGCGAAAACTAGCTCGTATGGTCCGAGCTCACAGAAGAGCTACTGTAGCACAAACTGCTGAAAAAGTTAATGCTGGTTGTGATAGAAAGGTGTCAGAACATACAGTGCATCTCAGCTTGCTGTGTATGGGGCTGCGAAGCCGCAGACCAGTCAGAGTTCCCATGCTGACCCCTGTCCACCCCTGAAAGCAATGGAAGGTGGCCTGGTCTAAAGAATCACGTTTCCTTTCACATCATGTGGACCGCCGGGTGTGTGTTCATAGTTTACCTGGGGAAGAGATGACACAAGGATGCACTATGGGAAGAAGGCAAGTCGGTGGAGGAACTGTGATGTTCTGGGCAATGTTCTGCTGGGAAATTTTGGGTCCTGGCATTCATGTGGATGTTATTTTTAAATGTACCACCTACCTAAACATCGCTGCAGACCAAGTACACCCCTTCATGGTGTAGCCAAGTGGGTTAAAAAGTCATTTGTCTATAATGCAGTAAAAATTTGGTGTAGCCCCTTTAACAACTCCTCGTGCTGTGTGGGGAGATTTCTATCTGGCCTGGCCAGCAGTGCGCATGTGTGAGAGAAAAATATTGTGAAGCCTATTTTGAGATTTTTGGATTAAAAATATGGTAAATATAGTTTGGGTTTTTTTTTTTGGCTAAATATACATTTTGTATTATAAAGATGCATTATGTAGTTCATGTGTGAGTCTAAAATAATATGTTTTATGTGTAATTTGATTAGATGCACAGAGATTTCAGTGTAAACAGACCAAGACGAAGACTTTTGAAAAGGAAGGCGTGGCTCCGCCCACATTTGCTCCCTGATTGGGTCTTCTGGATCATCGCGTTTCCTTCCCTGTTTCTTCAAGCCCCTACCGTATGACCGTTACACTACAATGATTGAATACACAACAACATGGAGATGGAACCGAAAGCTTTGCTGGCTTTGTTGTCATTCTTAGCAGCCATTGTGCAGTTAAATTCTGTATTTTATAATACTGCAGCTGCCTACATGCGCAAGAGGCGAGCTACGATTAGAGAAATCTGAAACAAATCTCATTCCAAGCGGCGTAAGCCCTACATGGACCGCCGGTTTGTTGTGCGTCCTGGTGACTAGCAACCAACTTCCTGTTTACACTTGTACGCGCATGCCCAGTGTGCATGAATTGTCATGTGACATGCGTAGTCGGTCGTGTAGTGTGGCCGGAGATCGTTTCTGAAACACAGCAGAAACACCAGTGTGGACGAGGATCGTTTTCAATTTAAAACGCGGTTTTATAATGAAAACGTACTAGTGTAAACAGGGCCTTAGTTGAGTTCAAAATGTATATATTTAAGAGATAACGTGCAATGTGAAGTCAAGCTAAAGGTGGCTAAGCTAATCTGTATTTATATTTCTTTTCCTATGTGCTTTTATGTTTAGCCACTGAGGTATTTTGTAAATAAGATTTTATTTTATTTCTCTGTGGTATTTTGTTTAATGTATTTTATTTTTAATCCAAGCACCACAGACTGCTGATTTTCTTTAAAAAAAAAAAAAAAAAAAAAAAAGAGAGTAAGTTTTGGTGTATGTCTATTCACACACACCCGGCTACAATGGCAACGATGTTCACTGCAAAAATTGTTCAGGAACGGTTTGAGGAACATGACAAAGAGTTCAAGGTGTTGAACTCCAAATTCCCCAGATCTCAATCGGATCGAGCATCTGTGGGATGTGCTAGATAAACAAGGCCGATCCATGGAGGCCCCACCTCGTAGCTTACAGGACTTAAAGGACCTGCTGCTAACATCTTGGTGCCAGATACCACATCACACCTTCAGAGGTCTTATGGGGTCCATGCCTTGACGGGTCAGAGCTGTTTTGGTGGCACAAGGCAGACCTACACAATATTTGGCAGGTGGTTTTAATTTTATGGCTGATCTGTGTAATAAAACAGAGGATAAATTACAGGTTTTATTGTTGTTGTTGTTGTTGTTGTTGTTGTTAACACACACTTCAAGGGCGAGCATCTCAGCTTTCAAATACCCCAAACACATTTCTACACAGAAATACACATACATTTTGCAAATATTCATATAACATGAGAAAACAGTCTTGTCAAAATGAAATGTTTGCTTTAAAATGTCAAACACACATGAATTTCTACAGTACTTCATGTTTTTGTCACTACAGTGATCAGTGGGGCGCACAGTGTGTAAACTGCAGTGTGTATCCTGCTGTACATCAAGCAATGGAACTAGAACAGACATGTACTGTAATGAGTTATTCACTGGTGTATGTATTTACTGTATTTAGATAGTAGTTAATGAGACTGGGGAAATAAAATAATCAAAGATGCAATAACTGGTAAATATTTTAGATTCTCTAAGAAATGTAAAAGTATGTGATTACTTTTGAAATACTTTTGGTTTAATAGGAACTTTAATCCTTTAAACTCTCGGGACCCATCAGCGGGTCTAGACTTTTCTCACACATGTAACTACATATGTTTTCCATTAGTTTCACTGTACTTATTGAATAATTCATATTACTATGGAATAACATGCTTCAATATGAATAACTGAATAATAATTAAGGAATAAAATATCACTGGGCATGCTGTTACAGGAAAATAATCAGTGATTGGGCAATGTGGTGTGATCACATCTCAGAATTTTATTCTCCTATACCACATCCATTTGCCAACATTTTAAATGTTCCTTAGTTGGACATCCACAAAACAAGTTAGTTCCTGTTATCACTTATGTTATAGCAGCTATAAATTGATTGTCACTCAAATCACCAGGCTTTCTTTTTTATTTTTAACATGAAGGTTAATATGACTAAAAAACACATCTTGTTATACAGTATTACCAAATAACCACAAAACCAATCACCCTGAAGACTTTCCCAATGGCAGAAACCTTAATGACTGTTACAAAAAGTGGACAGCGGAGACTCCTTCCAAAAATCTCCTTACGGAAAGATTCACCATATCTAATCATTGATTGATCATTGTCAGATTTGACAGTTTTGACCTTAATATTTGACTGGTGATTAATGGTTTGACAACAAAATAGATCTCTAAATCTGTGATTAGGTTTTAGAGCTATTAAGAGATGTAGAGTATGATGGAAGATTTCTATATGTAGTGTATGTACTTGAAATAAACTATAAAATTAATTATTTATTCAGCAGTCCATCCAGGATTTTGGACGATTGCAGAAATGAACGCAAAATCAAAAAAAAAAACTCCGTAATATTCGCAGGAGCTTGAAATTTTCCGAAATTACTGTAGATTTTCCACAGATTTAGGCCAAGACGTGCCATATAACGTCATCACAACGTGCATTCAGTTAAAGCCTTCTTCGTTTCACGTGCGTCGAACATGAGTACAGCTGAAAGGTCTCATTTACCAACAAGCATCACTGAAAAAGACCATGCAAAGCAATTTTGTGCAATTGCAATTTCGCCAATTCAAGTAGTTTTCCGCAAAAAGTACAAAAAACTCCACAAACTGCATCGCAAATTTTGAAAAAAATCCACATCAGACGCAAGCATTTTTGGAGCGAGATCCTGTATGGACTGGTTCAGAAATCAGAACAATTAGATAACCATGGTCAATTACAGTATGTAGTGTATTTTCTTCTTTCTTGCTGTTTTTATGATAGGTGATGATGTGTTAGTAATAAAATGGTGGTTGAATCAGTAAAAACTGAATTGACTTAATAAGTAGAGATCTCTTTTGGGTCTGTTATTCATGGGTGGTAATATTTTCAAAAAAGGCTTTATGATACTTGGCTTTTTCCATCCATCCATCCATCTTCTATACCGCTTTATCCTTTTCAGGGTCACGGGGAAAGCTGGAGCATATCCCAGGGAGCTACTTGGCTTTTTTTTAATTAGTTTATATAGATTGTGGTCCATGATTACCCCACAGTGTTAAATTCTATAATCCAATTACAAAAGCAGAACAAAGACAAAGCCAGCAGGAATTCTCAGACAAATGATATAAAACACTTTACACTGTGTGTGTGTGTAGTACATCAGGACAGTGTGTAAGTGTGTGAGCATGTAATGATGAGATTCAGAAGGTGTGTGGTTCTGCTCTGCTCAGAGGATTCAGGAAGGATATGGAATTGAACGAGATAGAGGGAGTGCAATAATAACAAGCGAGTGGCAAAGTGTGTGCATAGACATGAGAAATGATCACACACATTGTTAATCTTTGCTCCTGTCTTTTAGGATCTTTTACACACGCACACGCACACACACAGTTCACCAAGAAATTTAGTAATATATTAGAATTACACCACATCGCATTTGCACATTGAATTCTCGAATCTGATTGGTCAATATGGCAGCTCTGACAGTAGTTCCAGCTACAAAGGGGGCTTAGTGTTTAACATGTTTGCCTTGCACCTACAGGGTTGGGGGTTCGAATCCCACCTCCGCTCTGTGTGCTCTGAGTTTGCATGTTCTCCCTGTGCTTCAGGGGTTTCCTCCGGGTACTCTGGATTTCGTTCGAAGACATGCGGTTTTTGGCTAATATGCATTTACAAATTATCCACTGTGTGTGAATGGGTGTGTAATTATGCCCTGCAATAGGTTGGCACCCGCTCCAGGGTGTAACCCCGCCTCGTACTCTGAGTTCCCTGGGATAGGCTCCAGGCTTCCCGCGACCCTGTGTAGGATAAGCGGTACAGAAAATGGATGGATGGAATTTTAGGAGAGAAAAAAGAGAGGGTTGTGAGGGAATGACTGTTTATAGCTGCTATAACATACCTGTAAATGATAACAGGAATTCCCTGGTGTCGCAAATCTTCCACAACATGAAATGTAACTTTTAAAGGATCACAAGTATGACACGAGATTCTTTAATAAATACTAGGACGAGTTAACTGAAAATCTGCTTTTTTTTTTTTCAAAATAGGTATCAAATTGTATCTGGATTGAGGTATCAGTAGAAGGAGTTATTGAGAACAATAACCAATAGTGTATTTTTACTTTTGCAACTACAAATTTAATGTACTGGTTTTCTCACGCTTTTAAGGATGTGCTGTTATCCTGCTGTTATCCTTATAATCTGCAGTAACTCTGCTTTGTGCTGGTCTACATAACACCAGCCCATCTATTACATTCCTACAGCAGCACATGGTTTATTCCTTACCTTTATTCCTTACCTCTTCAGTTAGCACAGACTGAGTGAAACATGACAGCTGTCATGTCATGGCTGTCATGGCAATCGTTGACAGTCAAAAAAGACATATTTCTAATACATAAACTGTCATTACTCTACTGACATGTTTAGAACACATTCATTTAGTTATGTATACTATGTGTGCTATCTAGCGTGTAATTAGAAAATATTTGTGTGACAGACTTTCATGCAAAAGTGTCATGGCAGTTACTAATAATGATAATATGACACTTGATATATCATTGGAAATAAACTGTTATGACAAACTAGTCCAATGCATGACATCTTATATAACATTTGTATGGCAGTGTTAAAATGATCTAATTATTATTATTATTATTATTATTATTATTATTATTATTATTATTATTATGACACACAGGATCCACACAGGTTGTATACCAAAATATTGTTCGAAACAACAGCAAACAGGAAATACAATGTGAATTTTGGGCTGCTTGAGCGTATTAATGAAGTCGACATTGTAATGTTTCACATTCAAAACTGATTCTGATGATCAAATGGAGGATTGTTTCCCCATCACAATCTGTGAAAACTATTTTAATGGCTTTGTAATGTGTTTATTACACACGCCATTAAGTCTTCATCATTCTGATTATTTTAATCTACCCCATGGTACAGCATTTGAGGAATATCACTCAGCCTCACACTGACCCTTGAAATCAATACTACACCCATTAAATTGCCACTGTAGTGTGTGTGTGTGTGTGTGTGTGTGTGTGTGTGTGTGTGTGTGTGTGTGTATTTGTGAGTGCATCCTTTGTGTCCTCTATGCTGTGACTATTTGCCCTCCTCTGCCCAGTGTACAGTAAATAATAGAGCTTGATCCTATTGATCACCTCCTCTTCTCTGTGACTTTTTCATTAACCTTCACACACAAGGTCACACTGACAGTAAATACACACATAGCCATGCTGGATTTAGTTAGTATTGGGCTGAAGTTATTATTATTATTATTATTATTATTATTATTATTATTATTATTATTATTAAAAGCATTCAAAATATTTTGTTTAGATAACTTTCTAAATGTTAATTTTTCTTTGTGCTTTTTTTTTGTTGTTGTTGCTGTTTTGTCTGAGGCCATTTTTGACGATGCCCAACTGTACAAGACCTGACACCTGACATAGTTTTCGTCAGTCCTGAAGCATTTTAGTCTGAGGCGCGATGCCGTTTTGTCATATAGCTGAGGACTGACGCTGAGGTCTGAGGATGCCCCAATATGTACACCTTACACGTGTCTAAGAGGAACTAGGTATGATCCTTCAACATCCCCAGGTGCCAGTTATTGTATGAGAGGGGAGACCTGGCTGGTGGGTGGGAATTGGGAGGTGACCAAAATGGGGTTTAAAAAAAAAAAAAAAAATAGCTTGTGTGTAACTAAAGGATGGCTTCATAAAAGCTTTCTGTGGAGGCAGACGCGTGGACGAGCGCCGGTTTGTGAATGGAGGGCAGAGCCGGAGAAGACGAGAGGTAAGGGGTGCTCACCTGTGGGGAATTTTGCCTAATGAATGTTCTCTGTTTCAGTGAGACAAGGCGCGCGCGCGCGCGAGAGAGAGAGAGAGAGAGAGAGAGAGAGAGCACAACGCCAAGCGTGAGCTGAGTGTGTGTGTGTGTGTGTGTGTGTGTGTGTGTGTGTAAAAAAAAATTAAAGAAACCCCAGAATGAGAGAAATAATAAATCGTGGGAGTGCGTCAAGCCTGCCTCTGTCTTCTTGCTCCTTGCCCCACCTATAATGAGTGCCACACTTTCATTTAGTCTTTAGTTTAGCCTTTACTAATTGACATTAAGTTGTTTGTTCTTATTTGTTACAGATAAGATAAATAAATAAATTAAATAAATAAAATTAAATAATGAAGTGAAGTTAGCCTACTTATTTTGAAGTGGGGTGATATAAATAGTGAGCATGCACAAAACCAGGTTGTAAGAAATGGAACAAGAATTACTGCTGCACTTGAAGTCAGAAAAATCTTTGTCTGGGAGTGGATCTCATAAATGTTGTATTCGCACATCAGTGAACCAAAATGGTTTTGAAAATCTCACTATGTCGCCGAATTTTGGGTGCCACACCCCCGTTTACACCTCTCCACTCACATCAGTGTATTGCATTAATTCGTGACCATGAAAATAGCAACAATGCATACACCAAAATTTTGGCTTGCACCAAATCAAAATAACAGCATGCTTTTGTTAAACCAGAAGAAACAGGAGAAAGCTTTAAGGAAGTGGTACAGAAGCGGTGTGTGTGTGTGTGTGTGTAAGAAAGAGTGTTTGTGTCCCTTGTCTTGTGCATCACACGATAATGATGTAAGTCGCTGCAGTAGGGAACCGTGTCTGTCTCTAATTTGATTCGAGACGCAATATTTGGACCCGTGACAGGAAGTCAACATCATGCCATCCTCTGTCTTTCCACCTGCCTGTCTGTCGCCCTGAATTTCCTGTCTGCTGTAGAAGTCATAACTGCAATCTCGTCTTCTCTCTTTCTTATCTCTCTGTCACATACACTAGCGTCTAACTAGGACAAAAACACAACTCAAACAGTCTGAGTCGACATTTACTGCACAGAACTGACAACAGCAATCAGAATAATCAATAGCGAGTCTGACCTTGAACTTAATTGTGTGTGATATCAACTCTGACAACGAGCTGTATTAAGTCCAGTGAAACTATGTGACTGTTGTAACAACAATAACTCACCTTAAGATTCATGTTTTAATTCATGTAAAGGCACTGAATATGATATGAATATGTTTCCTATGTGTATAGGTATAAACTAGAGATGCACCGATGTATCGGCCAATAAAGGCTATTTTTCCCGCTATCGGCCGATAGTTTAAAAAATATCCGATGATCAAGGCCGATTATATCCTGTCAATCAAAAGAGGGCGGGAAAACACATCGATTTCGTGCTGTGTGTAAAGATGATGTCTCTTGTGTGGAATGATGACAAAACTGCAGTTTGTAATCTCTGTAAACTCTGTACTGATCAAATTAAAATCTCTGAGATTACAGAGATTACAAACTGTAGTTTTGCCATCATTCCACACAAGAGACATCATCTCTTGGCTGATTATATAATTGCATGAATGAGTAGGTGTACAGTGAGTATATTCAGCTGCACTCTTATTTGGATCTTTGCCTTCTTCTAATTGGTATATTGTCATATTAGACTAAATGTTTTCTCCATCTTATCATGCAATTTATAAAAGATAAAATGTAACCAGTTTGATCTAACTGCATGTTTTGTTGCCATATTTATTTTCCACTTTATCAATTCAATAATTTTCAATCTCCATGTTTTTCTGGCTTAAAGGTAAGTATTTGTTTTAAAATGTTTTAAAAAGGGTTGTCAACATTTTGATAATGTGAAGAAGACACTCAGGAATTCAACTTAAGCACCTGCATAAAATGTAAAGATTTTTTTTCCTGCATAAATATTAAAGTAACTTTAGAACGTAAATTACAAGAAATGCAGCCCTTAATGTGCTAGAACAGGGTTGGGCAATCTTATACGGAAAGGGCCGGTATGGATGCAGGTTTTCATTCCAACCGAGCGGAAGCCACACCTAAATCTATTGAAAGCCAAGACCAACTGATTAAACAGTTGGAATTAGGTGTGCCTCCTGCTTGGTTGGAATGAAAACCTGCACCCACACCGGACCTCTCCGGATAAGATTGCCTACACCTGTGCTAGAACAATCTCTCTCTCTTTTTTTAATTTTCCAGGCAGTAGTTTCTCAACAGTAATTTGTCCCTTTATGGTCCCCATGTCTCCAGGTACACACATCTCTTTATTTGCCAATTTTAGCCCTTGTCTTCTAACAGGCACCCATTGTTTTTTCCATTTCCACTCTCAGTAGAAAAAAAAGTGTTGGTATCTGTGTGTGTGTGTGTGTGTGTGTGTGTGTGTGTGTGTGTGTGTGTGTGTGTCTTAAATACTGAGGACATTGTTGAGAACACATTACAGTGCACCTCATTATACTGTATATAGACTTCTATATACTCTCTAAGAGTCTCCTACACTCTCCCCTCTGACCAAAGCTCAGTCACAGTTCATCTCATCCCTGAAAGCCATTAGAAAGCCATTCAGGCAGCAAGTGAATGAGATTTCAGAGTCAGAGAGCAGGATAATTAGACTAAGTACTGAAATGTGAGAATAATTTTCAGTGTTAGGAACAAAGGACCATGACTCAAAACTCCAGTGTAAATGTGAGAATGTGTAAATTTAAGATGCCTCTAAAAATACATGGCTCATTTAGAAAAAAAAAAAAAAAAACCAACCCAAAAAGAAAACGCAGAATGGCAGTGACAGCATTCAATTTATTAAAGCAGAAACATGAAACAGTAACAATAAAGAGTTCACACTGTGTTAAACTAGAATTGAATCTGATAAACTGGCACCCAGTGGCATAGTTTGTGTGTGTGTGTGTGTGTGTGTATGTGTGTGTGTGTGTATATACACTGTTCAGCCATAACATTACTGCCTAATATTGTGTAAATCCCCCTTGTGCCTCCAAAACAGCTCTGATCTGTACACGCACGGACTCCACAAGACCTCTGAAGGTGTGCTGTGGTATCTGGCACCAAGACATTAGCAGCAGATCCTTTAAGTCCTGTAAGTTGCGAGGTGGGGCCTACATGGATCGGACGATGTTCATCCAGCACATCCCACAGATGCTCTATCCGATTGAGATCTGGGGAATTTGGAGGCCAAATCAACACCTTGAACTCTTTATCATGTTCCTCAAACCTTTCCTGAACAATTTTTGCAGTGTGGCAGTGTGCATTATCTTGCTGAAATAGGCCACTGCCATTAGGGAATACTGTTGCCATGAAGAAGTGTACTTGGTCTGCAACAATGTTTAGGTAGGTGGTACGTGTCAAAGTAACATGTAACATGTCCAGTTCTGATGCTCATGTGCCAATTGTAGGCACTTTAGGGGTGGACAGGGATCAGCATGGTCACTCTGACCAGTCTACAGCTATGCAGCCCCATACGCAGCAAGATGTGATGCACTGTGTGTTCTGACTCCTTTCTATCATAGCCAGCATTAACTTTTCATTAATTTGTGCAACAGCAGATCTTCTGTGGGATCGGACCAGACGAGCTAGCCTTCGCTCTACACACACATCAGTGAGCCTTGGGTGCCCATGACCCTGTCGTCAGTTCACCCGTTGTCCTTGTATCGTTTTTGTTAGGTACTAACCACTGCATACCGGGAACACCCCACAAAACCTGTTGTTTTGGAGATGCTCTGACCCAGTCGTCTAATCATCACAATTTTGGCCCTTGTCAAAGTTATTCAGATCCGTAGGCTTGCCTGCTTCCTCGCTGCCTAATATATCCCACCCCGTGACAGGTGTCATTTTAACGAGATAATCAGTGTTATTGCCTTCACCTGTCAGTGGTTTTAATGTTATGGTTGCTTGTTAAAGCACTAGTGGAAATGCTTCTATTCTGCATTATTTTCTAATTTAATACAACGATTTTCATTACTAATTATATTATGTTTTAATGACAGTGTGTACTTGAGCTGGCATGGGCTCACCAAGTTTGTGCAAAACCTTATGATCCATTTTAGATCAAATCCATCCATCCTTATTGAACATTTACTTTCTTTTTATTAAATATTAAACATTTTAACACCTTCTGTTTATTTACTTTTTTTTTTTTTAAATCCCAGATGTTTTGACCCCATTGTCTGTGTGTATTATATTGGACAGGGATGATGAATAGAGTTAAGGAGCAAGCAAACAGTTCCAGTGTTTTCACTTCACTTCTATAGCTTCAGATTTACTTATTGGCCTTTTTTGCACCATGTAAAAGGTGTTAAAATAAACTTAGGCTCTCTTTAATGGTCTCACACTTTGTCTAGGACAGAGAGCGTATCTTTTCCTTTTATATGTTTCGTATAAGCAATTAATCCCTGTGGATGAAAGAAAAAAACAAGCTGCTGTGGGAACTGGGTCAAAGGGCCAATGGGGATACAGTAGGTTACATGTGGAAGCTGCTAACAGGCTAACAAGGGAATAATAAAATTATGAGGTATTTTTAACTACACCTCATAAGAGCACAATGTAAATAGAGAGAGAGAGAGAGAGAGAAAGAGAGAGAGAGAGAGAGAGAGAGAGAGAGAGAGTGAGAGAGAGAAAGAAGAAAACAGCTCTATGCTTTCCATCAAGGCTACAGAATTCATCACCATCGGCTCTGTTTCTTGTAAGAGCTAATGGTGAACAAATCACAATTCAGATTGTAGACTAAAAAACTTACAGAATCTTAAAATCCTTTCTGTGTGATCATGAGAGAAGCACACTGGCCTTTATCATGCGTTATAAAGTAGATATAGAAGTCATAACAATGCCAATAAGGTGCATCTGAACTTCATCCTGATATCTTAAAAGTATTAATCAGCTACAGTTACAGCTTCAAAACAACAACAACAATAACAAAACACACAGTTTATCCATCTATCCATTATCTGTACCGCTTATCCTACACAGGGTCATGGATTCTATCCCAGGGAACGTGGGGCACAAGGTGGGGGACGGGGTAATAACCCATCACAGGGCCCAATCACACAAACACACGCATTCACTTTGGAAATGTCAATCAGCCTATCACACATGTCTTTGGACTGGGGGAGGAAACTCCCGAAACACAGAGAGAACACGCAAACTCCTTGGACACAGGGTAGCGGCGAAACCCCAACCCCAGAGGTTCTAGGCAAACATGTTAACCACTAAGCCACTGTGGCCCCCTATCACACACTTTATAATACATACAAATCAAAGCAATCTAACTTATTACTTCTGCTTGATCATATCTCAGCATAAACAGGTCATTACTGAGTTCTTACAAAAAAAGCTGTGACACTGAGATGTCCAAGTAATGAAACACGTTTAAAAAAAAAACACGTTCTGTCAGACATTGTCGAGCCGTGTCACTTCCACCATATGGCAGCTCTTCTCTGATTGGATCCAGTCATCCATCCACTGTGCGTGTGAAGGAAATCATGCCCTGCCTGTGCTGTTGTCATGGTAACACGAAGGTGACAAAAAAGGTTGATGGAGGGCCTCTACATTTGCTACATTCACAAAACCACTCAGACCATGGCATTGTGGGTACACACACATAGTACTTCAATAAAAGAGACAGATTGGACACACATGAACATGCACAGGGTGTGTGCGCAAATGTGTGTGTGTGTGTGTGTGTGTGTGTGTGTGTGTGTGTGTGTGTGTGTGTGGCAAACAGCAAAACTTTAATTTTAATCATAAAATTACAAACTGGAGAAGTTCTGTCTCAACATCCTCTACACACAAGGCGTGCACACACTCATACACACAAATTCAGAGCATTTTCTATTTTTTTTTTTAATATTGCACACTACTTTCTGCATCAGACGGTCTGCTCCTGGGTTAAATTTACTGGAATGGCCAGCCCTGGACAAATTGGCAGTCGCCAGATGATTTTCCTTACAGTGGAATGATGTATTTCAAATAATTTGGAGATCATTTTTAATCCCTTGCCAGACTCACAGGCATTCACAATCTTTTTTTCTGAAGGCCTTACAGAACTCTTTAGATCTTGGCATGAGAATACCACACACCTCAATAGCAATGGGAACACCAGACACTAGATATGAGAGGGGTATAAATAAGACCACCTGCACTCCCTAAGCATGTCCTGGCTCCCAGTTCCAACAATTCCAACCATGACTGCCATTGCAGAATTTCTTCTTCTGTTGTCTCCCTCCATTTCGTGTCTTAGCCATTCTCATGTGTTTTCATTTTCCTGATTGATTAGTGCTCTATTTACGTTTCTCCTTAGTTGCTGCAGCATTGCATGAAGTCAGGTTATGTTTGTGTTTCTGAGTTTTCATGTTTGTAAATTATTTAGTTTTTTAGGGTTTCTTTCCTAGTTTTACTAAGTGTCTGATAGCCATGATACCTAGGGTGTTTATTCCTCGTGTCTGTTTCCCTGAGTCTGTTCCCTGTGTCTTTCTCCCCAGTAAAGAAGTTCTGCATTTTGTATCTGCCTCCATGGACTCACTCCTTGACAAAGCAGGTTCTAATCACTTGAACCCAATCTTGAACAACTGATTCTACTTCTATGGATTTGAAGGTGTGATAAATGTAGGGGTGTACTTACTTTTTCCATATGACTGACCTGTTTTTTGTTCATTTAAATGCCAATTTTATGTGTCATTTGACATTGTATCAACCTTATTAATAGGCACTGTTTCAAAGAGGATCAAGTGTTTGTTTGTGTGTGTGTGTGTGTGTGTGTGTGTGTAACTGAGAGTGTATCAGGGAGCAGGAGAGCAGAAGGACAATCCCGGCCCTTTAAATATTTAATATGCAGTGGGATTGCTCGGCCCAGAGGTAGGGTAAAATCATTTTCCTCTGTCAAACACTTACACTACAGAAGAGCGAGAGGGACAAATACATTAAACGGAAGAAGAATGGAGAAAGTAACTTCTTGTAGGAGAACTTCAGCATCTCCGACGTCCTGCTACAGTAAACTGCTTTCACAGACATTGCAAAGTAACTATAAGCAGATAAATAGTAAGAAGTGTAGTTTGAAAAAAAGAAATATAATATTGTAACTGTTTGCAAAGAACCAATGAAACACTTGGGGATATATTGTCATAAGAAAATGATCAACTTTAGGGTGGTAATGGTAATTGTTTACATAATGCCTACACACATACATGCACAAAAAGCCCACACACACAGCTGCAAATACAGTATATAGATACATATACCACATAATCACAATGTACACATATCCCATTATCTCCCTCCCAGACTGACTTGATTTGTAGCTTAGAGTACAGATAAGACAAAGCAAAGCAATGAAATGTCCTCCTCTTAATGAATTAACCTGTAATCACCACCTACACACACCACAGCACACGGCACATCTTTCACACTTTCTCTTTTCCGTTCCGCTCTTCCTCTGCACTTCCCACTTCAGGAAACAGCAAGCGTGTGCCTACAGAAATGAAAACCGCAGTGTGTGGTGACTGCACACACTAATTATACACACCTAGAGTAAGTGTCTCTTCAGTTTAATGGGTTCTCCTCAACTGCGCAGATTTTCACAATTTACCGGATCGAAACCAGATTGCCGAATTTATAGAAAACAGCTCAGTTGGGGCATTGAGAGGCCCTCTGCTGCCGTTCCACACTGACACACACACACACACAACTGCAACAAAACACTCTTCTGTTAAGAGAGCTCTCTAGGAGCTGAGTAGCCTGTGGGCTGTTAATTGTTCAGCTACGTTCCTTCATGCACTTCAGCATTCATCGGTTTTATATCTATAGTAGGCCCACTGACCCGGAGATTCATTTTTAAACCAATTCTACAATCACGTTTGATTTTAAATTCTATAGCCTCGAGCTTTAAAAACATGTCTAATAACCAGATTGGAACATTCATGAAGATTTATGACACCTGACACTGAAATGGCAACGTTCTTCTAGGGTTGTAACACAGTTTTACAATCTGCATCTTGTTTAGTTCTCCAAATGTTTGTTTCAGATTTAAACTCAAAGTGGGTGTGGCCTTAAAAAAAAAAAGAACCCTAACATTATGCCTTCAAAAACAGTAAAACGAAATTAGCTGCAGAAATACCAGCACTGTCAACATGGTCTCTTAATTCTAATACACATATTTATTCAATTTATTGAAAATATTCAATATCATGATCATTATAATCTTAAATTGATGCTTCATATTATTCACACCAGATTTACACACCTAGCACAACAATCTCTTCAGTTTAATGTTTCAGTAACGTTTTATTGTTGCTGTAATTTACAACCCCAATTCCAAAAAAGTTGGGACAGTATGAAAAAAAAAAAACAAAAAGAGTCATTTGAAAATTCAGTTCACCCTGTACTATATTGAAAACACATTATTAACACATTATTTGATGTTTTATTTTGTGAATTTAAACTGTTTTTGAAAAATATACACTCATTTCAAATCTGATGACTGCAACACACTCCAAAAAAGTTGAGACAGTTGACTGTTTACCCCTCACCGTTTCTTTTAATAACTCTTATTAAGCGTTTGTGCGCTGAAGACACCAGTTGGTTAAGTTTAGCAAGCGGAATTTTCCCCCATTCATCCATTATGCGTTTCTTCAGCTGCACAATTGTACAGGGTCTTCGTTGGCTTATTTTGCGCTTCATAATGCACCACACATTCTCAATCAGAGACAGGTCAGGACTGCAGGCAGGCCATGCTAGCACCCGCACTCTCTGCTTACGCAACCATGCGCTTATAATCCAGGCAGAATGTGGTCTGGCGTTGTCCTGCTCTGGATGGCAGCATATGTTGTTCCATTTTACATATCTTTCTGCATTAATGATGCCCTCACAGATGTGTAAGTTACCCATGCCATGGGCACTGACACACCCCCATACCAGGACAGACGCTGGCTTTTGGACCGGATGCTGATAACAGCTCAAATGGTCCTTTTCCTCTTTGGCCTGGAGAACACAATGGCTGTTTTGTCCAAAAACTGTTTGAAATGTCGACTTGTCAGACCACAAAACATGATTCCACTGTGCTACTGTCCATCTCAGATGAGACTGAGTCCAGAGAAGTCGGCGGCGCCTCTGGACAGTGTCGATGTATGGCTTCTGCTTTGCATAGTAAAGCCTTAACTTGCATCTGTGGATGCAGCGGCGAATGGTGTTGACTGAGAAAGGTTTACCAAAGTATTCCCGAGCCCATGTCAGGATCTCCATTACAGACTCGTGACGGTTTTTAATACAGTGACATCTGAGGTATCGGAGATCATGCACATTCAGAAGTGGTTTTCGGCCTTGCCCTTTACACAACGAGATTTGACCGGATTCCTTGAATCTTTTAATTATATTGTGCAGTGTAGAAGGTGAAATGTCCAAAATCCTACTGATTTGTCTTTGGGGAAAGTTGTTCTCAAAGTATTGGATTATTCACTGATGCGTCTGTTAGCAGATTGGCGAGCCTCGCCCCATCCTTGGTCTTGAAGGACTAGGCCTTTTCTGGAGGCTCCTTATATACTTATGATTAGACGATTGCCTCACCTGTTTCACATCACCTTCTTATTTCAACTTGTCACATCGCTATTAGTTCTAAACAGCCCCTGTCCCAACTTTTTTGGAAAGTGTTGCATGCATCAATTTCAAAATAAATGTTTATCTTCAAAAAACTATGCAGTTGATTAGGTAAAACATCAAATACAAATTTACAAACATTTACAAATCACAGCTTTTTGTTTTCTTCAGTCTATCTTCAGTCTTCCCATGGGGGAAAGGTCCATTTTAAACTCTTTGGATTTTGAACCACATGACTGCATGGGTGCAGGTCTTTGTGTACTTGTGATGATGATCTGCACTCCTTGAGTCAGTGAATCGTTCTGTTCACAGCTGAGATTCGCGCTTGTCTTGTTCAGCGGATCAATACCTAAAATCGATGAATCTTCCTCCCACCAGCAAGATTTCCTCCTCTCTCATTCAACGCAGCAGTGTTTGAATCAGAAAATCTTCTGTCATCAATTTTTTTTTTTATTGTAAGTCATCTGTTGGTGTTTATGAATCATTCATGAATTGTGTAAATCGCATTTGCAGTTGCGAGTGTGTATGCCAAACCTGATCCATGCCCCATGATTCACTCCTCTCTTTAGTCAGTCTGTGAGTGAGTCTTGATCAGCTCCCTAGCTCCGTAGGTCATGAATCAGTATATGGTGTACATGAGTTCGGGCACTGGGAAGGACCCTGGATCACTACACATTGGGACACTGATGACTCAATTTCCGGCGACATGATTACATACTCGCATTGTAAAATGTCACCAAAAATTTTAAATGTGCAAATATTTAAGTTTTATATGTCATATAAATTTGTTAGCTTAAAAACATGTATTTCTGTCATGGAACCACAAGCAGGAATGTAAATTAGTTCGTGGATTAAAAAAATATATATATGAGCAAAGAAGGCTGTGAATTTTTCTCTTTATTGTTTAAACTTTTGATCTTTTGTTCAGAAAATTCACAAAAATACAACAAAGGTTTATCAAAAAAATTTTTTGTAAAATATAGGTGTGCAACAATTATTGGCACCCCTATGAATTCATATGAGAAAAATATATTCCCATTGTTATTTTACATTTTTAGTATACCTGTGTGACTAGGAACAGGGACTTCCTGTTTTACAGGGGTATAAATATGAGGTAGCATATAGGTCAAATTCTCTTAGTCATTCATAAGAATGACATAAGAATGACATAAGAATGACATAAGAAGACTAAGGAATATAGCTGTACTGTGCGGCAAAAGGTTGTTGAGCTTCACAAAATGGGAACTGGCTATAAGAAAATAGCACAAGCATTGAAAATGCCCATTTCCACCATGAGGGCAATAATTAAGAAGTTCCAGTCAACTGGAAATGTTATGAAT
>JANDJT010000041.1:20807556-20812556 GCA_024331685.1 Stegophilus panzeri
TCACTGAACAGAGCAGACGCAGAGAGAGGTGTGAGTGCAGCAGGAAAGCAAGACCTCGCGCTTGCAGGACAGTACTGATGACATTTGGAAAGTTACTAAGGTTTGTCCAAAAAGTCGCTAGGCGCTTTTTTTTGCATAAAAAAGTTGCTAAAGGGGTCTGAAAAGTTGCAAAGTTGGCAACACTGGTCTGCACTGACAGCTAGATAAAAGGAAGGCTAAGGTCCACCTCTCCCCAGCAAAAAGAAAATACAGAGGGAAAAGGAATGCGGGTTTTTCATTTATGCACATTCTATTTGAAAAGCAATAAAATACACCGAGCCCCCAAATGATGAACTGTCTGTGTTTTTCTTGAAAAAATTTGCGTCCCCCTTCTGATCTCTCCGCGACCCCCTGGTGGAGAACCACTGCTCTTATCCTTACTCTCATCTGCATTTAATAATACTACTACTAATAAAAACAATGACAACAATAAGAATTTTATTTATTTATTTATTCTTTATTTGGTTGGTTGGTTGTTTATTTATTCATTCATTCGTTCGTTTGTTTGTTTCTTTGTTTGCCCCTCCCCTTTTTTTCTCTTTTTCCTTTTAAGGAGGTACAGACAGCCTAATTGTTTACATCCACAGACACAAACTTATTGGGCAAAGAACACATACATCATAAAGACAACGCTGGTCACATCTCTCACACTCGCAAACATATACACACACTCACCATGAGTTGTTGTTTTGCGAGACACACTCCATCAGCAGTGCCCTGGATGAGTAGAGAGGGTGTGTGTTGTGGGGCGGTGAGGTCAGGCAGTACGATCTGTGTGTGTGTTTGGTGCATGACGTTGAGGAAGTTGGCTCCGTTCTGGCCTAGCAGGAAGAGGTGCTGCTGAGACGTCACATCTAGCTGAGTGCTCACCATGACACCTGTTACCCCGGAAACTACTGCCACCTCCCGGCCCAGGAGCAGCTCCATCAGGATGCATGTAGCCTTCTACAGGGGTCAAAGGGTAAAGGTTACAATACCAGAGCAGTTATCTTGTTTGATTGTTTAAAACACTGCATAATAATTTGGTTGCTTTTCTGAATTAAAGTGTATGTGTGTGTGTGTGTGTGTGTGTGTGTGTGTGTGTTACCTTCACAGCAGTGCAGTTTCCTTGCAGGCCTCGCACCACACAGGTGGAACAGTACAGTTTGGGTTGTGTTCTGAATGTCACACTCACTCCAAATGCCTGTGCTACATGCTGAATTGGTGGTGAGCTTGCGTCTGTAACAACCCCGCCCATCAGGTTAAGAGGCAGGTCAAAGGTTAATGCCAGAGGCTGCAGATCCTAAAGGTCACAGTGAGAGGCCAAATAGATTTTATACAATGGCAAAGCTATTTTCTCTGTGTGTTTTTATTGTTCAGAACCATTTATTATTGGCATGAATGTGCACCAGGAAATGTTTGGGAAATGTTTATTATTTTATCAGTAACAAATTGAATTGGTCCAGATCTTTGACATGCTAACTATTCACTCAACATATATTTGTCTTACAGTCGATAGTATTTTTTTTTTTTTTTTCAAGTGCATCTACCTAAATTTAGTGTCCCATTAAGCTTAGTGAAGTATTTGCTATAAAGTGTTTACTGTTTTCTATTCTATATATATGTTCTTGCTTTGTATCTTGTACTGTATGTGGCACGGGTGTTCCAAGCATTCAACAACTTTTGACTGGCAACATATTTCTGTCAAGAATTGTTCTAGAAATGCAACAATACTAAATTTTTCAGCCGATACCGATAACCGATACCGCTAATTCTGCCTTTTATACCTTCTTTTAAATTAATTCCACAATTCTGAAAGAAATGCAAATAAACACTTTATTCTCTCCATTTCAACGAGTTGTTTCACAGTAACTGGTCTCATCAACAGAAAACACATTACTCACATTAAAATTAACACATGAATTCAATTCTGAAGATTAAAGTAAGATTTCTTAACTTATTGAATGTTATTAATTCATATTAACAGAATTAATTGACTGAATTGTAAAAAACCTCCTGTTAGTGTCACATTCACTCTCCACAAACAAAAGCATTTCTACTTCATCATTAACATCAAACTGGTAATATATAATATACACTTTTTTATATATTAACATTAACTGGATATGAAATATACTACTCTACAAATATATTTTTCTGTGTAATATATACTTTTTTGTCACTCATCTTCATTTAAATCTTTCAATGGTGTACTGGAGCTTTAATTCAGCGCGAGCAGCTCAAGAAGTGCGGGGAAAAAAATTATTTAGACTCGACGCTGAAACTCCCGCTTCACTGCTGCAGCGTCCGGTGTAAAATTTTATCAGTACAGAGATTACAGAGATTACAAACTGTAGTTTTGTTGTCATTCCACACAAGAGACATCATCTTTACACACAGCACGAAATTGATGCGTTTTCCCGCCCTCATTTGATTGACAGGATATAATCGGCCCTGATCATCGGATGTTTTTAAACGTGAAAAATTGCCTTTATCGGCCGATACCGATTATTGGCCGATACATACACTACATCTCTAGTGTAAAGTGCATGATACTAACTCTGATGTGTCTTCTAGCAGATTCCACACCCTGCACTGGTCCAGCAATTGACACCTATCAAGAAACACAACAGAAAGAGGAACCAGTAACTTAACCTCTCAGATACAGAAACACTTTTCATCTAAAAACCTGAATCTGGCTTTTAGTGTCTTACTCCATGTATCTGTTTTAAACTCCTTGATTATCTAGGGAATACAACATACTGTTATTGGAAAATAATCAACCATGCTACTGTTATTTTTACTGATCATTTTCCAATAGTAGCACTTCGAAATTATATCTCCAAACACTTCCTCATATATCTCAGCAATCTGCCGAAGATAATTTTTTTTCATTTATTAAAAATGATCATACTAATAATCATACTTTTTAACCATTTATAGTTACATTTAATGTTGTGACATCCTTGAAACAAGCTAGTTCCTGTTATCAGTCATATTAGAGACAGAGAGAGAAAGAGAGAGAGAAAGTGGAACAGTGAACCATAATGACATCATGTACAGACATGCACACGCATGTTGTCTGTAGCATGATGCTAGCATGTTTTTAAGAAGTCATTTGTTAATTCTAATAATACAGATATAAATACAACTACAAGTACTGATGATAATAGTAATGATGATAATAATAATACATCATTATTATTGCTGTTGTTAATTATTTTTGTTTATTGCTGCAAGCAGCAATACTGTGGTCAAGCCAATTATCAGCACCATGAGCAGCAAAAGAAGCTTTGTGATATGTTTTTCATTAGAGTCCAATTAGTGTATGAGGAGATAGAAAAAGTAAACTTTCAATCATAAAAACATGCTTTTTAAAAATAACTAAAAAATAGCTACTTCTTAGAATTTTTGTCCTGTATGTGGCACTGTTCTGAAACTGCTCAGGTAGCATCTGGGAATGATGGTGAGCATAATGGTGATGACACCTACCAAGTTTCGTCACAATCCCTCAAAGCATTGCGGAGATACAACCTCAAGTTCAATTTTGTGCGTTCTTCAAATTCGTTGAAGTGCCATTCGAAAATGGTATGGTTTATCAAAATTATGTGAATAGCTTTTTGTCATAAGTGTCTCTACATGATCTGGGCCAATTTTTGTGCAAATCAGACAAATGACCTGGGATGAGTTCTAAAAAGTAGGTTTTTCTAAAAATTCAAAATGGCGGAAAGTGTTTCATGACGGATTTCAATCGAATTGAGCGAAGGAATCAGAGGAAAAAAATTATTTTGGTTCTAGGACTCACAGTTCAAAAATTATTAACATAAATGTGTGTGCAACTTTGGACCGTTGGTGGTGCTAGAGGGATTGAGTTAGAGATTCCAAATTTGCTGTAATAGCATACCAGACTGTCCTTTATCTGTGTGGCAAATTTCATAACTTTCCCACAAGCGGTTCTATGGGCTGCCATGGACTCAAGAGCAGAAGAAGAAGAAGAAGAAGAAGAAGAAAGCTAACGAAAACAAAAGGGGTGTTCTGATGCTCGAATCATGCTCTCATACCTGGTTCTCATTTTCATTTACAAAATAAAAATGAATGCTCTCATACCTGGTTGCTTTTCTCTCCGTTTGCACTGTGGCGATTCGAGTCAGGGAAGTGGATGTGACAAGAAGTGTCCTCCATGACTTTTTTGATATTTCCTCCCCCTTTACCGATCACATGAGAGTGTTCAGTATGAGTGACATCCATCTTCAGAGTGACTTTATTAACCTAAAGCCAGAAAACCGCACCAGAAAACAATATAAACCACAACCAAGAAAAAAAATACTGAAAGTCGCACATCCTACTCACTTTCGTCTCTAAAACTTCCAGAATTTTCCGCTTGGCCTCCAGGACGTCATCTCTCTTTCCTTCCACTTTTACATGTGGATCTGAAAATGCAGACAAAAGCATAAAATCAAAAAATTGGAATTAATAACAACTGCATTTATTCTCTAATGTGGCTTGTGTTGTTATTTATTTATTTTTTATTTTTTTTAAAGATACTCGTTTTAAAATGTCCTCATTTTGATTATGTTTTCCAGCATGAGTAGCAAAACTTTGACTAACTTTTAAAATTAAAACACAGTTCCAGTCAAATCGTGTAAATAAGAGTACCATAACTATGAGTTCCTAAATATAAAAAAAAAAAAAAAATCATAATTTCAAGTGGGAGCTTTAAACATTATTTCTGTTATGTCTTTTTATTAATGTTTACACTTTCATCATGAAACATGATGTCTGCACTTGGTAATGTTTTTGTTGTTGTTGTTTTCAAGCCAAACAAACAAGCAGCAAAGCTTTTATCAACAGTTATACTCTCATGGAGCATGAAATCAGTGATACATTTTAGAGGAACACTGCAAAAATAAGTGAAAAAAAGTGAAGATATCTTAAATACATTTATTTAACATTTCTCATTAGGAGATTATTATATTTTAAAA
>JANDJT010000041.1:20815056-20817613 GCA_024331685.1 Stegophilus panzeri
TACACCAAATGAAATGAGTGAGACTCTTCACAGGAAGAATCACTCATAATGTATTATAACAGATTTGTTGACTCACTGAATCAATTTCATGTTTAATGTACTGAACTGAAATCGAATTGTACATGATTTACAGTTTAAAGCTCACTTTTAAATAAAATATTAATAATAATGAATCATGAATAAAACTGTCAGCCCCAAAACAACCACTTCAAATATTTACATTGATATTATGTTGAATCACCAATTATAAATTTTGGATTTTTAAAAAAATCTAATTTATGTGTGCACTGAATCTGATTGGATCATGCTAGAAGGGCTCAGACTCCAAAAGCTCACCTAGAACCTGCCTCAAGAGCTTTTTTTGTCCCTATAATGTGTGAATGTTAAAGTGTGTGTTCTGTGTTCTAGGATACAGTAAACTCATTTGTCTCAGTTCAGGTTGGTGATGTAAAGAAGAACAGAGACGACAACACTAAGATTTAAACACTGAGTTTAAATAGACGGACAAGTGTGTGTGTGTGTGTGTGTGTGTGTGTGTGTGTGTGTGGAGGTTAAAGTTAAACACAATGAAAGGCCACAGCTATCTGCTGACATTTACAGGGTTAGAGTGAACATCCCTCTCTTTTCTTCTCCTCTGTTCTTATTGCCATGGGTTACGCTGCCCTGCCAGTAGGAATGGCCCGACTTCCAGTGTGTGTGTGTGTGTGTGTGTGTGTGTGTGTGTGTGTCTGAGAAACAGCGTCAAGCAGCAAAGGCATTTAACTCACAACAATGCTGACGCAAACCCCTCCTCCTTCTCCTCCTCCTCCTCCTCGGTAAGCACACACTCATGCACACAGTTTGAGAAAAAGAAAACAGCTGATAAACCACAACATCCACTAAAGATGGTCATTCTCATCCCCGCCCTCCTCTCAGCAACTCACAGCGGCCGAGATAACATTCCTCGACCGTTCCTGCTCAACATTCTGGTGATCAGCTTCACTCAAACTTTCATTGTTCTGGCAGGAACACCGCTTTCCTCTCTGAATATCAAAGAGCAGCAGGGACGAGTGAATCCCAGCATGCGAGACCGAGCACTTCTCCAAACCAAACAGTCAGCAAGCTGTGTCTCGCCGATAACACGCTCTCTTTCTCAGGAAAAATTGTTAAAAATAAATAAATAAATAAATAAAAACCTGCCATCACTGTCTCTGCGCATGCCACATGGAGGAGCGTGTAAACACCAGGATGAGCACGGAACAGCCATCAGCGTGTGTGAGAAATCTCTCATCCTGATTCTCAGCAGCATCACAGTGACGGAACTTTTCCCTCCAGACACAGGACTCTGACTCTAAACTTAAAGTCAGTCTGATATTTTAATGAACATTCTACTGGGTTTGGAGTCATTATTTCTTTCTCTTCCTTCTTTTCTTCCTGTCTTACCCTTTTTCCCCCTTTTTTATTCCTATACTTTTTCTTATGTTCCCTATCTTGTTTCTTTTGTTTTTCTTTTTAACCCCCACTCCCTTCTTTATTTACATTTTTCCTTTACATTCCATCTGTTCTTCTTTCCCTTATTCCTTTATGTTTTCCTCTTCCCTTTTTAGACTTTATTCCTTATTTGAGTCTTCCGTTCTTTCTTTCCTCATTTCTTTCTATTTTTTATCCCCCACACATCTTTGCTTTATTTTGCTTCCTTCTTACATTTTTCCTTCTTTATTTCTTTTTTGTTTGTTTCTTTATTTGGCTTTTTCTTTATTTTTATTTGTACCTTATTTTGTTATTTCTGTCTGTCTGTAGACCTGTCTTTCTTTCTTTCTTTCTCTTAATAAACAGCCAAGTCAATAATTAACACAGTCAAAATAACATTTTTCAAAATGAGTTCTAAGTTTCTAAGTCACATGAAACTAAGACTAAAAATCTCCTCTCTCTCCCCCTCCCTCCCCCCCTCTCTCTCTCTCTCTTTCTCTCTCTCTCTCTCACTCAAACACACACTCACCATAAAGCATGGTCTCCAGTTTCTTCCTGTCAATGCGGAACCTCTCTTCTATCCAGTCCGTGTCAGGTTGCTCCCAGTTCTTGGGCTCTGAGTCCATCCTGGAATTTCCTCCTTCCTCCTCCTCCTCCTCCTCTTCTTCATCCTCCTCGGTTCTGTCCTGAACTTTCTGCTCTTGCTCAGCCTCTGAGCCCATGTTTTGATTCTGGTCAGGCCCGAAGCAGGACTCAGATTCAAGTTCCACAGGGTCCACAGAAGTGCCCTCCATGCTGGCTGCCGTGGTTGGAGTGTGTGTGCTGGAGAGAGAGTGTGTGTGTGTGTGTGTGTGCGCATGTATACAACAGCGTAACCACAGAAACAGGCAAGGGGGGGCAGGAGACCCCTAACCCTTCACAGCATCATATACACTCTCCTAAAACTTGCCTCTTCACTCAGAGAAATAGAAGGGGAAAGTGTATGTCTGAGGGTGATATACCAACACACCAACCGAGCTGAATACACAAAAGGTCTCTGCAGTAGACAGAAATAGGACGAGTGGAGTAAATGTGAGTTCTGCTGGCTGTGGGGCTGAAAAATGCTTAT
>JANDJT010000041.1:20824479-20836090 GCA_024331685.1 Stegophilus panzeri
TGTCCTTTTGGAAGGTCCAATGACGCCCAAGCTTCAGCTTCCTCACAGACGACATGAAGTTTTTTCCTAGGATTTCCAATGAATCCATCTTGCCTTCCACCCGCTGCAGGTTTCCAGTACCAGAGGATGCAAAGCAGCCCCAGAGTATCACCGAGCCTCCACCATGCTTGACTGTGGACAGAGTGTTGTTCTTAATTCTTCCTCCAGACATACCGCTGTTCCATCATGCCAAAAAGTTCCAGTTTTGTAAGTATGCCTGAGTTCCGATTCCTAAAGTCAAGTCAATTAATATCGTAATATTGATGTGCATGTAAACATAGTCATTTATGTTTATTCCACTTCTTAGTGTTGTAACCTGAAAATCTCAATTCGATTTCATAATGTAGGCATACGATCTGTCCTTTCATGGGCCTCATAGTATTTTTTATCTGGGCTTATTATTATTAAGTAGATATTTTATCATTTTGTGTTTTGTGTAATATCTTGAGTCTGTGTGTTTTCCCTCTTAAATACCACAAATTTGAACCTATAAATATTTTTGACAACTGCACCTTTAAAAAAAACCTGTAATGTTTAGATTACAGATAAAGATAAATGAAATACTTTACATGAAGGAAAGGCACAAGTGAATAAAATTATAGTAATTACAGCAGCACATTTATTCTGTTAAACTGTGGCAGGCAGCCAAGCCATAGTGCCTGGGTTTTACAGTTCACACACACACACACACACACACACACACACACACACACACACACACACACAGACTTGACTCTTATGACTCAAAATTACTTTTGAGTGGGTGTTTAAAAAAACAACAACAAGCACATTATCAGTCATCTGAGGTTGCAGTTCATTTACTATCAACCTGCCAGGATAAGTGGTCTATTCATTCTTGTATGTCTGCAAACCTGTAATTACCACCTTATCTAACTATGAAACCACACAGCTTATGAAATTATACTGTAAAACCTGTGCGTTCAACGTTGATTACAGGTCTGTGTGTTGAAAACAGTCATTAGTAACAGAGGGACAAAGAACATAGGAAGGTGTTGAAGTATGGCAACAGTTAAATATGTTTTTCACCACAAAAGTTTTGGAAAATTAGATATGTAATAATAGCACAGATCAGAATACACTGAGAAAATGGGAATTGAAAAGGGAACATGGTACAACTTCTCTGGCTGGACCAAACAAGACAAAACAGCATAATGAAAAGTCCCGAATTGAACATTTTCACACCTATCTAATGGCATGCTTCCACCAGACAGCAAAGGACAGCATGGAACAGTAACAAACCCAAACCCACAACCATACAAATCACAAACACGTGCCTTTCCCTTACATATCTGTAAAAGTAGAAAGAGTTTCTAAAAAAACAAAAACCAAAACAAACAAAAAAAAAAAAACCCTTAATCTTGCTAGAAAGGTTCCCATGGCATCTGGTCGAGGCTAATGGTGTGCATTTGACCTGGCATATTGTGTAAGAAACCAAAAAAACTAAACAAAACAAAACAAAAAAGTCACACGAGCAGGAGGTTTTTATTTTCTTGCGACTGAACTGTCAGATATGAAGCTCTCGGGACAAAGAAAGATCACAGTCATTAACATGAATGTAAATGACGTATTTACAGCAATGCATTTATTGCATTCATCCTTAGTAACTGCCTGGTCAGTGTCATCAGGGTTTAAATTGGCTACAAGTTTGTTTATATTCTGAGAAATTGAACCAAATAAACTCATTAGAAATTACAACACGTACAAAACAAACAAAAATAATGGCTATGCAGGCAGGGGTTTAAAACAAAACAAAACAAAACAAAACAAAACAAACAAAAAAAACCTTGTAATTTAGGCCACAACCACATCTAGTTTAAATCCGAATGCAGATACTGTTAGGAATACTTGGAGCTCTGAACAGATACAGATACTGATAGTGGCATTGTGTTAAACCCCTATTCTGCACTTCTGTGCATGGAACCTGGGTAAGAAGGGTAACTGATTGCAGCATAAGTGCTTGGGTATGGTACTAATCACATTGCAGTGAAAACTGTCAAAATGCTGCAATCGTATTCTTCTGTCTGGCGGAAAAGTGTAATAATATGCCATGGCATAGAATCCGATTAAAACCACAAACCAAGTTTAATATAGGAACATTTATAATTTCATTGCCCAGGAGAAAACACAAAGTGAAAAAAAACTTCCTGGTTTTCAAAAAAGGTAGGCTCATTAGTGTTCTCATACATTGTGTTTCCTGTAAATACATGTTACAGGTCTGCGGTGAAAAGCATGTAATGCATCACATTCACTAGGGGTTCCTGCATGGTTTTGTACAGTAACAAAGGAAATAAAATAATAAGCAGAATTTAATTAAAAAAATACAGCATTTGGGGAAAAAAAAAAAAACTAAACAAAAAAACAATAGTTCACATAGTCTCCAACCAGAAACTGAAGATAAAGTTACTACACTTAACATCTTACTTTTTAAGTAGAGCAATAATACCACATTCCCAGCCTCAGAAAATACAATCCATTGCCATTTGTATAATCCCAGAGTCCTGATGTCCTGCACTTTAACTGTAAACATTAAGCAAAATAAAGTAATAAAGTACTGAGCAACAGTACAGAAAGCCCATTATCAAGAAGTGGTGCATTTAAAAAAAAAAAATGTTTACAATTGAAAAATTATTATAAAACATAATTTAGTTAATACTTACATCTTAAAATAATAAAATAAAAATTAATATCAAATTGGTGGCTGAACGGTAGCCACTGAGCATGAGGATTCAAGATGGGACGGAGAGCCACGCATGCCACAGGAAAGATGCAGCAGTACAGTTCTAAATCCAGACAGCAAGTGTATGCTGAGGCGTGGGCTGAGAAGAGACAACGGTATTCACCAAAGCTGGTTCCACCAAAGTGAACAGATAGATCTGATATTATGGCTAGGTAGTCATGGAGTTCCTATCGATTAGGTGAGAAGGCAGAGCAGATTACGCTGTGGTAGACAGAAAAGGCCAGTGCAGAACCAGTGAGTATTTTAGGAGAGTGTGAGTTGGAAGATTTGAAAGAAAGGATTAGATGGCTGATGTTAATAGTGCAGGGAATATCCCCACTTTGGAGATTTTTTGGCGAATATTGATTGGACTGAATATATAGGAGGAAGGATGAGCGGTCAGCCTTGGCAGGTGGGACTGGTGGAAAAGAGGTGGAAAGACTGATGGTAGATCCGGATGAGGTTTGGTATGGTGGGGTATGAAGGCTTGGCTCTTGAGGTTGCGAAGGTGTTGGGATGAAAAGGGGACCGGTTGACATGACTGATGTAGGGTTTGGGATGTGGGATGTACGAGAGAGCGTCTGAGATGAAAAAGGGAGGGGCTGGGATGAGTGAGGGAGGAGTTGAGATGTGTGAAGAAAGGTTGAAATGAATGATGTAGGGGTTGGGATGAAAAGCACATTAACAGTAGATTTTGTTTTCTAATTTTAAAACATCAGGAGTGCAAGCGTTTGCAATCAACTGTACTATTCAAGATTTCTTTACAAAACAATATTCTAGCTGGGTTTTTTTTTTCCATATAATTCTCATATGAAAGCACAATAAATTTAATGTATTCTGTGACACCATATAAATATAACTCCCCACAATCAATATTCATATATTTCCGAACGAACCATGAATGCATGGCTCTCTCTGTGTTAACAAACTTACATTTTTGGACCTTGTACTCAATCTAATTTTCCAAAACATGGCAACTGAAGCACTCTGAACTGAGCAGTGTACACCCAGCCTAAGGAAATGTTACCTGTTAGAGCTGTATTAAGCTTGGTGATGATTCAGGATACAATGTGTAGACAAACGGCAAGAAATTAGCTGTGGGAAATTATTACCCCCTTAACAATGATAAAAAAAAAAAATTATTATATCAATACCGATCAGGCTTTGCATTTAATTACGACTCATTCGCTTAGTGTTGATGGCTGCTGTGGCACTGTATCAGGGTCATGCTGAACAAGGGCTTTGTAATTAGGTCATATACATATAAAGAGCATAATGTAGTTACACTGTACAAAACCCCAGTGCAGCCTTTAATTACTGGCACTTTTAAAATACACACGTTTGCTCCGGTGGCTCCAAAACAGAGAAGTCCTGAGGTGAAGGAACGGCAGTTCGTCCATACCATCATGGTCAGTGCATTTATTCTGTGCAGATGAGGAAAAAGCAAGTTCCGGGTCTGCTGACATGGCTTATCTCAGCACATCTGATGTGTTTTAATCTTCCTCTTATCAAGAAGAAGTGAGAGAAGCCAGTGCTAAATACCATATCAAGCATGACGCACTTAGATCTGTCACGATATAGTGAGAGGATGTACCAGTTCCTCTTCGGATGAGTCTGTGACATAACATACTACCCCATGGGGGTTTTAATAAGCAGATGTAGAGATGTTATATTTTACAAACCACTTTATATTCTGAACGCAACAGGGGAAATCCACCGAGACATGACTTCCTCACCCATGACAATATCGATGGTTTCTTCCACTTCAGACCAATGACTGGTGCTGGCGACTGTACCATTCTCAGACAGAGTGGAGGAACAAGGCTCAAAGCTACCTAGTGTTAAGAAGTTCATCTTTGAGCCAAGTGGGTAAAGGCTGGCCCATCCTGTACAGCAGCTTTGACAGCTCAATGTTATGATCTCTGTAGTACTCTCTTAGAAACAACTGGGACTGAGGAAGAGGGAGAAACAGAGCAAGAAAGTGTGGTTACATTCCTGTGCATAACTCTAGCATGGTGTAAACAAACAGACAGGTTCAGGAGGAAGATAAATTCTTCCTGCATGCAACCTGTGATCAGTACAGATCACCTGATAAATGTACAGAGACAAATGAAAGTGGCAGGAGCTGCATGATACAGGGGAAGATAGTGTACCTCTAACTTCATGTCTGAGTATCTCTTTCCTTTACTTTTTCCCAGACACTTAGTCTTTCCTCCCTCCAGGAGCTGACACCAGAAACCTTTTTTAGGATCAAACCTGCACAGATCAGAAGATAATTTCAGTGTTAAATCCAATATTCCCGAAGAACAATGTAGTATTAAAGGTCAATTTGCACAGGATTAGTTTAATCTGGGGTTATTTTTACAGGCCGTTCTACAGAAGGTAAAAGACACTGTAATCTTCATCGACACGGGTGAAAAGTCCGGAAAAATAACTGACATGACGAGTTCACACGGGATTAAAATCACAGAGAGGCTCGGGTAATTATTACCTTAGCCAACCTCCCCATATAAAACTAGTCCAGTCTGAACAGACTTTAAGTTAGAACTGTTTTCAGGATGTACAGTGGTGCTTAAAAGTTTGTGAATATAGAATTTTCTATATTTCTTCATAATTATGACCTTAAACATCATCGGATTTTCACACAAGTCCTAAAGTAGATAAAGAGAACCCAATTAAACAGATGAGACAAAAATATTATACTTGGTCATTTATTTATTAAGAAAAATGATCCAATATTACAACACTGTGAGCAGCAAATGTATGTGAACCTTTGCTTTGTTCAGTCCTGCACATCGACTTGGAGGAATTTTAGCCCGTTCCTCAGTACAGAACAGCTTCAACTCTGTAGTACAATTATCATCCTACTGACTGAAATCACCTGACTCTAATTTCACCTTCAAATGAAACGGCTAATCGTAGACGTTCACATACTTTTGCCACTCACGGATATGTAAAATTGGGAATTTTGGGTTCTCTTTGTCAACTTTTAGTGAAAATATGATGTTGTTTTAGGTCATATTAACGCAGAATTATAGAAAATTCTAAAGGGTTCACAAACTTTCAAGCACCATCACAAACCCTCAATGAACACAGAAAACTCTACAGACATGCCACATTCCTAAACTGTGTAAGTTTTTCACATTATCCATTTAAGAATCAAGAAAATAACGGGTTTTGGCTTTAAATAATACATATTACAAAAAGCTCTTGTATTTCTCCTTTGCTTGGCTTTCAGATTCATTTTGAGGCTAAAATGAGCGACTGATCTTGAATGGCCCAGTTGTGTATCAACAGTTACTGGGTAATTCATAACAAGAAGTAGTTAGATTATAGATTGCCATTAATGCCTGATTTACTACTAATATGGACCACACTGTGCTTTTTTAAAAATAGGAACCGGTTGACTGTAACAGAGACAACATGGCAACTGAAAAAAATCCAGGTGCTGCATTTTAAGAATATTTAAATAACCCAAAAGTTATTTCTGCATATATTGATCCTATTTTCATATGTTTTATGGAAACAGAATAAGGTTCCAAAGTACACATTTTAATAAATAAATAAATAAAAAAAATAAAAAAAACATACACAAACCCTTTTTCTTTGTTATACTTGATCTAGTTTTTCTTGCGTAAAATAATTATTCAGCTATCAGACGGCAGCTAAACAACGACTAAACTTACGCCAGGATCTTGTGGTAGTTCACAGTATTCGTTAGTCCCAAAAACTTCTGGACTTTATCCATGACTAATGCTGGTTCAGTTTTCAGCATCTGTCCATCCACAACCATAATCTACATAATGCAAAAAAAAAAAAAAAAAAAAAAATCATCATGAAAACATATAGTGCTGTGAAAAAGTATTTGCTGATTTATTTTGTTTTGTGTATATCTCATAGTAAATAGTTTTAGATCTTCAAACGAAATACAACATAAAACAAAGGCAACCTGAGTAAACACACAATACAGTTTTTATTTATTTATTTTTATTGAAGCAAAAAAAAAATAATAATAATAATAATAATAATAATAAACACCTATGTTCTCCAACACCTATCACCCATGTGAAAAACTAACTGCCCCCTTAAACTTAAAATCTGGTTGAGTCATCTTTACTGGCCCAGTTGGTATTGGATAACTTTTTTTCCTTCAATAAATAACATTATCATTTAAAAACTGTATTTTGTGTTTACTCAGGCTGCCTTTGTTTTATCTTAGATTTTGTTTTCATTTCTCAAACTATTTAGCATGATATATACACAAAAACAGAAGAAATCAGGATGGGAGCAAATACTTTTTCACAGCGCTGTACATATATTCTTAGATCTCATTCCACACTGAATGAAGTCCTACAAAAAGGCAATGAGGTTATGGAAACTGAAAGCATCACACACACCTGATTGGGGTGGTAGTGTGTAAGCCAGCGCTCGAGGTGAATAGCATACAACCCTGGCACCAGACAGCGGCTCTGTAGGACACGCAGCTTTGCAGGAGCATCACGGGGTGCAGTGATGACATCATGAAAAGAGTATTTCATAGCCACTGGATCATCATGTGCTCTCTGGTGCTATGGCGATGAACAGGGAATATATAGTGATTCATCTCATCCACAATGCTCCACACACAATCTTCTATTCTTCCACGATGCCTTTTGACCTCAAGCTCAACCTTTACTCATCTCAAGGTCTTTGTGACCAAGCTTTCCGTGACCTAGAGCTCTTCCTGACTTCATCCTTGCTTCGAGCTCAGCTCTTACAGTGTTTAAGTCCTTCCTGTGCTCAAGTGTTTCCTGACTCCAAGCTCAGCTTTTCCTGACCCCAGCATCAGTTCTATGTGGCTCAGCTCTTCCTGAACACAAAATGACCTCTTCCTGACCCCAAGATCTGCTCTTTTTGACTCCAACATTAGTTCTTTGTGGAGTCGTCCTGACTCCAAGCTTAGCATTTCCTGACCCCAAGCTCAGTTCCCCCGACCCGGAGTTAAACATTTCCTGACTCCAAGCTCAGTTCCCCCTGACCCGGAGTTAAACATTTCCTGACTCCAAGCTCAGCTTTACCTGGCCTCAGACTCTTCCTGAAAATCAAGGTCAACTCTTTATTACACCAACATCAGCTCTTTGTCACCCAGAGCTCAGGTCATCCTGATCCCAAGCTCAGACCTTCCTGAACTCAGACTCAGGCTCATAATGACCACAGGATGAGCTCTACCTATCCCCAAACTAAGCTCATTGTGACCTCAAGTTGAGTTCTTCCTAATCTAAAGCTCTTCCTAACCTCAAGTTCAAGCTTATCTCTTCATGACCTCAAGACTTTTTATGACCTCAAACAATTCCCAATGAAGCTCAGCACTTCCTGACCTCAAGCTCCGCTCTTCCCAATCTCAAGCTTTTTCAAACTGTGGTCTTTTAGTTCTGAGAGGGAAAAACAGCAGTTCTATTGTTTGGGACAGATGCTCCTTAGTAGGTCTGCTTCTGAAGTGTTATTAACTTTTCCATAAGATATTAAACCCTTGTGGTAAATCATGTAGAAGCAGGGAAATAGGTATGGACAGGACAGTACCTGGTACCAGGCGTAGGCTCTTTCTGCAGGGCTGATGAGGACGGTGATGATTTTAGCTTTAGGCAGGAGAGCTGCTGCTCTGGCCGCTGCTAATTCAGAGTCAAAATAGTTAGCGCACTTTTCAAAGTAATAATCTGAGCTGGTGTTGGAGGGGAGGGGGAAATACTCCATGTACCTGTAACAGAGAAATATGAGTCACAAACACATACACCTATAATGCTGCTTCTCAGCAGGCAGTGATTTCACCAGCAAGGTGCAGATATCAACATTTCTGAGTAATGTATTTGAATTACAATGACAGTGAAATATTCCTCTCCTGGAGTTGATGGTGTTGCAGATTCAGGTGGGGAAAAAAAAAAAAAAAAAAATCACCTGAAAGAAAAGAGAAGGCTAAAGACAGAGGTACAGGAGCAAGTCTAGAGTATTTCTCACCAGTCTATTCCTCTGTGGTAATTGCGCCCATTGAAGAACTGGATCTCTTCAAATGTCTCTTTGCTGGGATAGTTGCCAATGAGGTCAGGGTGCAAGCCCAGGAACAGATACAGAGCGGTTGTCCCTGATACCAAATAAAATAGAGTGAAAATGGGGGGTTGGGGAGTAGTATTGTAAGCAAGCCTGGGTGATATTATTATTATTATAAAATAATAATAATCATGTGATAAACTGTCACAATATGCTTCTCTGCAGGTAATATTAGTAAATGGTTCCATAGCTGATTGGTAGATATATTAAAATACTAAAAATATTGAAATGCATCTTCTGTATGCATTTCAAAATGTGGTACTATTGTTTTGATTGCATCAAGCATAAATATGAAACGACTATTGTAATATTATATTCTCACACTGCCAACACTTACGCTGCAAGTAGTATTTGAAACCATATCCATTTTAAAAATGTGACCGCAAGAAAAATCATTCCTCATAAGAATCTGTCCCAATTTATTTAAACACTAAAGCCATTGCCTTGTCACAGTCCAGTGTATTTACCCAGCATGTCCAGTAGGTGGAGCTCTAGGCACTCACCTGTTTTCTGTGGCCCAATCACAAGCAGCTTAGGGAAGCGATCACAGGTTTTCTCTTTAGACCAGATATCCTTGTGTCTCTTATCCTCGCAAGGGTTCTAAAACATTGCAAAGAAAGTAGAAAGGTCATTAGAAATGAACACTGAGCAGTACAGGGTGCAAATGATTTTTATAAAAACCAAAAGAGGTAGAGGAAAATATCGACAGATGTGCCTTTAAGAAAGCTACGCGTTAAAGTGACTAACAAAGTCATGTCAAAGTCAAGTCATGAAGACGGAATAGAGCTGAATAGAGCTTTCTTATAGAGAAACGTGCACACTCATTCTCGCTCTCTTTGGGTGTTATATTATATCCTAACAGATGATTCACTTAACCGTAGCCACAGTCACACTGTTCCTGAGACAAAAACAAGATGCAGGAGAAAATCCTCCAAGCCACAACACCCACACTAACTGTAACAAAAGCACAGATTGAGCTAAACTGCAATTCATTTCCTTAATCAGTCTGCAATGGAAAACATTTACACTTCTAAAGAAGCCATATTTCTTATAAATGACCAAAAAATGTTTAGATTTTTCCCCTGAAGAAAGATTAACCTCAGTCTGACTAACCCTAGTTTATTTTTCCAGGAAATAAGATTTCTGTGTCCAATTTAACAAGTCCGGGTTTAATCTGGGCCCTAAATGAGTGAAGCATAGGCACATGCTTTCCAGTTACAATCATAAATGACTGTGTGCTTGCTAAAATCAGTGTCAGGTGATGGGGCTCATAAACACACACACACACACACACACACACACACACACACACGATAAAGTCCAATTCATTTACTGTCTAATTGCATTAGAACTTCCATCCATCCATACATTTTCCCATACAAGTTGTCCTGCACAGGGTCGCGGGGAGCCTGGCGCCTGTCCCAAGGAACTCTGGGCATAAGGCATGGGGACACCCAGAACATGGGTGCCAACCCATCACAAGGCACAATCCCACACACACTCACACACTACAGACAATTTGGAAATGCCAATCAGCCTACAACGCACGTCTTTGGACTGGAGGAGAAAACTGGAGTACCCGGAGGAAACCCGGAGAACATGCAAACTCCGTGCACAAAGGGCGGAGGCACCCTGGAGGTGCGAGGCAAACGTGCTAACCACTAAGCCAAAATGTATTTATTTATTTATTTATTTAAAAATAATTAGTAATCGTAGGTTCATAGTGCAGTCCAGTCTCAGCAAACATTAGCAGATGCACTGCATTATATCTTCATATTCCAAAATACAAAAGGTGAAAACTGTTACACTTTCTTGAAGTACAGACACCAATAGTATGAATTTAAATCCCTAAAACCTTGAGGTTTAAGATGCATCTTTAGTTGTTTTCTCACACTTTGTAACTTATTTCTTTAAGCATCTCCAGCACATAGTTTTGCTGAATCTCAATTGGCTTACACCAAAAAATATATACGCTCACTACATGTAGTATATACTATAATACAAAGGTGTTGTGGATCATTTATTGGACAAAATGCCCAAAAGAATGGCAAGTAAAATTCAGCACATAAAAGGTGACACAAAAAAAAAAAAAACTAAATTGTTGAAAGCGAAATGTGATCTTGCTTTTAATACACATACTGGAAAATCGATCGATAATTAAAAAATATGTAAGAAATAAAATACGAGCAACACCATAGCACCTTACCTGTGATTACACATTTTTATTCATTAAAGAATGACTTATTTCAGACTTTTGTCCGTTTATAGTTATGTTTAATGTCGTGGAGCGTTCACAAAACAAGTTCGTTCCTGTTATCGGTTCCGTTACAGCAGCTATAAACAGTTGTTTCCACGGCAACCTGTCTTTTATTCCTCTTTCTCGGAGTTAATAAAACAAAACAAAAAAATCCATTTGTCACGTTATCGATAAACCATAAAGTGCTAAACTGTTCTTCCTGACGACTTTCCCATAGTGGAGAAAAAGTTACACCTTTTCATCTGTTACAAAGCACTGACAGTGGAGACTCTTTCCATAAATAGTAAATAAACCTCCCCTTAAGACAAAGTTTTACCACAGCAATGATTACACATTTTCAAGGATTTTTATTGTCATCCCAACTAATGTACACGAGCTGGAACGAAATTAAAACCACTCACAAGTAATAAACAGCTAACCCACTCATAAATAAATAAACACAAATACCCAGTTATACACACACACACACACACACACACACACACACACAGACACAC
>JANDJT010000041.1:20853247-20865125 GCA_024331685.1 Stegophilus panzeri
ACACACCAATGGTAGCAGAGCTGCCATGCAAGGCACTAACTTGCCATCGGAAGCAACTTGGGGTTCAGTGTCTTGCCAAAGGACACTTCGGCCTGTGGAGTCATGTGGGCCGGGAATCGAACTGCCAACCCTACGATTAGTGGACAACCCACTCTACTACCCGCTCTACCACAGCCGCCCTTTAGCCATAAGGTCAGCCGATTGATGGGTTTTGCAGATTAATAGGCACTAATAACCGATTACTGGAACTATTGGTTATAGGCAAAAATCCACACTGCTAGTTTTTCCCAGTTCCCAAGGGTCTGCTATCATTATACAGCACGAGAGCAGCCTCTAGAGGCGAAATAAAAACTATCGCTGAAATTTTGTTGTGTTATTTGAAGTGTTTTTTGACTCATTTTGGACATCTCCATTTTTATTTGTTTGGAGTGTTACTTTTTGGTTCAGTTTGGATGGATCTCTTTTATTTTCTTTAATGTTTATTAAGAGATAATGTATATTAATATTTATATATTTATTTCATTAAAAAAAATTACAGTATATTTTCATGGTACACTCGGTGCTGTTTATTTTTGTAATAAAGTTCAGCAACATTTTAATTTGAGTGTTGTGTATTCATTCAGTGTCAATTTAAAAAACTATCGGTTGATTAATCCTTTATCGGCAGGTACTGTCCTACTTAGTTATTGGTATCTGTTAAATCCACTATTGGTCGACCTCTATTTATCCATGCCACACAGTACTATCTCAAATTTTCAAACAAAAGACAATTTTTATTTAATTTGAAATCTACCTATTTTCAAAAACAGTTTGTGAAACAAACTGATAATCCTTTTTCTAATCCATCCATTTTAACAGCTATGCGATGTCATTTTTCATGTAATTTAAAAGTTATGGAAACAACTGACCTTGAAATTATGCAAAAAAGCATGATGTGATCTTCCAAAAAAAAAAAAAAAAAAAAAAAAAAAGGTTAAGGTGATAAAAGGTAGGCTATTATATTCAGGTGGCCTAAGCGTACATCCAGGTACAGTGTGATGAACATACTGTAGCTGCAGGTTGTTTAATGTCCTAAATCTGTGTTTGTGTAGAAAAAAAATGGGCACAAAAAGTACAGATAACACAATACCACAAACAACCCACCCCCCTTTCCAAAGACCCATCTAGTCTGTAAGGAGGAGGTGCGGCATTGAGCGTGTGGCTGTATATAAAAAACAGGTTAACGAAGCGAGAAGACACACACGCACACACAATGTCAATGTCAATGTCAATGTTCCTTCATTGACAAGGACAACTTCCACAGATAAGATACAAACAAACAAAAAAACCACACATCTCAAGTGCCAGTGGGTTGCCATGTGTGTTGATAGCGGGTTGGACAGTGGGTCTCGTGTCTGTAGGAACATTTGCATACATTTCACAGAGCTTTATGATGGAATATGAGAAAGTAGGCCAATATAATTGCTTCCTCTTCTGTAGGGATATACGGCTAATGCATTAAGCAATGCCTCTAGAGCAGTCATCTTATAAAACTTTCAGAGAATCAATCTATCTGGAGGTTTTCAGAGTCGAATTTCAAATACGATCAGACTGACGGGGCTGTGAATCATATGAAATAGCAGAAGGGGATTATAAAATGGTTATTATAGCTGTACAAGTCTCAGATTTAGATATCGGTGGGACCATATGAGGAAAGTATGGACTCTAATCCTAAAGGAAATTGACCACTTTTTAAAATACATACGCTCTACTTTCATCACCTAATGTGTCTAATAAAATAACTTGCAATTTCAACTGTGAATGTTTATCATATTCAAACAGACAAATGTCTTACACAAAGTGCCATTTGTATCCAACCCAGATGAAGCTCCAAAGATTCATTCCCAACTGACAGTGTAATTTAGTCCTAATACACTAGGCCTGCATCCAAAAATATGCCTCGCAGCTTGCCAGGGTGGTCCTCCATCATGAGCTCTCACTCTGCAGCTGTAGCTCCCCCATCCCGTCTTCTCCATCACACCGTCTTCTCTCCTAATACACCGTGACTAATGTCTAACATGAGACAGGTTAATTATGGAAATTGTGGTGATCCAGACACATGCGCAAAAAGAAAAAAAAAAGATTCCCCTCGAGCAAACACTACAGGTGAAATTGTAACATTAACGTTGGCTCTAGGAAAAATCTCATTAATCACTGCCACTTTAGCTGGTGAAGGCTGAAGCTGAACAGAATGCTCGTGTGGAAAGCAGCTGGGTAACATTAGCTCAACTAGGCACACTGATAATGGCGAATTCACTCCGGCTTAATGTTCAGAATGAAATGCGAGCTCCCTCGCTCAGAAGACGTGATCCCTCTTAGAGGAATGATAAAGGTGCTTATTTGGGTCCATGCTGAGCAATATGATGATATAATATCGAAAATGTGATAAAATGTCACAGTACACTTTCTGATATATCATGAGTAATGTGATATTTTTTAATAACTTTTTTAATAATTACAAACTGAACTTACAAGCAGCTGATTTAAGTTTTCTTCCCCTTTTCAGTGTTAAATAAATTACCTTATAAAAGTTTCACAGAGTGAAACTTTCTGTGGCAGTTTCTTAACAAACATCATAATACACATTAGGTTTTTTTTTTCTTTTTCTTTAATCGCCCACCCCAGTTAGACAGGAATCCTATTATTTCCTGTTTCATGGAATCTTGGCAATTGTCCATTTTGAACATTTACAGATTTTTGTGTGTTCAGTTTCCTGTTTTATAAGCCTTTAACATTTCCAAACTCTGCCTCACAATATATTCAGTGTACTATTGTTTCACAGTTGCTGTCGGATCAAATGCAAATAAAAATCTGCGTGTTGAAATAGTGCCAGGTTTATCTAGGTGAACTTTAATCCAGTAACTTAGTGAGTCATGAATGTAAGACAATAACAAACACGAGCAGGCAAGGCCTTGTCTTTTTTGAAAAACAAAAACATTTCTTACTAACAGTTGTTAAAAAAAAAAAAAAAAAAAAAAAAAAAAATGGGGGGGAATCTAGCTAATCGCATTAGGTGTTCATTGAAATGCTATGATTACAGAGGGCAATATGGCAAAAACGATCACAGGACAACTACAATTTTAAAGTTTGAATAAGCAAGTTCACTGGAAGAGGAAAAGAAGTAGCAATGAAAAATTATTTTGAAATGAATTTTGATATTAGTAGCGCCTAATTCCATTTTCTCACTTACATCGACTACAACTTCCTCATAAAATAACATTGGTGCCAGAGTTTACGTCATGATCTTCTGTTGAAAAACAAATAAAACAACCCATCTTTTGATAGCTATCTATTGATAGCTAGCTAACATTAGTTTTTCAGTGAGCCACTATGTTTTAAGACAAAAATATTGCATCATGAATAAAATGTGTTTATACAAATGTGTGTTTCATATTCTGTAAAAAGTATAGGACACAATTTACAAAATATAAGCCAACAGAAAACAAAAATCTGCTAATAATTATCACTAGTAGTCACATCAGACTTTTCCTCATCATTTCTTACGCAAAGTTCAATTTCTCCCTTTCTCTCTCTCTCTCCTGTTCTTGGCTGACATGAGTAGAACCTGATGTGGTCTTCTGCTGTTGTAGCTCATCCACCTCAAGGTTCGATGTTTTGTGCATGCTGAGATGCTTTTCTGTTCGCCACAGTTGTAAAGACTAATTATACTATAGGAGTTACTACATTCCTTCCTGGCAGCTTGAACCATTCTGGCCATTTTCCTAAGACCTCTTTTATCAGCAAGGTTTTCCACTCACAGAACTGTCACTCACTCAGTGTTGTTTTGTTTTTCACACCATTCTGTGTTAACTCTAGACACTTTCGTGTGTGAAAATCCCAGGAGATCGGCAGTTTCTGAAATCCTCAAACCAGCCCATCTGGCACTATGCCAACAACTGTGTCACAGTAAAGTCACACAGATCACATTTCCCCCCTCTGATGTCCGATGTGAACATTAACTGATACTCTTGACCAGTATCTGCATGATTAAACGTATTGTCCTGATGCCACATGATTGAATAATTGGTTGAATGCATAAATGAGCAGGTGTTCCTATTAAAGTGGACGGTGAGTTGGTTTATATACATATATACAACCCCAATTCCGAAAAAGTTGGGACAGCATTGAAAATGCTAATAAAAACAAAGAGGAGTGATTTGTAAATGTACATGGTATGTACAATGTGCAAGACAAGGTATTTGCTGTTTTACCTAATCAACTGTACAGTTTTTTGAAGGTAAACATTTATTTTGAAATTGATGCAGGCAACACGTTCCTGTTGGAACACGTTCCACGTTAAAGTTGGTACAGGGGCAAGTTAGGACTAATAGTGATGTGACAAGTTGAAATAAGAAGGCGATGTGAAGCGAGTGAGGCAATCGTCTAATCATAGTATATAAGAAGCCTCACAGTATATAAGAGAAAGGATGGGTCGAGGCTTGCCAATCTGCCAACAGATGAGTCACTGAATAATCCATTAAGACTTTAAGAATAACATTCCCCAAAGACAAATCGGTAAGATTTTGGGCATTTCACCTTCTACAGTGCACAATATAATTAAAAGATTCAAGGAATCCAATCAAATCTCGTTGTGTAAAGGGCAAGGCCGAAAACCACTTCTGAATGTGCGTGATGTCCGATCCCTCAGACGTCACCGTCTTGAAAACCATCATGTGTCTGTAATGGATATCCTGACATGGGCTCGGGAATACTTTGGTAAACCTTTTGTCACTCAACACCATTCGCCGCTGCATCCACAGATATAAGTTAAGGCTTTACTATGCAAAGCAGAAGCCATACATCAACACTGTCCAGAAGCACCGCCAACTTCTCTGGACTCGGTCTCATCTGAGATGGACAGTAGCACAGTGGAATCGTGTTTTGTGGTCTGATGAGTCAACATTTCAAAACAGTTTTTGGACAAAACAGCCGTCGTATTCTCTGGGCCAAGGAGGAAAAGGACCGTCCAAGCAGTTATCAGTGTCAGGTCCAAAATCCAGCGCCTGTCATGGTATGGGGGTGTGTCAGTGCCCATGGCATGGGTAACTTACACATCTGTGAGGGCACCATTAATGAGAAAGATATGTAAAATGGAGCAACATATGCTGCCATCCAGAGCAAGACAACACCAAACCACATTCTGCCCGGATTACAAGCGCATGGTGCTGGTGCGAGCATGGCCTGCCTGCAGTCCCGACCTGTCTCCGATTGAGAATGTGTAACACATTATGAAGCGCAAAATAAGGTAACGAAGGCAATACAGTTGCACAGCTGAAGAAACGCATAATGGATGACCGGGGGAAAATTCCGCTTGCTAAACTTAACCAACTGGTGTCTTCAGCGCACAAACGCTTAATAAATGTTATTAAAAGAAAAGTTGATGTTACACAGGGGTAAACATTTGACTGTCCCAGTGTCAAATGTTGCAGTCATCAGATATGAAATGAGGGTATATTTTCAAAAATAATTTTAATTCACAAAGTAAAACATCAAATAATGTGTTAATAATGTGTTTTCAATATAGTACAGGGTGAATTGAATTTTCAAATGACTCTCTTGTTTGTTTTTTTTGCATTTTCCATACTGTCCCAACTTTTTCAGAAATGGGATTGTACATGTACGACTGTACGGTATAATACACCATGAGCAATCCAACATCTCTGTGCTACAGAAGACTGAGCAGAAAGAGACGTTCCTTTGTGAAATGCTGTTAAAAGTCCTTGAAGTAAATCATGTCAGATAGCTGAGTGCAGTGTGCTGAAGGTCAAACAATAGTGCTTGAGGTGTTCTGTGACTCTTTGTGTTAGTGTGAGTGCAGTGGGGTCAGCGCGAATCCCTGTGGCTTCTCCATGCTCCACATTCACACATACCAACGTTCACGCAAAATCTCTCATACCAGCGCCGTGGAAACCACATGCTCTCCATGGAAACAGAGTTGCGTTAACTGTGACGAGCCTACAATGCCAGCTCTTTTGTCTAATGGAGAGTCATGAAGAGAGTTTGGACCAGAGAGAGAGAGGTAGGCAAGCTGATCTCTATAAACCACTCGCTCTCATCAAATCAACCACAATCACCCTGAGAGAAAAAGATCAGTTCCACACAATTATGTTTGAATTACAGGCTCTTGGTTTTTTTTTTTAGATTCTTAGTAGAGTTCCTTAAGAGTTCTATTTGTGGTTACTTTCTAAAACGTGTGGGTCAAAAGAAAGTCCACATTCACTGAAATCATATATGATGCGTGTACAGCACTGCATTACTTTCGTTCATCATCATCATCATCTGTAACTGCTTTATCCTGGTCATATTCACAGTGGTATAAATGACCAATTTGTTTATATTCTGAAAAACACAAACAACTAAGCACATCAGAAAATGTTGTGGGCAAGTGCCAATTATAATTGTGGGAGCAGTCACTGATTGGTCAAACCTTCTAGCAGAGCAGGAGGGACTGGTCAAACTTTCTACCAGAGCAGGAGGGATTGGACAAACATTTTGTGGGAGCAGGCTGGACTGGTCAAACTTTCTACCAGAGCAGGCAGGATTAGACAAACCTTTTACTAGAAAAGACTGGTTTGGTCAAACGTTCTACCAGAGCAGTTGAGATTGGTCAAATCTTCTGTGGGTGCAAGCAGGACTGGCCAAACTTTTTACCAGAGCAGGCGGGATTGGTCAAACCTTCTGTGGAAGAAGATGGGATTGGTCAAACCTTCTGTGGGAGCAGGTGGGTTAGACTGTGGGTTAAACATATAGCGGGAGTGGGCAGGACTGGTCAAACTTAGTGAGTGCAGGCAGTATCAGTAAACAGGGGGCTTGGTCAAATTTTCTGCTGAGGGCAGGTGAATAGGGTCAAACATTCTGTGAGTGTGGGTAGGATTGGTCGGTCCTCCCAGTTCACTACAATGGAAAAGGAAAAAGGGTGCAGGCATGCAAAAATCCATCCATTTTTTGTATTGCTTATTACACACAGGGTCACAACAGGCCAGGAGCCTATACCAGGGGACTCAGGGGGACAAGGCGGGGCACACCCTGGATGCAGGGCACAATCACACAACCCACACAGTCACACATCCATTCACACACTATGGACAATTTGGATATGCCAGTCAGCCTACAATGCATATCTTTGGACTGAGGGATGAAACTGGAGTACCCTGAGGAAACACCCGAAGCACGGGGAGAACATGCAAACTCTGCAGACACAGAGGCACGAATCGAACGCCCAACACACCACGGAGGTGCAAGGCAAACATGCTAACTATTAAGCCACCGTACATAAGCTTATACATCTTTCCATAAAATGAATGATCATACCAGATTTTTGCTTTGCTATTTTCTTAATGCCTCTTATCAATTGTAGTTATGGTAAAAAAACAAAAAAAAAAACAAACGAAAAACCCTAACTAGTAACAGTAGCTATCTACTTAACCACTATGAGTAGTGGGAAATATCACAAAAAAATAGGGTTCCCATAGGAACAAACTGAAATAATGAAATTAAATGTTTCTACATTTAAAAAAAAAAAAAAAAAAAAAACTAAATAGTAGTAAATGAAACAGAGACAATATTTGGTGTGACAAAAAATAAAAATAAAAATAGTAGTCTCCGGTACAGTTTGTGCAGTTTTATAAGGAAATAAGCTGTAAGTTTTATTGAGCATCTTGCAGAACCAGCCACAGTTCTTCTGGAGACTTTGACTGTCGCACTTGCTTCTTATTTTTGCAGAAAAACCTATCAGCCTTCATTGTGTTTTTTGCCTGAAAAGTGTCTCTCACGTAATATACTGCTTTCTTTAATGACACCCAGTCATTTTTCTGTAACATTTAATTTTGTGCTAGAAAACTAATGTTTGGGAATCTAAAATGCTTTTGTACTGACTCGATAATATAGAAGTCATAATATAAAAAAATCTATAACAAAGTTTGTACTAAAAAAAAAAAAAAAAAAAAAATAGGGTGCCTAAGATTTTTGCATAGTATTGTTATATATTTGGAAAATGTATATTTTTCTCTGGATTTTGATTTTCCATCCTTACAAAAATGGCAATTTAGGTCATGGAATGTGCCTTTTCTTAATTGCTGCACCATCCATTACAATGTACTGCACTCAAGGTGAAGGTCCACGGTCCACATTTTGAGCAATCTGCATGCTCTTACCTTTGTTGTTTTTTTAACGTTTAACATCAAATTTCAGAACTCATCATTACCACCTATAGTGCTAGCTTGCACATGTCAGCATTCAAAAAGGTTTTCCATTTTCAAAAAAAGTATGAACAGGGATACAAGCTGTTTTCCAAATCGGGATATGTATGGATGAGTCTAGAATTTAGGATTCCAATGCAATTGTGAGAATGTTCACATTCAGCATAGAGTCATAAATTCAGCATTGTGGTGTGAACATCCAGGCTCCCAAACACTGTCCCGGTGTCGGAAATAGTGCCCTATTCTCTACTGCCTACAAATATCAAAGTGCGTATTCTGCATTCTGTAGGGTCTGTCATTATTTCAATAATGTGCTGTAGTGCATTGTGGGATATCATAAAGGCACTGGATTTCCTTCACCATGCTTTCTGACATATTGTAGTTTGTCATATGTTCAGATATTCACAATATGGCCAAAAGTATTTGGACACCTGACCTTCACACCCATATGTGCTTGGTGAACATCCCATCCCAGATTTAATCCACCTTTACTGTTATAATGATCTGCACTCTTCTGGGAAGGTTTTCCACTAGATTTTGGAGTGTGTCTGTGGGATGTGTTCATTCATGTCATTAAGTGAGATCAGGCACTGATGTTGGGTGAGGAGGTCTGGGGTGCAGTCGGCATTCCAATTCATCTCAAAGGTCTTCCGTGGGGTTGAGGTCAGGGCTCTGAGCAGGCCACTCAACCTTGTCAACCCATGTCTTCATGGACATGCACAGGGGAGTTTGCTTTGCTTCGTGCGCAAGGAAATTGTCAAACACAAATTCATGTTATATAATTGAGTGCTTCCAACTTTGTGGCAACAGTTTGAGGAAGGAACACATACGGATGGGATGGTCAGGTGTCCACATACCTTTGGCCACATAGTGTAATTTGTGCTGTTCGTTCCAAGTCGTATAAAATATTATAATATACACACACAAACACACACACACACACACACACACTGCATTTGTGCCTTTGATTGTTCTCTGTCAGGATGTCAGCTTGGCTTACAAGTATGTGGCTTTTTTTCCTCCCCTCATTTAGTTATTTTGTTGTTTAAAGTGTTTAAAGTATACAACTGCCTTAATTAGGATCAGAGTGTTTGGTCTTGCACCAGTACAATTTTCCATTCAATGTCATTATTTATTTATTTATTTATTTTGGGGGGAAATGAAGTATCTCCAAACCATTGTGCTCTGTTCACTGCTTAATGTTGTGTTCCATTACCCTGGGGCATCTTTTAGATTTTATAGCTATACAACTGTAACAATCATTTTTTCTTTATCTCAGCGAGGGTCCATATAAACAACTCTGATGTATAAATGGGTCTACAAAGCCATTTTCATCATCCTAATGGCAGATGCATATGGTTGGGAGTGCAAGTAAGACACAGAGGAAACAGCACAGCAATCATTGTTTCTTTTTAAGACAAGCAAATAAAAATGTTGGGGAAAAAAAATCACTTTTCAGAGTGCTGCAAGGTTAATAAAAGCCTATATGGGTTATTTTAAATAACAGAAAATGTGGAAGATAACAGTTAAATACTTAAAAAGAACTCGGTAGGTGGAATGAAAAATAAAAAAAAAAATAAACAAATCCTAGAAAATAAATTCCAATATTTCCATATATGCCTTAATGGATTTTTCTTATACAACATCATTGTTCATTTTATAATAGAAATTAAATGTAATATTTCATGTTGTATATAATTAGTGACAGGTTGTAGGTTGATTTTGCAGTTCTGTTGATGTAAATAAAAAAGATTACTGCAAAGCCTCAATGGAAACTCGGTGTTAATGATATTAACTGCATTTTAGAGATTGAGAGAGAAGAGAGAGAGCGAGAGAGAGACAGATATGCATTTATGACAGTTCTCCCATTGACCAAAGTCTAATCTGAGGCAGTGCTGAAACTACTCAAAATCAGCAAACTGCATTTCAAACTGACATTGCTTTAGAGTCAGCTGGCAAAGAGACAAAAGAAGAAATGTATCTGCAGAACCTTCAGAGTGAGGCATTATGATAAAGGTGAAAGCAATTTCTCTGTCTAAAAGAGCAATAAAGTTCATCAGCAAGAAATGTCAAGGTAAATGCCATCGCAAACAGCCCAGCTGGGAGTTTTCACTAAGGTCCTTTAAGTGTTGAGCATTAACTCTTCTCTCTTCGTTTTCTTCTTCGCCTGCAGTGATAGCTTTTATCAGTCAATCAGCTTTAGCCAAGATTATGCTGGATAAAATAAACATGATGTCCTTCTATTTTCCTTTCCTCTGGCCTTTATCAATTCAACAATCCATCATACTAAGAGGATTGAGAAGGAGTAAAGAACAAACAGAAGCATAGCCTTATTTCTTCAGTACATCATAGTCTCAAATATGATTACTTTTTTTTTTTTTTTTTTTTTTTTTTTTTTTTTTTTTTTTTTTTTAATCAACCTATTTTTGGAGCATGGTTTGAGTTTCTGATTCCAAATTGCATTGCAAAACCTAATTCTGCTGTGATGGAATTACCTTGTTACAGAAGTCTGCGGACGCAGGAGGCAATCTCATCATGTGAGATGCGAAAGAGGGAGAGAGAGAGGAGGCACTGAGAAAAGAGGAAATATTAAAAAGCGCTGACCCCCTGCAATGAAATTGTCCTTGAAATGTTGCTCTATTATTAGCGGGTCCAAAAAAGAGGACTGTGAACTAATTATTGAATTCCACTGTAATACTTTACATTGAGTACTAACATTGAACTAAAAGCATGAATTCTATTAATGGAAAAACAGTAATTAAAAAAAAAATGTATAATTAACACGGACATTAAATAACTCAACTTGTTTTAAAGACTGAATAATGCACTAGACTACATTTATACTGTACTTATACAGTTACAATCAAAATTATTCGACCCCCATTGCAAATCAGGTTTATTGTCAAAATTTACAGACATTCAGCTGTTTGCAATGAACAAATCAAACAAGAACAATGAAATAGTTTAACACAACGAATGCTTCAAGTGGTTTCCCCAAATTCAACTGAAAATGAAACTTATAATGATTTCTCCAGTTTCAAAATTATTCAACCCTCTGAATAGAATCCGTCACAACAGCACAAATATGCAAGACAGGTATTGTCTCAAGCGCACCCGATGTGACTAATCAAGGGCTTTATTAGTTGCACCAGGTGTGCTTGGGCTGGAACACATGAAATACCTGAACTGGCTAGGGGTAAAAAATGTGTGAAATACCTGGACGGGGCAGAAAAAGGAAGCCATAAATGGCTGCAACCAGATTTCTGCGAAGGCAGGTTGTGAAAAACCCTCGAGTGACTGCAAAAGACCTGCAGCAAGACTTGGTGGCAACAGGCTCTATGGTTCCAGTGAGCACAGTAAGGCGCATACTAAACGTAGAAGGTTTCTATGCCAGAACTCCAAGATGTACACCACTACTGACCCAAAAACACAAGAAAAGTCGGCTCAAAATCATATAAATAAGCCACAGTTTTGGGATTCTGTTCTGTGGAGTGATGAAACAAAACTGGAACTTTTTGGCATGATGGATCAGCGGAGGAAGAAAGAACGAAGAAAACTTTATCAAAGAATGAAGAAAGAACACTCTGTCCACAGTCAAGCATGGTGGTGGCTCGATGATGCTCTGGGGCTGCTTTGCATCC
>JANDJT010000041.1:20865225-20882342 GCA_024331685.1 Stegophilus panzeri
TACAGACATATACCATTCCCTCCATGATTTTGTTATTTTTTTCGTTATAACGCAAAATCATATTCAGAGGAGCTCGTAATTTTTCCAAATTTTCTGCAAATTTGGGCCAAGACATGTCATGTCACAGCATCACAACACGCATTTAGCCTCTTCGATTCACATGTGTCAAACTGTACAACTAAAGATCTCATTTACCAACAAACATCACTGTGAAAGACCATGCAAATCATTTTTATGCAATTTCGACTATTCAAGTAGTTTTCCACAAAAAAAGTTTTCAAAAAAATAAATGTTGAAAAAACCCACAGGAAAAAAAAAAAAAAAAATCAAGCATTTATGGCTGCAACAATCACAAAAAAAAAAACCCTGCGAAATCCTGATTTACTAAGCAGAAGATTGAAGAACGATGTGCTTATTTATGGATATCAAGTGCCATTGAAACACTAGCTTACTAATACACTACTAAAACTGAAACAGAAACAATTTATAAAAAGGAAAGTAAAATAATAATAATTTTTTTTTTTCTTTTAAACAGTGGATCTTCCACTGACAATTATTAATGCAGCTAATTAACACTATACCTACACCCTAACCTTAAGCTCAGTAACAAAAAAGAAACCTTCTGGCTTAAACAAAATGTGTTTTTAAATAATAAATAAACAGTTTTTCTCATGAGAACCAGCCAAATGTGATAAATATACATAAATCACATAAATGTGTGATATAAATATACAAAACCATGACAGCAGCAGCTGGTTAAGTATAAAAAGTTGCCTTCTTTAAATGAGTTAACATCACCCACCAAACAACCAATTAGAATGAGAGCAAAGTTAAATGTTCAAAGTTCAGGAGTGTATAAAAACAATTAGAACAATTCATCACTCAAGTACATAAAAAAAAAATAAAAAATTCAATGTACTCAAGTACCAAAAAAATGATCACCACAGTCCCGGAAGACGTTTCTATGATGCGTGATTTGGTTTAATAACAAACTGAGCAAAACAGTGGTGTTACATTTTTCAAAATTGTGTTCAACTATATTTTTAAATAATGGTTCATTATTTATGAATGATGGAAAAAAAAAAAAAAAAAAACCTGTACAAAATTGTAACATTCGCCAATTCTAAATATTCAGTACAAGAGTTTATCATACGAGCAAAATTTGTTATAAAAATACTAACATCTGCAATCTCCCAGAAAACGGAATTGTGACATAATCACTATATTAATATAATAATATCACTGCCTCAATCATCTTGCAGCACATCAACACTACTTCATTTTCCAAAAAATTTAGGCATGAAAAATTGAAAGCTTGAAAATTGGCAGCAAAACTTTTTTTTTTTTTTTTTTTTTTTTTAACTAAACTGAATTTCACAAGTACATGAACAATAGTATAGAAATAACTATTTTGAAATTCACAGAGCAATGAAAGATTAGCTTATAATTTCGTGACACTTTGGTTTAAAGCAACACAAATTAACCAGCTTTCATTTGGCCACTGATTTAGCTTGCGGCAAGAGACACTAACTGAACGCAAAGCAATCTGTAGAGAAGCCATGTGGTGTAAAAGCCTGGCCTGAGGGCATAAAGACAACAGTTATTACCTGCAATCAAACCCATAACCTATAGAGCCATAACCATGTGCACTGACTGCTGAGTTCTGACCATCAAGAGAGAGACCTTTTCCACTGGGGATGGTGTGACCGACTGGCCACGGAACTGTAACAGACAGGACCATGATGAGCAAATTAAATGGAACACCTCAGGCGATATATTACACAAGTCTTTCACACACACACACACACACGCTCACTCACACACTCACATTAACACATACACAAACACATTAACATGCTCAATTGCTCACCCATTGACCCGTACTCATACCCACCCACCCGTGGCACAGATGCACACAGTCTCGTGACTTAAACACCCACCCTCCCAGACACGCACACGCTCTCACACATCGCTGCTGTTGTGTTTACCAATAGGATATCTGGATGGAACAAATAGCTTGCACTGCCCCTGAGCCAACTACTGAGAGGGCTGAGGGGTAATTTATCATTTTTGGCAGCTCTAGGGGGGTCGGCGAAGGATAAGCTGTCATATCTGTAGCGTGCTCTGGCTATCGACGCATTTGAGTGTGCGTGCGTGCCATTTTCGCAGTGACGCGCTCCAGAACGGTCGCTAGAGGACAAATTAAATGAGAGCTAGAATTCAATTTCCATCTAAACTGCTAGACGAGTCAATAGCGAAGCCGGCTGTTTTGGAAATGTCTAAAAGCGCCTGAAGTGCTGATGAGGTGCAAATCAGAAAAGGCCAGACTACGTGTGTGTTATTTACAAACACATGCACATTATGTGGTGGCACGTTTTTGTATGCGTGGTGATAAAATGCTCAAGTACACTCACCAACAATAAGAACGGTCTCAAACGAGGACAACTGGAACGTAACGCAAAAGTAAAAAGCAGATACAATAACACTGTGTAAGCAGGGAGACCACATTTCATCCTTTGTCTTTAGCAGCTTGGTAAATTAGCTTGTAATGACTGCACAAAAATAGTGTCCGTGCCTTCTTGTTATTCCACTGGTTCAATTTCGTAATTTTCAGGAAAAAAAAATAAAAAATCTGATTCTGTAAGACAGTATGGTGCCAACTCCATCCCTGAATACCATCCGTTCCTGTTGGTGCCAGTCATGAGAAGATAACAAAACCCATCCACTGGAACCTTTTGTAATGGACCAGCTCCCAATGGAAATGTACACCGGTTTTCTGGTGCCAAAAGTTCCAATATGGTAACCTGTATCAATGTTTTCTACTATGTGAGAAACAAGGGGTGGTAGAGGTGTGGCTTGGGTGATGAGTGTGTTGAGGTTGTTTGGGTAGTCAATATACTTGAGGAAACAGTGAATGTGTTCCCCAAACATCATCCATGGTTCTAAAGATTTCAATGTGGTACTCCAAATGGAACATCATGATGATGATCTAATCCAATGGTGTGTTTAAGTCATGTCCGAAAGAACGGAATGACACATAAAAATCGTAATTATGAGTGGGAAACTCTGGATTTTCTCTGAGCTCAGAGTTTTCAAGTTGAGGGCGTGTCAGTAAGAAAACATGGCGGAACAATTGATGCAACGTCTGTAGTTGACGGTAAATTTGTTGAAATTGAATGTTTACTCGTCTCAGAAGATTTCAGTTATTATGTGTTACGATAAAACAAACAAATTTCCTGCACAATATATGACAGCACTGAACAATTACGATATAATAAGCAATGATAAAGTTTACAGTGGCTCCAAAACACCTGATGTGCATTCTTTGTTCTTCATTTTCTAGCAGTAGACTTAAAAACCTTGCTATATTTTTTTTAGTTAATTAAGAGACAATACACTGCCATTTTGCTCTGACCAAAGTCACTTGAACGCACATGATGTCGTAATTACTCGTAAACACAAACTTCCTAGGAGGACTTGAACGCACAGCAAGTTAAAGTGCTGTGTTAGCTTGCTAGAAATATTAAAGTATGTAATATTAAACCTACTGAAAACCTCAATGTAATGCTAGGCAGATCACTATAAGTTGTGCTTTACATTAATGAAGCTATTCACTAGCTAGCTTATTGTCTTTAGCTAACGCACTTCACTGACTGCGCTTGCTGATTTAAAATGTTTGGAACACACACACACACACACACACACACACACACACACAAAATATATATATATATTTTTAGAAGCTTAAAAATAATATTTTTCTCTTTTAATAACATCATATCACATTGCCAAGCATCAAAATGGTATAAATATGAAGCAATGGATACACAGTCAACTAAAAAAAAAAAAATCCCCTCTATAACCTTGGACCACCTTAGCACTTCACATCAAATTCCAAATAATCCAGGCATGCTTGAAAATCACCTGCAAAATACCCTAGAAAACCCCTCAGAGTGGGTGCTGAACTGGATTTTAATTCACTGCTGCAGCAGGCATCAGTGTATTAGAGTCTCTCCAGAGTTCTACTCGAGCCGTTTCATCTTCCTAGGCAGCCATCGGCTGCTGATTAATGCAGGAGAAAAGCTGGGCTGAAGCAAGGAAAAAAAAAAAAAAAAAAAAAAAAAAAAAAAAAAAAAAAAAAAAAAAAAAAAAAAAAAGACAACAAAAACAGGTCTGTGTTCCCACAAGAGAGATGCTTGGGTCATCAGAAAAAAAAATGGTGAGGTGTGCATATCAGAGCATGGCAGCTCGTTAGATTTCACACAGATAGCCTGCTGGGTTCAATGGGAATCGCTTTTCCGCACATGAAAGCTGAATGGTCTGTGATTTACGGCCTTCTTCACTACTCTCCATGCTTATTATTCAGGGTACGACTCAGTGACAAAGCAACTCTCACAGGTCTGACAGGTAGATTGACTAGGAAAGATAGTCCAAGTCTTCATGCCATCAGTGGAGCTTTTAAAACAGACTGATATGTGACCACTATCTAAAATGGCATTAAAAGACACCATACATCATATAGAGGCTGAAACAAAAACCCTTCTGCATTAGAGAAAAGCCTGGCATTGTATTTATTCATAAGCACGGGTAATGGCACCTGTAAACCTAACATTAGTGTTGATGTTAGGGGATATGGATAGTATCACTTATACTGGCACTAACATAAGCGCTACAGTCAAGTTCATGTTGGAAAAGTAGAAAAGCAACAAAGTTTTAAAAAAAAACAAAAAAAAAAAACAGCCCTATATAAAGGGCAAGTTTATTTATTACACCTAGTCATAATTTTCCATGAATTGTTCTAGTTCTAAGCCAGATGGTTTCATGACTATAAAGTGGTGGTGCAGAATAAATGGGCATGTAAATGTAAACTACAGGCCAAAACTTGGAAGCAACATTAACTTTGTAAAGAAAAAAATATTATAAGAAACTATTTAGTTTATTTATATTAAAAAAAAAATTGTTTCACTTAAATTAAGTGAGCAACTGATTCTTAAAGTACCCAAACATTTCACTTCAAACTAATTCAAATACTCTATAAATCAGGCTGTCTCAGGCTGTCTCAGGCTGTTTTTGTAGCCAGGGACCTTTTAATCTGTTTAAAAAAAAAAAAAAAAACCCTTCATGAAAACTATTTAAATATGTACAGTAGTATTTTGTTTATTTATTGGAGCCTTAAAGCTTTTTATTTCTGAATTGTCTACCAACTGAACACACTAGACCCATGTGTACATTATTTACAGGCTACTTATTTTTGAGTTATTGAGGTTTGGATTAATCCCATTTGATTCAAGTGACCAGTCAAGTGATTGATGAGACATGCTTTTCTCACTGAGGGGTAAAGTTCATCCCATAGGAGCCTGATTGATGGGAGAACCAGCAAGGTGACCATTTTCCATCTAGATGACACTTGGTTTCTGGAAGGTTTACTCGAATGCAAAATATTTCAACAGTAGTATTTTGATAAATATATATCCAAATAACAGTGAATTCCTTTTCGAGTCATTTGGCAAGATAATACCTAATCAAGATAGTATAAGATTTGATGGTTTCTTTGGTTTCAACCAAAACTAGTCCATTTAAAAATGTCATATTTGATCACTAAATCCCACCCAGCACAGTGACGATTGGCTATTGTCACTGTGATTGACAGGGGAGAAAGACTGTGTCATCACTGTCAGGATTTGACATTGTGATGTCTTGACTGAATGCCCTTTTCTGTTTCTGTCCGCTCAGGAGCCAAAAGTGGTTTACTTTTATGAGTCATGAAGCATGATTTCAAAATCATGACAGAACTTCACTTTGAGCGAAACTTCGCTTTGAGGTGGAACCCAATGAAACCGCTGGTCATTCAGTGAAAACACAATTTAAAGTCACAGTTTATCGAGGCATTAGACAGTATAGTTTTGTGGTGGCCAACTTTGGGGCACGCTGCAGGCTTTACCAAAACAAAAATAAAAAAAACTAATTAAAAAAAAAAAATCTTAGCTTATGATTTACAGAAAGTGTAGGTTAATGATGTACCCAAACATGACAAAAAAAAAAAAAAAAAGTGAAGTAAATCATTCACACTGTTGCATAAAAATCACCAGTTGCTTGTTGGAGTGGGTGACTTTTGGCTACACTATGCTTAAACAGTGTGCTCTTTGTTGCATTTATTGGTCGTGGTCTATCAGTTGCTCCTACCTTGTACAGAGAGGATGTGTGATTACAGCAGAATGTTTGCTCTGTGAAGACCAACAAAAGAAAAAGAAAGGCTTAATAACAGATAACAACACCCGCTGAGAATAAGTACGCTGCACCAGAAGAGCTGCTCCTAATTGGACACATTGTCCATACATGATTGATTTGATCCTAATTAAGCTCTGAAGAGTATATTGAGATCACAGAGAGCGAGCGAGCGAGCGAGCGAGCGAGAGAGAGAGAGGAACAGGGAGACTGCTCCAGACAGATCTGGTGAATGTGCTTTTAAATATTCAACCCTATAATTAGACATATTGGAAAACAAGAGAGTAGCTATTAACATGATCAGAGCGAAAGAAAGGAGATGAGATAAGAGGCTGTTCAGCTGATTGTTGCTCATCGGTTACTTTCGTTCTTTATCTCATTATGGACACTTCTCGTTTACAATAATAAACTCACGATGAGGTCAGAAAATTCAGCTCAGTTTCAATCAACACAAAAGAAATAACGAATGTATAATGTAGGACAAATTAACACAATGTAGCTCAGGGAAGAGAGGAAAAATGGGAGTGGAAGGACTTCTTATTTTTTTTTTTTTTTTTTTTTTTTTTTGTGGCTGTTGTGGCCAAAAATGCTCGATCTTGCTGCTGCTTTTTTGTGCTTTTCTGCAGAGACCTCCTTGGCGAAATTGCAATTGCACAAAATAGTATCGCACAGCCTTTCGCAGTGATGTTTGTTGGTAAATGAGAACTTTTAGCTCTACTCAAGTTTGACGCACGTGAATTGGGCTTTGAATGAATGCGCATTGTGATGACGTCACGTGATGCATCTTGGCCCAAATCTGCAGTATTGCTGAAAAATTGCAAGCTTCCCCGAATATCGCAGAGTTTGCTCGATTTTGCATTCGTTTCTGTGAAAGGAAGAATTTTGTGGAATTTTTATACAAGTCAAATTCAAACAATAATTAAAAATGCTAATTTAAAACACGTATATGCACCTGCATTTCAAATCCAACTGAAAAATACGCATTTGCTGCCATTATTAAAATACAAATGTGAAATAACTCTGGCATTTTATTTTCGGTGTAGAGCTGGTATGAGTTTGCTATTTTGAAAAACTAATCGCAATCCTTTAAATTGTGACCGCACTCATCCTAACGCTACGACTCGAAACGCCCGAAAATAAAATGCAAAGTTGGCCGCTCTGGTGTCCACTCTGCCATGTACATTGTATTTATAGCACGCCAGAGATAATAATGTAGACAACCATCATCAAATATCATTTGTCCTCTGCAAATTTGGCCAACAAGAAAAATGGCTGCACATTAAAACAGTGCACTATATAGGGAATAGGGGTCAAATTTAGACGCAACAAATTCGAAATGATGAGAAAGTGCTCGCATTGTACACTTTTCTGAGAAAGTATTCCCCCTACGTAAAGTTATGTGCATCCAAATGAAGTGTGGATTTGAAGTGAGCTGGCATAGCGGGTGGTCATTTCAGCACTTCGTTCATTTTTTAAATCCACACCGCGCTTTCAGATAAATCTCTGACTGTGCCACAACAACAATGAAACAAAAGAACCTGGTGAAATTTTAATGTGAGCCAAACAAAAATAGGAGGAGGGGAAAGACCTGCGGAACTGGATAAGTCGTGGCATGACTCGCTCCAAACATCTATTATTCAACTCCGGCTTTTGACTGAGCTCAATAATACATGAAAGTTGAACTAAGTAGATACAAGCAGCACGAGACTGATGAATTATTAGTTGATGGGACAGTGAAAGAGAGAGAGAGAGATAGAGAGAGAGAGAAAGAGTTTGAGAAAGTAAGTGTGAGACAAAGAGAAAGAGATTAGCCTGGAAAGTTCTATCCGTAAGTGAAATTTACAGTCACCGAGTAGCTTTCTGTCCATTTCTGACACAATCAGTAATCGAAAACATAGCAGTATGTTTGTTTGTTTGTTTGTTAGCACTATCTGAGGAGTCATTTCATCAGAGGTTTGAAAATGCGAATTATAGGCAATTAACATATTACAGGACAACTGCAAACCTCAGTACCAACAGCATGGTGCGAGCATCTGATTCATGTCTCTGATTCATTCAGGTTGATCAATTAAATGATCAGTTTTATTTTATTTATATAGTGCTTTTAATAATGGACAATGTGACAAAGCAGCCCTACAGAACACCATATCCATAATCAGCAAGACATGAGAGAGTGGCAAAGGAAAATCTCCCGGAGAAGAAATTATGCTCAGTTAGAAGCCAGTACGATTTCAAAAGGACATATACATTGTCTCACTGTTTGCACTTCACATCATGTCCGAAGCTCTGAACTGTCTTTTATTTCATGCAGTTTGTCCTGGAAACACAGCTGATGTTATGTCTTGCTATGTAAGTGTGTATGAGCCTATAAAAATTGATGAAGATAAAAATTGACAGCTAGCTACAGTGAAAACACGTGCACTTATTCCACACTACACAAAAGGAATAGATCTCGTTCATTCCTTCCTTTAAACTAATGCACAGAACTGCTCGATCGGGGAATATTGTCAATAACATCTGAAAAAAAAGTTCGATTCATTCAATAAAATAATGACCTACCAGGTGTTGGCTTTGTTATTCTCCATTAAAATGCGGACAGAACACAGATTTTAATAGTTTAGTCCAATCTTTTATTCCATTACAGCACAAGCTTTAGTTTCATGACGTGTCTCCATCTTCATTTGCATCGGATACGTAACATCAGCCAATGTTAAGTGAGTAATGACCTAGCCTGTTTTACCGCTCTCTCTCTCTCTCACACACACACACAATCTCCTGCTTCCTCTTTAGTGCATGCGCTCTTCATGTTCCCTCACTCGACTTCACAAGCTCTCTCTCTCACTCACTCTGTCTCTCTCACGCTTTTACGCTTCTCTCATGCACTCACAGTTCATGTTTTATTGGCACGGATGTTAGGTTGTACTATTGCCAAAACTAATATTACAGGCAAATCACAGGAAAAACACAGTTAACCATAAAATTATTCATTTCAAACAGCAAATAACAACATGTAAAGAAAAAGAATAGATGATTATAGGGATAATACCTGGCAAGTAAAATTATTTAATTTTTGCCCCCCCTTAGACTACACACTTTTGGCAGTAGTAGAATTTCACTTCTCTTCATTCCCTGAATGATGGTGCACACCTGAAATTCAGGGCTGATGTTGCGTATACTCTTAAATAATTTTTGTCTAATTCTCTGTGGCCACTCTAGGCTGAACAGAGACACACTGGAGGTGGTGGTAGTGGAAAATAAGGTGATCTTTCATTTAGGATCAAGTGCAGGGGTGAAGGTATGGAAGTGAGGGGAGCGGCCTTGGTGATTGCCGTCTTCCCGGTGGGGGCCGTAATGAGCAGGCCGGAACAGCAGCAAGACGGGACCCAGGGGGCGTGATGTAGGCCGAGGGTGCCGGCGTGAGGTGCAACGCAGCTTCTTCTCTGCTGTCGTTGGTGGCGGCGTCTGGAGGGCAGCGAGAGACATGCATCAATACTCATGCATTCGGAGAATGAACTCACACCGCTGTCCCTGTTTCTCCCTTTTATAGCCGGCCGTCTTCTGAAATATGGTGAGGAGAAGCTGCTCCGTTCGTTGGACGTCATCTGTGTGTGTTTCTGCAACCCCGCCTCGCAGCCGCGCACTCTCTCTCTGTCCAAAATAAATTGGGTGATAAAATGGTGCTGTCTTTTCAGCATCCGGCCGACAGTTGCGTGAGGAGCGCTGTTTATGTGTGCGGGCTGCAGGCCTGCCATCACATATCTCTCCCTCAGCAGAGGTTAGGAAAGATGCTCGGGACATAAGTTTGCAAAAAAGGACACAATTGTACCAAGAGTCATAAAAAATTCATAAAATGGTACAAACTCGAGCACAGGATGTGTTATTAATCAGGCTTGCTATTTTGAAACCTGGAAGTTGAAATAACTTTACCTTAAGTTAGTAGCTCCCTCACTCACTCACTAACTCACTGTCACTCAGTCAGCCACTCCCTCAGTCAGCCACTCCCTCAGTCAGTCATTCACTCAGTCATTCACTCACTCAGTCATTCACTCACATCATTCACTCACATCATTCACTCAGTCGGTTAAACCCCGATTTGTGGCCCAGAACTCGAATTACAGCTCTGATTTATAGATGGGTCAGAGCTAAACTAGAGCAGGTCACATTAGGACAGACCAAGCGCTGGAGAGCACTCTATATCAGTCATCCATGCTGCCAGGTTAGATAATGAGCTCACTCTTTCTTCACAGAAAGGGAAGAGTGTGTGAGTGTGTGTTAGTGTGTGTGTGCATTGAGGAAGTAACACATCTGATACAAAGCTGCTCAGTGTCAGAACTGATAACATATGCTCAATACTGGAATTATAATTATTTATTTACATACAGCCATTTTTTTTAGCCATGTTAAAAATAATACAGTTTTATTACTGCTGTTCCCACACACACACACACACACACACACACACACACACACACACACACACACACACAAAGCTCATTAAAAGACTGCATTCTTTTATATTATAAATCTACAAGACGGTACCCTGTTACTATTCAAAAGATTAACACTGAAATAAATACATTTAATAAACCTAAAAAAGTAAATATTCCACAATTAAATTAACTTTAACCTTAGTAAACAATTTTAGTAATTTTTTTTTTTTTTTTTTGTACAACTTTTATGCATTCTAAATATTTTTGCTGTAGTCTGTTTTATCTACCATTTTTTTTTTGTTTCCAGCACAGATTTGCCTCAAATGACAAGTGCATTCAGCATAAAATACGTCTACAAAATGTTTGACTGGAAAGCTTCTGATTAAACAGCAGACTCAGTAGATAAAAAAGATTTAAATGTAAGTCAACTAAATATCATCATTACTAGAGTTCAGCATTATTGTAGTCGTTTATGTTTAAGTTGTGTGGTGGTCTGGGAAAACCTGCGAGATGCTGCTGTGGCTGAAGTCAGGCAAACATCCAACAAGTCGAACTCACAGGCATGCCTCCACCACCAGCACCAAGTCTAGTCCTCCTTCTTAAATTGTATGCTAGAAACACCCTTAAAATATACTTCATGAAGAAATAGGAAGGAATCTATTTCAGATATTTGACCTTGACCCTGTTTGAATCAAGTCCAAAACTGAATCAGTTCATCCGCTGGTTACAGCGATAATTCCATAGAAATCCTGCAAACATCAAAACCACTCATTCTTTAGATATCATTCTAACAAGCATCTTGGACAGACACACAGATGAACCCATGTAAGAAATCATACATGGCCAGAATATGGGCCTGGAGTTCCTGAATATGAACGTGTAAGCAACATCTCTGTATGACAAACAGAAAGGAAACAATTGAAGATAAACTATTTCAGACATTTGACCTTGCTGTGACCTTGACCCTGTTAATTTCTAAAAATATTTATTTCATCTGCTGGTTGCAACGATTATTCCACATAAATCCCACGGTCATGTATTTTCCCCTTGCACCGAGCACTGCATGCCACGCTTCTCAGCAGCACGCAGAGCTACGACACGCACTTCCGTACTCTCTAGTGTTTGTTTACACTGTCACGTGTGATTTCGTTTTGGTTCTCGTCTCCTCCCTTGTCTTGTTATTGGTTGTCTCCCTAATGTGTCATGATTATTCTCACCTGTGTTTAGTTTGCCCTTGATTAGTTTTTGTATTTATAGCCCTCGTGTTTCCGTGTTCGTGTTGAAGTATCCGCTCTGTGTCACTGCGTACCAGTCTATACCAAGCCGTTGATTATTAATTGTCTCCATGGTTTCATCTCCTTCCGGTTTTCTCGTTTCGCTCTTGCCTAGTCTTGTTCATCGCATGACCCTTGCCTGAATTTTACTTTGCCTTTAGATCACATTTCTGTTTAGTTCGCTACTTTTAATAAAACCATCGAGTACCTGCACATGCGTCCTCGACTGAATCCCGACACCTACACGCATTCAATTTTTTTAGATATCGCGCTAATGAGAATCTCGGATGGACACAAGGATGGACTACCCAGAAACCAAAAATCGGAAAAATTTGACCCGAGAGTTTTGCAGGATTTTTCCCCTATAACATACTTTCACGCCTTAACTTTAACTATAAATATGCATCGCCAAACTGACGTGGAAATGTTTTTATTTACTTTTAAAATCTATCTGTCTACAATCATGTTAGATAAGGTGGCAGTTTAAAAACAGTCAGTTTGAAACCTTTTAAAGATTTCTTCACACAGTAAATGTCACGCTTTAGATAACTTTAGATCAAGCTGTTAGATAACTACGCACCATAAGCCTAACACACATGAATGGACAAACGAAAAAGGGACAAAGCCTCAATCATTTCAGTAAGTTTTGTAATACCGGCTGTAAATATGTCCGTGATGCGCCTGTGCCGTAGGAATAGAATCTTTTAAACGCAATTCTCTCCCTTTCTATTTTTTATTTTTATTTATTTATTTATTTATTTATTTATTTATTTATTTATTTTGGGGGGGTTACAGAATTTAAAATGTTAGAACTTTACTTGTAAATGAGATACATGCAAGACTGGAACATACTTCAGTCCAGGAATCCATGCAGTTTTCAGAACTATATATAGAAGATTTTTTTATTTTTTTTCCTCCACCATGTGAAGGGCTTTCCCAAGGCCACCACACATTTATTAAGGAAGATAAAATCATTATCACACGATTAATATACAACACATTCCCACCCTCCAGCATTCACATGCTGAGCTCTAGAACTCTGCTAATGCTATTTTAATGACACACAGTAGTCTGTAAATATCGCCTGCTTGGCATCAAAGAAATTTATCATTTGTTTCTATTGGAAAAATGGCCAAGTGTATGAAGGAAAAAGGGAACAAGAGTGAGAAAGGGAGGGTGTGTGTGTGTGTGTGGATCTGCTGTTCGTATCTAAACGAGCATGTAACGCTCTCTTCCCCATCGGGCAAGCTGGAACAGACAGCTATTGTGTGAGCGTGACCCTCCCGTATCCCACAAGGCACTGCATGATGAATGGGCCTTCCAGAACCTTCGGCCCCATCGGCACTTCGCCTCGCTTCTTCCCAGGGCTGCATGTCTCTCTCCCCGCTAGCCCTGCCTCGAGCGCTCCGACTCGCTCGCTTTGTCACTTTCGCCTTCTTTTCTTTTCCTCCTTGCCCTTACAGCCGGAGAGATTAATGCGTGTTCCACTACACTTTGGACTCCATACGGTGTTCTGTCACTATAACGCATTACTCTCCCCAAGTCCATCATGGTTTTAAATCACAGCTCTGATGAGATTTTGTTGTTGTTGTTGTTGTTTTCTTGAGCGATACTGCATTTCCAGAATAATGTTTTTTTCTTCTGAAACGTTTACATGCCTAAAGGGGACACGAGCTTCCATTCCACTTCATACGCCAAAATGTCAGCGGTCCCTGTAAAAGTGGTAACGTAACCCCAAAGATTTCTTGTTGTAGATGCAAGCACGGTACTGAATCTCCAACTACACCTATTACATGCTAAGATCCTCCACTGCATATGATTATTTTTTTTAGAATTTGCATGTGATCTTGGATGAGGTCCAAGACTTATTTTGAAATTAAATTCCAAGGGTTTCTTTTTACTTGATAATCAAGTTGGTCTATTTTCATTTTGCTTTCATTTCCAACACAATGCTGTTCGACTAACTTTCATCTCTAACTAAAGATGCAAAGATGATGCAGCAGAGCTTTAGCCCTTTAGTACAGCTAAAAGGTCTCATTTACAAACATTACAGCGAATTGACCATGCAAATCTATTTCATGCAACTGCAATTTCACCAATTCAAGTAGTTTTCCACAAAAAAGCAAATAAAAAAAAAAAAAAAATCTGCAAGTTGCATTCCAATTTTTTTAAAAAGCTGCAGCAAAATCGAGCATTTTTGGGCAGAACAAAAAAAAAAAAAAAAAAAAAAAAAAAAAAAACACTTCACGAACTTCACGGACTGACTCTGCTTAAACAGATCAGCTTCCAAAGTTTCAACTTTTCTACCAATAACAGTGTCAACACCATGGCGCTCGCCACCTCATAGATTGCTACCCAGCCGAGTCTCTGTTATCTCCATTAGCGTTACGTTGGGAGTCTTGGAAATAGTGACTGAGAAAAGAAGCCCTTGTTTTTTTGTTTTTTGTTTTGTTTTTAGGCGCCAACAGCGAAAGCTGATTGTTATTCCTTATGCTTGAGGTTAATCCTGTGCCATCAGCGCAGAAGACAACAGCTAACTTCTCACAGGAATAACAAAAATACGGCCCCAGTCAACAACGTACTAGAATTAATAAGCACGTCACAAATACTTCGATATAAATCATCTTTAATGTGTTTCAGGCTGGAGTTTTCCTTTAACAGGTTTTACGACTTAATGTAAATAAAATCAGACCAGTCAGAAACCTGAGATTTGACCGACACGTCCTGCTTTTCCAGTAAAGGAAATATTAGTATACATAAACACAAGTACTGGAAACTAGGTCTTCAAAATCAATAACAGACATGAAAAATGGTTGGCAAGAAATGTCTTTTATTGATTAGTTAGCTGAGGAACAACATATGAAAGATGAATTTTGGTCGGACATGTGGGAAGTGATGCTGAAGTCTTTGAATAGAAAAGAGAATTTTAAATGATCGCCTGAAGAGAAAGCAGATTAACAAAACAGCGTAGTTATCCAAGCCTTCTGTTTCCTAAGCCACCGAAAGCCGTTAACAAGAAGACCTGCAGGAAATCCCGGCTCAAACTACTCGATTTGCAGGCTTCTGGAAAAATCCGAGGCTTTCATTTGGAATTCCGTACTGGTTAAAATTGCCATAAAAAGACCTGTTTAATCCATGTTATGAGGTTTTCACCCATTTTAATATGCATTTGCTATTAAAATGGTCCCAGATAATCCAATATGGAGTCATTTAATCCACTGTATAATTGTTAATATCTTCTTGTCCGGGGAGGGTGAAATGAAGATGTACAACTTCAGGGGCAGAAAAGCTCTCACAGAAGAAAACCAAGCTCTCATGGTCATATTTCCTTAAAGGTGCAGATTGTAATGATTAAAAAAAATATTTATAACCCATACTCGTATCATTTCAAGGAAAACACAGAAAATCTGTGATTCATTACAGGGTGTCCCAAAAGTCTCCATACAGTAAGGGACCATGTTTGCCAGCACCACGTCGGTTGTGCCTTAGTCAGTGGACAATCCTGGAAGGACTGGTTTTTCCACTGCTCTGGAGATTATAAAGGCAGGAATGGTGTTTTAGCGTGTACATAACCGAGTGTATATGATGCTACTTATAGCAAATCATTCTGCTGACTGAATCTCAGCAGGGGAAGCTTGAGGAAGACATTACGCTACTCGGTGTGTGAAAAATCTCATTCATCTTTCTCTATTAATCTTTGCTTCTGTTCTCTCTCTTTCACTCTCTCTGTCTGTCAGTCTTATTGTTGTCCCCTCTCTGACACTCCCTCTCTGTACTTTTCTCTGTCTCACTTTGTCTCTTTCTTTATCTCTTCTTTGCTGTCTCTACCTTTCCTGCGCTGTCTCTTTCTCTCCATCTGTCTCTCTCCATCTCTCTCTCTCTTATCTCTAATTCCCCCGTCTCTACTTCTTCCTTGTTCTCTCTGTCTATGTCTATCTATCTGTCTCTTGCTCTGTGTCTATCGGTCTCTCTGTCACTCTCTTTCTCTCTCTCTCTGTGTCTGTCTTATTGTTGTCCCCTCTCTGACACTCCCTCTCTGTACTTTTCTCTGTCTCACTTTGTCTCTTTCTTTATCTCTTCTTTGCTCTCTCTACCTTTCCTGCGCTGTCTCTTTCTCTCCATCTGTCTCTCTCCATCTCCCCCCATCTCTAATTCCCCCCGTCTCTACTTCTTCCTTGTTCTCTCTGTCTCTGTCTTTCTATCCGTCTCTTGCTCTGTGTCTATCTGTCTCTCTGTCACACTCTCTCTCTCTCTCTCTCTCTCTCTCTCTCTCTCTCTCCCCTTCTGCCTCACCCTTTTTTGCAGTCTCTATCTTTCTGTCTCTACCCCTCCCCTTGTCTGCCTATCTCCTTTCTCTCTCAGCCTCTCTCTCATTCTCTCTCTCACTCTTTGTCTCTGTTTCTCTCGCATCTCAATCACACGCGCGCGCGCGCACACACACACACACACACACACACACACACACACACACACACGCGCGCACATACACACACGGATTCATTATCCCCGACAAAACCCCCATCTTTCATTAATGAGACCTGAAGTTCAGGTCTGAAAGGAGTACTGAGTAGAGGTGAAAAATGGCCCTAGGTAAAAGGAAATTACATTCAGAGAAAAAGGATGAGATCTTAAAAAAAAAAAAAAAAGAAGAAGAAGAAAAAAAGAGACAGGATATCAAGACATTATGTAAGATGTGAGAAGAAATAGATGTGATTCAGCACTCAGAGCCACATTAGACTAAAATGAAAGCTCAACTAAAGGGAGTGTAGCATATCTTTAAATAAGGCGATGTCTGAAATGGTCGTAATAGAAGATACACACAGACACACAGGCTCCCTTAAGGATAACCATGTCACATTGTTCTCAGAAATGTGCTATGTAGTACATCATCCATGCTCCCTTAGCATTCTCCCCTGCGTTGAAGTATCAGCCTTTACTCAACATATTACGTTACATCATGCATTAGTTTGAAAGCGCAGCAACACACACGTAGGTCACAGCAGGTTTACCAACGTGTACTTAATACTCTCAAGTAGAGATGCACCGATACTAAATTTCTCAGCCGATACCGATAAGCGATTATTCAGAGTGATATCGGCGGATACCGATAACCGATACCGATAGTTCTGCCTTTTATACCTTCTTTTAAATTAATAATAATTAATTCCACAATTGTGAAAGAAATGCA
>JANDJT010000041.1:20888901-20900324 GCA_024331685.1 Stegophilus panzeri
CAGTGCCCTCCACTAATATTGGCACCCTTGGTAAACATGAGCAAAGAAGGCTGTGAAAAATTGTCTTTATTGTTTAATCTTTTGATCTTTTGTTCAGAAAATTCACAAAAATACTTTACTTTCATGGATATCAAACAACTGCAAACACAACAAAGGTTTATCAAAAATATATATCTTTGTTAACCCTCTGAGGCCTGAGGGTGTTTTTGGGCCCTGGAAAAGTTTTGACATGTATCAACATGTGTTTATTTTCACTTGCTTATAAACATATTAATGCCTAATAACACTGTATTCAGCACAAACAGGGCTACGATAATATGTGAGCATGTACATGTTTGTGTTTTAGAGAATATGACATTTATGCGTGGTTTTTGAAAAAACTAAACATTTTAAGTCACTGAAATAAAGCCATAGAACACATACTAAACATTTGTTCAGAAGACGTTGATCTTTTAGCCTAGATCTGGATCTTGTAGCCTACTGTAGAGTTTTTGCTACATAATGATGTGAAATTCATCCTGATCATTCATTCATACAAAATAATATAGTCATTTAACTTTTGCAAGACACTTTTAGTGTCAGAAAGGTTGTATTCGAGGTGGCGTGAATCATCATGAATATTTTGATTCACACCTGAGGAGACAGAGACCCCTCCCCTGGGCCTATCAGTGATGACTGAATGGGGGAACTAGAAGGACGAACGTGAAGAGACTTCATGCTTGAATGTATTGTTTGTAGCTTATTTCACAAAATCAATTTTAAGTTAAAAGAAGTAACCTGACTATACATTTTCTTTACATACATAAAGACTTTACTTTTATTTTAAACTTTAGACCTACACTACCGTTCAAAGGTTTTCGATCAGTAAGATTTGTAAATATTTTTAAAAAGAAGTCTCTTCTGCTCACCAAGGCTGCATTTATTTGATCCAAAATACAGCAAAACAGTGATATTGTGAAATATTTTTACAATTTAAAATAACTGTTTGAATATATTGTAAAATGCAATTTATTCCTGTGATCAAAGCTGAATTTTCAGCATCCATTACTCTTCAGTGTCACATGATCCTTCAGAAAGCATTCTAATATGCTGATTTGCTGCTCAAGAAACATTGTTATTATTATTATTATTATTATTATTATTATTATTATTAATGTTGAAAACAGCTGCAAAATGAAAGATAAATTATTGAATTGTCCAGTGCACATAGGGAGAGACGAGAGTATTACAGAAAGTGGATGGTTTGTATGAGCCCACTCATCCACCTATATGTAGCCTACTCGCTCACATAGTATTGCACGTAAGCACTGTAAACTTTGAAGTGAACAGTTCACAGTACACAGATTTGAGAATAGAGTTACATGTCTTTGTGCCAGTTTTGAAAATAGTTCCTGTTCAACTGAAGACACAAGTGAACATCACACGCCTGGCATTTCCAAGGTGTGTCCTGCCATTTATTGCGCTGTACTTGGCAAAGCATGCATGTCCTGCGACCAGTGAATGAATCTGATGATGAAACTTGATGCTTTTAAAAGGCATTGTTGGGGGCGTTGACTATTTTGCATAGATTGCCTCGGTACATTACCATATGAATAGTGCGCTCTGTTCATGGGTGTGATCACATTAACAATAATTAGCTCAGCCAGGAGAAACTGTGCATCTATTTAGTTTCACACAGATTACTTTGCAGGCGAATATTTGTTTTAAATGTTTATTTAAAAGTACACATTTCAAGTTTTCTTTAGACACATGTTTCATGTTTGTGTGATAAGTATTCGCTGAGTTTCAGGTCATTTTTGTGACGTGTTTCAGAAAGATTCTCACGGAGACAGAGACAGCTGAAAGTGCACCCTGTTTATTTTCTTTATTTTACAAAAGCACAAGGTTTTGTTGTTATTGTGAGCGTACACAAATAAAAGTAGATCCTTTATAGTTTCTAACAATGCCTTACACTTATTATTTAGTATTTTAAGTTGTTTCTGCCTTCTTTGCTCATATTTACCAAGGGTGCCAATATTAGTAGAAGGCACTGTATCTCACAAAATTCTATTGTTAAAATTTATATTTCACTATATTTATATTCTTAAAAACTATATTTCACTACATTATTTTTGTTAAGTCTATTTCACAATATTTTATTGTTAAAATGTATATTTAACTATATTACTATTGTTAAAAAAGGATATTTCACTACAATTATATTGTTAAAAGTATATTTCACCATATACTATTGTTAAAAAGCATATTTAACTACATTTATATTGTTAAAAAGTATATTTCACCATATATTATTGTTAAAAATTATATTTAATTACATTTATATTTTTAAAAAGTATATTTAACTACATTATATTGTTAAAAAGTATATTTCACCATATACTATTGTTAAAAAGTATATTTAAATACATTTTATTGTTAAAAAGTATATTTAAATACATTTTATTGTTAAAAAGTGTATTGTTGAAAAAGTCCCCTTTTGTTCTAGGTCATATATTTGTCTACATAAAGATCCAAGAGAGAAAGCAGATATAATGGACACACTATATCACCGGCATGAGGAGAGTCATGAGTTTCAGATTTAAAACAAAGGTTTTGTGCCTTCATTACGCTGTATGTACACGTTATTATGTTTCATTAGAGCACTGATCCAGTACTGCTTGTCATATGGCTGAGATTTGAGGGACACAAGTCAAACAAACGAACATGAAGTGGAAAGTGTGTAGCAAGTCGGTCACAACTAGAAGTGGATAAACAGGAATGACAAACAAAAACCTCCTGTGTGCAGCATTAGCTGTATTGTTTTGCAAAGCTTCCTTCTCTTTCAAGTATTAACTTTAGTATTCATTACTATGGTTACACTTTTGTGTCATCCTAAAAAAAGTGATTTAATTTATTGGCTCTGTTGTCTAGAACTTGTGACATAGGTGTCAGTGAGGCACCAGTACTGCTACATATTTAATACCTTATGCTGATTTCAGGTACAAACACATAAACCAGCAGATCTACTATTAAAAAACAATAATTATTCTCATCAGTCTGATTTTTGCCCATTGTAATAAAAAAAAATTATTTGAATTATGGCTTTTCAGGAAGATTAGACAAACATCTAAACAAATAAATTAGATGAACATCTGGTGTTTTTCTAATTTAACTCTAATTTAATTTGAAAAAAGTGTGAACGTGAACACAATGTTTTATGCAAAGATAAGTAGCTTAGATGTGTTCAAACACGTATATGGCAATTATACACACATTACTAAAAATGAAAAAGTCAGTATTAGATTAGTAATGGGTATCAAACAATACTCTGGTATGTAAGAAATAAAATAAACAGGGCATGCTGTTATAAAAGAATAAGCAATGATTGGGTGGTCTTAATTATTTTCCAAAAAGTGTTTTATTCCTCTTATACTGCAGCAACAGTAATTTTTTTTTATCCATTTATAGCTGCATTTGATGTTGTGGAATGTCTACAAAACAAGTTAGTTCCTGTTATCACTATAGTTGTTCTTTCACTATCCTGTTTTTCCATATCTCTCTCTCTCTCTCTCTCTCTCTCTCACACACACACACACACACACACACACACACACACACACACACAAAAAGTTAATAAGATGCAGCATGTCACGTTATGGAGAAATTGCTAAATCCTTCATCCTGAAGACTTTTCCATGTTGGAAAACTTAAAGGAATAGCTTTAACTCGGACTGTTGCAGTGCTGACACTGGAGACTCCTTCCAAAAATGCTATGCAGAAGAATGACAGAAAACTTCACCGTATCAATAGCTGCACACACAAGGTTCTGCCATACACAGTATTAGAACGAGTACATTGTTGACTGATGGCATTTTATTATATTGTATTTATTTAAAATGAAACACATGCAGGCCTACTTTTGATAATCTAATATGACAGAATCAGATAGAGTCAAAAGAGACAGATTATCACCAGGCAACAATATTGGTTTCTGAATTACTTGTACCTGCATCACTGATAATGTAATATAGTGTCAGTACCTATCTTTTAATAATAAGACTATCTGTACATTTTCTGGAAACAGGACATAATCTCCACGATTTTTCATCTTCACTCAGTACTGTAACCACTGTGCAATCTCAGTCCTGTTTAACAGATGCTTTTCTACATGGCTCATTAGAAAAGAAAACAGCCAGAAGACAAAAGGAACGAGGAAGAGAGGAAGGCAGTGAAGGGTAAGCAGACCATCTGCTAACGAATGAGGTCAAATACATTCGGAGCCAGAGGCACAGGTAGCTCCAGTGCATGTTGTCTGAGGTTCATCCATCATAACAGACCTCATTAAAGGACTAAAAACAAACAGCATGACATTTCAAAAGGGTGTGTGTGTGTGTGCGTGTGTGTGTGTGTGTGTGTGTGTGGGGAGGTCAGCACTGTTTAGAAGGACGATTTCATACACAGAGAAAGGGTTAAAAGAGGACAGCAGCACAACGGGGCATTAAAATACATTATATCTAATGCAAATTACAATCCAATGCCTATTAATGTCAGGGATATTACACTAACACCTCTAGTTGATTTTGACTGTTGCTTTGCTCTGTGATTTTACCGCCTCAAAAGTTAGACCCGTTTCAGCATGAAACGTTCGTCTCATGATAAGTGCCAAACATTTTATCATACAACGATATCACACTCAGGAATTTTGCCTGTACCCGTCTCCATAATTAACCAAAATGTAACCTTGGCAGCATCTCATCTGAGAAATCAGTCTCACTCCAAGCATACAATGTAATCACTTGCTAGTCAGGGGAGACCGTAAACCAAATTCGGCTCCTGAAAGCCAGGGTTTATATTGTTTCTAAAATTCGAGCATTTTTCGAGCACTTTCAAACTTCTACGTTTATTCTGAATACAAAAATTACAAAAGCTATAGGAGAAAAATGAAGAACATGAGTAAGGTAAGGTCCTGAACACATCAGGTGCTAAACATGTTGAAACACATAGGCTAACTAGCTATTTACCTAATGTTATGTTTACTTTACTTCATTTTATTGCATCACTTAAAAGTGTAGCTGTATATGCCTTTTGGAGCAAACGATATGTTAAGATGTCGATTTCTTCCTTGCAAAACCTGAAATGTGTTTATGAAAAGTGTGTTCAGCCCTTAAGCTGTACTGGTAGCCCTTGGCATCACGGTGTAATGTTAGCAAGCTGGTAATGATTTAAAGTAACGTGACACCTGCCAATTATCTGTTACACTCATCGCTAACTGCCAGCATTTAACAACATTAAGCGAACTTATTAGGCACTGCAGGCTCAGCGGGGACACACCGCACACTTACGTTCACATTTAGCCATTTGGAAAACACTCTTATCCAAAAGCATGCACACAAACAAACAAACAAACAAACAAACAAACAAACAAAACAAACAACAGACAGCTTAAATAGATGCAAAATGACACTGTATGGACAAAAGTATGTGGACATCTAACCATCACATCCTCATGTACTTGTGTATCCCTTTCCAAAACCATGGGCTTTAAAATTAAGTAGGTTATAATAACCTCCACTCTTATGCAAAGTCTTTCCACTAGATTTTGGAGCATGGCTGTGAGGATTAGTCACTTCACCAACAAGAGCATTAGCCTGAGGTGCAATCAGCGTTCCAGTTCATCCCAATGGCGTTCATTGGGGCTGAGGTCAAGGATCTGTGCAGGACACTACAAGGAAATTGTAATGCTACAGCATACAAACACATCCTATACAATTGTGTGCTTCCAACGCTGTAGAAACAGTTTGGAGAAGAACCACATATGGGTATGATGATCACGTGTTCATTTACTTTTAGCCATATAGCATATAAAACTATGCTTGTTATCTAATAATAATAATAAGAAGAAGAAGAAGAAGAAGAAACACATTAACTCAGATTCGTGTTGGGCCATGTTACATATTGTACATCGTTGATGATTTCTCTATAACAGCATGCCATATTGTGTTTTATTCCTTATACATAGTAAGCAATTGCCTATTTATGAGTTATAGCAACGGAATGAAAGCGAGGATGTAGGAGAAGCCATACATAAACAATGAAGCTACACTGATCACCTGTCAGCCATTAGCTACTTCAAAAACAGAGTAACAAGACAAGAATTGTTCCACCTGTTCACAATAAACACACATGTACAACTGAACAAACAGGAGAGGACTGGTTTCTTATCATCATCATCATCATCATCATCATCACATCATAAGACTGTGGTTATTTTTATTTCCGGTAGTACAACTGTTCATTGAAATTAATTCATTATTAAGTAATTGTTCATTTGTGTGTGCCAAGGTTAATATTACTTTCTCATTACGGCCGTTACAGTCAGTTTACTGTACATCAATGCAGCTTGACTTAACAATAACCACAGGTTGAAATGAATTAGCATGCCAACGTTCTCTTCTAACCAAACACAAGAAACACACAGCTACAACGGCCAACACCCTCACAACATCACACAACCGGGCTTTTTCCACACCACCTCCGACCACATTCTGCATCAGATCTAAGAATAGCCAACCTTTTCCCACAGACAGAAAGAAAACAGGATGCAAAGAGAATCTGAGAGCACTGCGTTCTTTTAAGCTCTTTCCGCAGAATCACTGGATGAAAACAGGAGTGACCAATATGGACACTTTTCAGCAGATCAGAGTCAGACAGCCGTACCCCTGCCGACTCCAATTCCTAATCCAACACAACCGCTCCAACTAATCAAGGACTTCAAGAACATCTCCGAAATGGAGGTCAGCGGGAGCACCGACACACGCAATTTCTCCGAAATCGTCCGAAGCACATCAGGTGCTCAGGAACCGTGAGTGCCGTGTCATTGGGAAGGTGATCCAAACTAATTCAACATCTGTGGTGATCGCCAGGGGGGTGACTGTTGCTTTGCACTTTGCCAGTTAATTCAAGGTGAAAAAGTGATTTGGTTTGTCAATAAAACTCTCTAATGAGCACATGTTCAATGCATTTTTATGAACTCAAACATGAAAGGACAGGAAATAAATAAAGAACTATAAATCCGGGTTATTTATCAGGACTATAGATATACTTATGCAATCGTTTTTCACACACCAGCTCTGCATTTCAAATCAACACACATCCTCTCCACACAGAGAGCACATTTTGTAAGGCAAACTTAAACCAAGCCACATTACACATAACTGCATGACCTAAAAAAAAAAGTCACCACAAATCCTACATTATAACCTACTATTTAGCTCCTGTTAGTGTTCCTCTGGACAGAGATATTGAGAGAGAGAGGGAGAGAGAGCAAGAGAGAGAGAGAGAGAGAGATAGAGCGGGAGAGAGAGAGAGAGCAAGAGAGAGAGTGAGCGCAAGAGAGAGAGAGAGAGAGAGCAAGCTAGAGAGAGAGCGCGCAACAGAGAGAGAGAGAGAGAGAGCGTGCAAGAGAGACAGAGAGAGAGAGAGAGAGAGAGTGCGGGAGAGAGAGAGCGAGCAAGAGAGAGAGACAGCAATAGAAAGAGAGCGCGCAAGAGAAAGAGAGAGAGAGAGAGCGCAAGTAAGAGAGAGAGAGAGAGAGAGAGAGAGACAGCAATAGAAAGAGAGCGAGTAAGAGAAAGAGAGAGAAAGAGAGAGAGAGCGCAAGCAAGAGAAAGAGAGAGCGACCAAGAGAAAGAGAGAGAGAGCGAGAGAGGGCGAGACAGAGAGAGAGAGAGAGAGCGAGAGAGCAATAGAAAGAGAGAGCGAGCAAGAGAGCGACCAAGAGAACGAGAGAGAGAGCGAGAGAGGGCGAGACGGAGAGAGAGAGAGAGAGCACGAGAGAGAGAGAGTCTATAAAGATGCACTGAAACCCCACACCTCCACCATTGTAAAAACATTCTCCTCTAAAAACAGTTTAGACACTTCCTGATAGCTCCATGCAGCTGCTATGCTGGAGAACGGAGTGAAACAGGTGAAGAGATCCACGATGCCTGCAGCTTGGTTTCACACACCCTCCACTCAGCCAGCTTTCCTCACGTTTCGGTCTTGGAATGGCTGAGGAATGTGACAATCATTCAATCAAGTCCAGCCCAAATGGCATGAGATACACACGTACAGAAACTAAGCTGCTTTGATGTTTTAACATAAAACCAAGATGTAACTGCACATGAAATAAAAAACCCCATCTCTTTTTAATACCACAGTGCTGTTGAATTCTTAACCCTGATTGGTCTTGATTAAGTTTCTATAATAGCAGTTCTGATAGTAGCGTTAATTCATACAAAAGGGTAATATTAAAGGAGTCATATCACCATTTATACATTTTCAAACATTCGTTATTTTGTTTATTGGGTGTAATAGAATAGATTAACATGCTATAATGTGGTTTTTGAACATTAAGTCACATATTGTACAATATCGCAGTGCCTGAAACGCTCCGACTTATCTAAAGCCCCTCCTTCTGAAAAGCTCAGAGTGCTCCGATTGGCTAGCTGACCCATTGCGTTGTGATTGGCCAAAAACCTCAAGCATGTGTTGGAACTGTAACGCCCCTTGAGTCAGCCTCCAAGGCTTCTAAAGCAATTCTAAGCTCCTAAGCAACATGTCATCGGTTTTACCGTATCAGTTCGAGCCCGAGTCTGATTCAGAAAATGCGGATGATCAAGCGGAACCAACTTTGCAAACACGACTTGAGCAGAACGTTTCACAGTGGTAAGTTTTTATTTAGTAACTCTCTTACCTTTCAGATACGATGTAAATTCCGTCGCCCCGCCGGCGGTCCGCAAAACTATGCTATGTACACAGCTTCTGTGTGTATGTAGCTACTCGTGCTATATATCTTTGGAAAGCTAAGATTCTTGTGATTCGGATGATATAAACCGTTTCAAGATACAATCACAACAGCAGCTACAATCAACGTCTCTGTCGGACCACCAACATACAAACAAACATTTACAATACTGAGGCAACTTAGCAAACTTTCTTCCTTAGCAAACCTTCTTTCTTCATGCCTGCCTATGGGCGGGATTATGCTAATAGTTCAGGCTGTGATGTAGCCGTTTGCGGAAGTAATATCTGGACTTTGAACGACGCGTTTTGTACAGGTCTGGAGCAGTGTTCTCTGATAGATAAAAAAAATCCCTTTGAGGAGACTGAGCTTTGTAACTTTGCAGATCATATACATGCACAAACAGATACATTACACAACCAAAAAAAAAGGACATAGAGGCCTTATATTATATTATATATATATATTTATATTAAAGGAACGGAGAGGGAGAATGAGAAGGAGGGAGATGAATTGATACGGATCTCCTACAAGGCAGCTCATATAAATTTGAATAATTTACAGGAATCAAATGCCATGTTTATATATTCATGCATCATAATAGACAGGTCTGAGTTTTTAGCAGTCCCATATCTAAAAAAAAAAAAAAAAAAAAAAAAAAAAAAAAAAAAAAAAAAAATGTAGCAACTGCTCAGTTAAGATCCTTGTAACCAGAAGGTTGAGCAATCAAAGCCCAGAAATCTAACCAATGGTTGGTCTTAGACGTGCTCAACTACAGTACACGCTGAACTGGTTCCTGGTTCACCTGTATGTCACTTAAAATAAAAGCAGCAGCCAAATACTGAAACATAAATTACTGCTACTGCTCATGTTCCATCTACTGGAAAGAGATTTTCCCAGTAATGAAATTAGACTAGCCATTACATAGGATTATACACTCTTTACAAGATGAAGGCCAAGGTTTTTCAATTTGTAATGAATGTAGCTCTTGATAATTCAGCTGAACTCTGGCTAGACTAGGTGATGGCACAGGTTAAGGTGTTAAATGGCCAATGGTGTGTTTACAGGAAGTGAATATTTAATGTTTGCGGTATATGAAGGCAAACACACAATATGCTTGCCATGATATGCTTAAGTGGCTCAAGCACTGAGAACGCTGTTGCTATGTAACTGGGACTGAGCAAGCTAAAATCTCAGCTCACAATTTAGCTAAACATCACATAGGGATTAAGTCTTTGTAAAGACACTGTGGAAAACACATTTCCCTCAAATGTGTTGGCAAATTCCTAAGACTAAAACGGCACTGTAATTACGCTTAGCATCAACTGCTAACGTCCATGAGTTCTGCCTCATGAAGAGACGTCAACATTTGGTCACATCTCATGGTCTCAGTCAGTAAATGAAAAAATAAACAAGAGTGAGCCATACATGTGGAATCTTCTCATAAACAGGGTTGACAAATGACCCGATATCACCAAGCAGGTTGTTTTTCCAAGTCAAGGAAGAGATACAAACAGCATCAGTTTACCTATAAATAACTTTTATACTGCACGACAGCTGTGGACTGAGTGGCCCTCGTGTCTGTCATGTCTCGTGTCTCTCTGTATATGTCTCTAGCAAATACAGCAGTGTTGTTTTCTTTTTCACTTTGGTCCTCTTGGCAACAACACAGGACGACTCTGATCATACATATTTGTGTTTTTCTGTGCGATGACTGCTGTGTAAATCATACAGGACAAACGGTGGCAGAAGCAATTCAAATGGCTGACGAGTACAATTCAGCGGACAACACAAATTAAGCTAGTTAAACTCTGGCTAGCACAAAGTCAGCATTAATTAAACTCTCGCTAGCACCATGTGTCAGCACAGTTAAGCGTGTTAGAGATTGTGTAATGGCGTATTCAGCTAGATCTTGTGCTTTTGACATTGGAAAACCAGCGAACAACATGCTCACCACTCGAGTGGCAAAAATACTCCATACTTCAGTGAAATGTGTGAATTTGTTCATTATTTTGTCCCCAAAAAAGTAGGGTTGGGCAATATGACTATATATTGTTGATATGCTATATATCATGATACGCTGTGGCAAGATGCACTTTTCTCAGAGTATAGTGGGTAAAAATTGACCAACTACATAGTAATTACTGTCGTAAATGATCAGGGATAATGGACAATGATCATAAATTCTTTAGTTTCTCTTAGTCTGTATTAGAGCTGCAACAACTAATCAATAAAATCGATAATAATTGATTATGAAAATCGTTGTCAACGAATCTCATTATCAATTAGTTGGTCTGCGCGCAGCACGGTGTACCTTTACTCACTATGTTACTTCTGTTTCTGAAAACACGCATCGGAGAGTAAATACTAAAGTTGTGTCCCAGTCGAAGTACTATACACTTACACTATGCAGTGTGTACACTACCGTCTAGTGTACGATTTTTAAAAAGGTAACATCGTCTCAAATGATTTAAAAAAAAAAAAAAAAAAAAAAAAACACATTAGCAGTTTTTTACTGAGCCGCTTCCTAGTCGACGGCGCATGATGTCATACGCACATAATGTGACGCCACTAGCTTTAGCCTAATACCCAGAGTCACCGACAATGACTTTCTTCAGTTTACTGTTTATGTCAACGTTACCTTTTATAAAAAGTAATGCAT
>JANDJT010000041.1:20924169-20941759 GCA_024331685.1 Stegophilus panzeri
TGATGATGATGATGGTGGTGATGATGATGATGATGATGATGATGGTGGTGGTGATGATGATGATGATGATGATGATGATGGTGGTGGTGATGATGATGATGATGGTGATGATGATGATGATGGTGGTGATGATGATGATGGTGATGATGATGATGATGATGATGATGATGATGATGATGGTGGTGGTGATGATGATGATGATGGTGGTGGTGATGATGATGATGATGGTGGTGATGATGATGATGGTGGTGGTGATGATGATGATGATGATGATGATGGTGGTGGTGATGATGATGATGATGATGATGATGATGATGGTGATGATGATGATGATGGTGGTGATGATGATGATGATGATGATGGTGATGATGGTGGTGATGGTGGTGATGATGATGATGATGATGATGATGGTGATGATGATGATGATGATGATGATGATGATGGTGGTGATGATGATGGTGGTGGTGATGATGATGATGGTGGTGATGATGATGATGATGATGATGGTGGTGGTGATGATGATGATGATGATGGTGGTGATGATGATGATGATGATGGTGATGATGATGATGATGATGATGGTGGTGATGATGATGATGATGATGATGATGGTGGTGGTGATGATGATGATGATGATGATGATGGTGATGATGATGGTGGTGATGATGATGATGATGATGATGATGGTGGTGGTGATGATGATGATGATGATGGTGGTGGTGATGATGATGATGATGGTGGTGATGATGATGATGATGATGATGATGATGGTGGTGATGATGATGATGATGGTGGTGATGATGATGATGATGGTGGTGATGGTGGTGGTGATGATGATGATGATGATGGTGGTGATGATGATGATGATGATGATGATGGTGGTGATGATGATGATGATGATGGTGATGGTGGTGGTGGTGACAATGGTGGTGTTGGACAATTAATGTTAATAATAATAATAATAACAGTGACTGATGATGTTGGTGATGGCAGAGGGCAGAACCAGTGTGGAGAGGAACCAGGAGAGGGTCAAGCGCATTAAGCAGTTCAGAGAGGAACTGTACAAAGAGGAGAAAACACAAAAGGATTCTCCTGAAGAATCACAACAATCAGGACAAGACTGTAGTCCAGTAAGTGACTGGTAAATATCTGATGTCTGAAGTAATAACACAGACACAGAAATAATAAGACAGACACACATACATGCAAAATAATAATAATAATAATAATAATAATAATAATAATAATAATAATAAATTATATATAAAAATATAATAATCTCCCCCTCGACCTCCCTCGCTGACTTGTCAGCAGCACGTCAACATCAGTACGTGTAACATATGTGTGTTTTATCCTAATAATTAGCACGTGTGTACTGCAAAAGAATATGGACAGATTTCTTAAAAGAAAAGCTCCAGATGCTTCTGGACCATCAACTTCATCCTCATGTAGCTAACGCTGTCTAGCATCAGTGTTTGTGTAGGGTGCCACAAATTTTTTCAACATTTTCAAAGGGTGCTGTGACTGAAAAAAGGTTGGTAAATGCTGCCCTATATCACTATAAGCTGCTATTATAGAAACAATAACATGTTTAAATGAATGCATTAATATAAAGCTATGATTTCCCTTGCAGCCTGAACTACTGTACTGTAATAGCTCTGCTATTACAGTACAGAACATTAATTAACACCTTCTAACCAAACAGATTTGAGAATTCAACAGCGCTGTGGTATAAAAATGTCTAAATACTATGAATTTCTTTAATAATAACAACATATTTGCACTGGAGTACGACCAAACATTACCAAATTATGAAATATATTAATGATAACAGATTCTTAAAGATGCGAATGCCTCACTAATTTGCCTCACTGACATTGCATCAGCTTGACACATGCAATTGTGGTCACAGGAGGAATACTCCAAACTCCAGGAGCAGATGAGGAAGATGAAAGAAGATCATGAGAGAGTGATACAGGAGGAACTGCTAAAGATGGAACGTGAACTGCAGGAAGAGCAGGTGGGAAAATTATCTCTGCATTCCTTGTTAAGCTACTCAAAAAAAAAGTCAGAACCTTCACTTCGCTCAAGGTTTTTATCAACACTTGTGTAAGATAAATACTATAATCAGGTCTAAGATTGTTTATCACCATACGAGTAAAGCTTGTGTATATTTACACTACAGAGCTTATCTGGACTTTAATACTGAAGTAACAAACACACTCATTCATAAATTCTAGTCTGTACTCATTCACTAACACAAACTAACTTGCAGGATAAGGATAAACACAGCCTTCTCTAATTTGGTTTCACTGGGTTTTAACTTAAAACAAATATATAATTAAACAAGCTTTTATAAAAGATTTCTGCATGCAATTGTTTCATATCTTGTCTGTTGTTTTGCTACAGTGTCAAACTGTATATGCATGCATGTGTCACGGCATTAAAACGGAATTAAACTAAATGATCACCCCTTCCACGTGTAGCCAGAGGGGCTGGTGGATGAAGTGATGTACATGAGAAGAGAGAGGCAGATCCTCGTGCTGCAGATCGAGGCCCTACGCAGAGAGAACCAGCAGGCTCAGGAAGACCTTGAGACTCAGTATAAACTCCACCAGCAGGAAGTGCACTCTCTCAGAGAGGAGAGCCTACAGGTAAGAGGGAAGACTGCATTAAGTGTATTCTTTAACCCTAATATACTGTTCAGAGCCAAATAATCCGTTAAATGTTTACTACATAAAAGGTTAACACGATAGTTTACTCAAAAATTTAAATTCTGTCATGAATTACTCCTCCTCATGCCGTTCCAATCACATAAGATTTTTCGTTCATCTTCGGAACACAAAGGAAGACATTTTTAATGAAATCTGGGAGATTTCTGTCTCTCCATTTACAGTCCAGGTAACCAAAACGTAAACAGTTACTTGGTTACTTGGACTGTAAATGGAGGGACAGAAATCTCTCAGGCTTCAATGGAAGATGCATCAACTCCAACTCTTACATCTGTCAAATGTTTTAATGATTTTAATAAATTTCACCTGAATTCCATGCAATTGTTGATTTATTTTGGGAGCATTTTAGTAGAATTTTAGCATACAAACAAATTGTATTTAAGGATAATTGTAGGGAAAAAGTATAAACAATTTTGTGTTAATTGTTTTAACCCGTGGAAATGTACTAACACACTGATTGTGTTAAAAGCAACACAAAATGTGTTGTCCTTAACTAGACACGCAGGTGTGCTCAAAATTAACGCATGATTGAGTGAAGGTTCGTATCAATATATTTATCCATAAAACCATTACTGTACACTAGAAAAAGCAAAAATATGTGATAACAGTCCAGTTTACATGACATTAAACACACCGCTATCTTCGTTAGCTTTGGTGTACTTGTTTGTAATGCACACTAGATCGTAAATTGGTTACTCAGTTTTTTTGGATGTTTTAAACGTCTCCTTTGATCAAAATATGACGCTTTCATCTTAAATATATGACTTATGAGAGTCATTTACTTCAAAGTCTATATATAAACACCACTTTAGCAGCTCTAGCAATACATTTCTGAACACCTTCTTGTGTATAAATTAAGGAGATACCATGTTGACGTACTTGTTTATAATCTGGTATATTTGACATTTTCAAAGGTTAAAAATAAGCCTGAAAATATTAACCCATTTATGAAATAAAATTAACTCAGCATTTTTGTACAAATGAAACCCTCCTTTGGGTTGAAAAACAACCCATTTGATGGGTTACCCAACTTGATGGATTGGCCCAAAATGTGCACTGTCCTATATTTTTCCAGCTGTTGGCCTAAAAATAACCCAAGTTGGGTTGTTTTTAACCCGGTGTTTTTTAGAGTGTGGGGTGACAATCTCAACGGTATGTCTTTTTTTACATTTAGGTAAGGGACCTTGGGAGGACTGAACCTTTAAAACTCATTTAAGACACATGATTAGACTTTAAGAACCATTGTTGTACCTCAACAGGAAAAAGTATATATAACTTTAAAATATCTTTTTGTTGACAAAGTAAAAGCAAAGCAAAACTAAAAAGATTTAACATGAAGCTCTATGTGATGGGGAAAATTCTGTAACGAACAAGGAGGAACATTTAAAATGCACATTTGCCTCGCACCTCCGGGGTCGGGGTTCGAATTCCACCTCCACCCAGTATATGTAAGTATGTATGTATAGGAATAAGGAATAAAAAACTACAGAGTGTGCTGTCATAGGAAAACAATCACTGATGAAAATAAAAACATTCTTTTTCATCTTCTAAAAAGAATTTTTAGCAATTTATCAATGATGTGTTTATTTATTAAATAATGGACCAGACATATTTTTAAAATTAATTTAGTTAGGTTTACTGTTGTGGAATATCGAGAATTTCACAGCACTGTGGCATAAAAATAAATAAGAAAACAAAAGAAGTTCAATGTGTACTCATACACCTGACCATCAGGAGGCTTTCTAAGTGTGTCAACGGCTTTCATGGGTTTTTCCCCCTAGACATTTGATGTATTTCCAATAAATAATTGTATTTATGTATTTTTTTATATATTTTCTGAATATTCTGCAGCTGAGGACTTGATATCATTATTAAATGCATGAAAATGTCAAAATAACTTTTAATTTATTTAACTTTAAATGAATTTAATGCTCAATTGTTTGTATTTAGGTGTTTCGGACATTTCGTCAGGTGCTGGAGGAGCAGAAGCGGCTGTCAGAAGGCAGGTACAGGACTCTGCTACTGGAAGCCATTCAGGACGCCGTGTATCTGTCCTCCCAAAACCAGCAGCTTCAGGCCGACAACATGCAGCTCCTCAAAGGTGACCCTGTTCTTCTCAGAAATCTTTTAGACACTTGAAATCGAAAATGCTAGCACAGATAAGCAGGAACGACACTTATACCTGCCTATTAGTTTTTGTTTTATTATTAGCAGTTGGATGATGTGGTGTGAGAAGGGTAAAATGTTTCATGATGAGGTGATGATTTGCTGTTGTTCTAAATCAGTAATAACCAAAACTGTTTCTGGAGCTTTATGCATAAACCCTGACATTATTTGCTTGAAATGGGGATTGGCATTTTAATCATAACGGCTAGTTGAAAAAAAGAATAAAAACATTTCTTTAGTGGTTAAAAATAGTTCTGAGACAATTATCAGCCAGCAGGAAAAAACTCCTTCCAGGTAAATTATTTCAATTGGAATTAGGCGCTGATGAGTAAACAACTGAATAAACATTAAATGCAACTATTAGCTTAAAAAAAAAAAAAAAAAAAAAAAAAAAAAAACCCTTTTTTAAAAATTTTTTTTATTACAAAAAAGTAATTATTGGCAAATTGCTGTGGTATAAGAGGAATGAAACATATTGGTATCTGCCATTTCTTTCATTAATTTTTTTTTTTTTTTTTTTTAGAAAAAAAAAAAATTCAAAAAAATTAAAAAAACAAAAACAAAAACAAAAAACAAAAAAAAACCACACACCACCCTGTTGTTTATTCATACTCCTTTTCCCATATTTATATTTCTGTAGCCTAATAAGTTATTTAAAAAAAATGATAATTCAAGTTCATTAGAGAATCCCTCCCTCCCTCCCCCAAATCGTGTAAGGTTTATAGTTTTAGTTTACTTTTGCCACCGAAAAGATCATGTAAAATTATAGTTTTGTCTCCTAATGCACAATTGTGGTCTTTACGATCGTATTGTGTACTGTAGATTCAATACATTTTAAAAGGAGGTCCACTACATATTCTAGGAACCCTAACTATAAGGGTATAAAAGAAGTACCCTTGGTAGCAACTGCTTGTATAATGTATGCATCTCTTAAACTGATGAGATTTTTTTCTCTTGCTGTAGCTTTGTCTGACAAACCCAAGCTACACGAGTGAACGAGTCTCTCAGAGTTACACCATGGTTACAAAAGCGACACCTGCAGAGTAAGTGTTTTTGAAGTAGCAACACTGGATAAACGTGTAATGGTAACACTATAAACACAAGGCTTGATGTAAAGTCAAAACATACATAGACAAAAAGCCATGATAGATATGTATAATATTTATTTCCATAATTCCATTCATAAATACTTTCAGACTCTGCGCTACATCGACTTTTGCATTGTTGAGCATAATAAAAATGAATCCCAAACAAACAAGACATTCAGATTAAAAGAGATGGATGTTTTTTTTTTAAAATCACACAGCACACACCTATGACCTAAACCAGTCAAACCTGCATCTAAATAAATTCACAACTTTTATTTAAATATATGTGAGCAGACCAAAGATGAAGTAACATTAACATAAAATAAACTAAACATACACAAACACACAATTACACCATGTAGGGCTGCACAATTTATTTATTTATTTGACCAGGAAGATCTCATGGAGACATCACAATCTCTTCTTCCAGGTTAAATGATTAAGGCTAAGGTTAAAATGATTGTTCATTTTCCTCAGTACTGAAATGACAATTATCTATCCCATTAATTATAGAAATTCAGGAAAAAGTAATATGACTGAATGAAATGGCCTTTTGCTTTTATTTTCCTATACTTTTTTTTAAGCATTATTTTATATTATTCAAGAAACTCTTGTGATTTGGTTTTAGTTATATTCATCATTCACAGCACTTTTTACACAGCTTGAAAAACAATTGCAGCTGATTTTCTTAACATGCAATACTGAATCTTCAAAATTGTGAAATGTTCCTTTTTTCCCCTCCTTTTCAGTGTTATTTTTGTTCCCACTAAATAAAAGTATCGTTCAACCCACTTTTTATTTTTAATGTTAAAAAAAAAAAAAAAAACAAAAAAAAAACAAAAACAACGACTGCACTGTTAGCAAACCTATATATTGTGATACATCACAGGACTGTCTTAAAGTATTAATGATATATTTCCATCCAAATGCCCAATTGGACGTCTTACATTCTAACTTTTGTTTTTGTGGGACATTTTTGTAAGATTGTGAATTTTATTTCGAATAGGCCTAATTAAAAAAAGTCAATTTATTATTATTTTTTTTTTTTACTTTAAAGCGCACCTATTATGGTTTTGAAACGTGCCTAATTTTGTTTTAAAGGTCTCATACAATAGATTAACATGCATACAAGATCAAAAACACTTTAATGTGCTAATAATTTAAACTGCAGCATTTACACCCCCCCCCAACACAAACGACTCGTTAAATGATTCGTTCTAAAGGATTCATTCTAAATTCCTCCTTTCAGAGAGCATACTCTGCTCTGATTGGTTAGATGTCCCAGTCTGTTGTGATTGGTCTACTGCTGTCAGCGAGCAGCCGATGAAGACCAGAGGCGGGCCTTTTTGTTACAAACTTCCTGTACTAATCTACGTAGGTAAGTCTGGAATTACTAACGACTCGTTTCAGCTGTTCAGAATCTGTTCCTTCTTTTAGGAGTCAATAACTCCCCATTGTCGTGTGCTTTGATTTCTGAAACTTTGCAGACTTTTTACATTCACAAACAGCTCTAGAACACACTACATGAAAGGTAATATTTGAAAAACCATAATAGGTGCACTTTAATATAGGAGCTTAAAAATGTATCTGGTTTTATTTCAGTACTAAATTTTCCTATTACATTGCAAAGATTTTCCCATCCCTGATCCATAAGCATTTGAATTAAAGTAAAACTCAATGTTCTGAATGCTATATGCTGTATATATGAACAAAATTTGACAATAAAACTAAAATCAACACATTTAATTAAATGGGGATGTTAATTAAATGTACACATATATATAAAGCCAGGGATTGAAATCCTGACTCAGAGTTAAATGTGCAGCCCTACTCCCGGATCATTTACCTGTAATAGAGGTACACAGCCACTGTGATCATCAGCACAGGTAAGAGAAAGAAAGGCGTGAGCTGCAATCCCAGCAACCCCCAGGAGAGCACGCTGTTCACCAGCATGGCTGAGGAGATGATGAAGAGTCGTGTGATTCCAGTTCCATGTTTCATTATTACAGACATGAGCAGGCCGTTAGCTGCCTGTCCTGCTATGATGACCCACAATAGTGCTGAATATCCTTCTAGAAACGCCTGCTCTGTTCCGCTGCTGTAGAAATGTGACGCCAGATTGATCCCCACACCGAATATGTACAGGAAAACATTCTGCAGGCTCAGAGGCAGACGCTGGCTTTTTAAAACTTTCTCAGTGTAGACTGCAGCGAGTCCGGACACGAAGCAGTAAATGAGCACGAGCAGCAGTCCCCAGGCTGTGATATGAAGCCTGGTCCTTGCGTTCTCCCCTCCAGGATCTGGGATCTCCCAGTCCAGGCTGGAGTAGCTGTGAAGTGCCCCGGCCACCATGAGAAATGCCAGGGCCGTCCACTGAGCACGGCGCAGCCTCTTCCTCAGACAGGAGGTGTAGAGCAGAGCGGTGGAGGCGATCTTCAGGTTGCTGAGAACCTGGAATGAACTGGGGTCCATGTAGGCCTGCATGAACACCACTAGGTTGTTGTTGAATGCGTAAAGCAGAGCAGGGACAGCGTACGGCACCACTGCGGCCCAGGATACAGAAACCTTGATGGTGTGGACGTCCCCTGAAGCAAACAGAGCACTGAGAGAGATCAGTAGCTTGCTGAGTTCGATCAGAACGACGTAGGATGACGGACTGAAGGGAATGTGTCCGTCTGATTTAGTGAGAGTGATGAGAGGAGCGTGAGAGCCGTAGATGAGGACCGAGGCGATCAAGAGAAAGACCCAGCGAGTACCACGGAGCCATCGCTTAGTTCGTCGAGGGTTTGTTTCACTAGAACCAACATTCTTAATGATGATCATTTTCTACATCAAGTCTAAATTATGATTAGGACAGGATTAAACCTGTAAGGCAAGCAGACAACTCTCAGGACAAAATCGATAATGAATTCAAAACTAACTCTTTCTTAGTGCAATATAAAAACAAGCAACAGCTACTTCAACTAGTCCTCAGTTTTCATTTCCTGTTCAGACAGTTATAAAAGTCAAGTATTAAAATTACACCACTTTTCTTAGCCCACTTTTCTTTGATTGTGATTCAAGCTGCTTCACGATTCCTTCTCTCTTTCGCCGTGTTAATTATTAGGACCTTTCTTCAAGGAGTTCAGATAGTCCTTTATGGTCGTCTCAATGTTTGGCACCTGATAGGTCTGTGCGGCGTAGATGCCGGTAAGAGTTCCCAAAGCGACCCCCAAGACGGCCGAGGCACGTAGTTTGGCCACCACATAGCCAGCCAGGAAGCCCTTCAGGAACGGAGAGGCTAAGAGTGAGCCACCCTGCAGGAGAGAGGACACAGAGAAATGTCACTGTTAAGAGCAGTAGGTGATGTTACCACCTCCTTATGTTTCCTCAAACATGAAACTCGTCGTTTTTTTGCTCAAAACTCTTCTACTTCTTTTTTTTTTTTGTGTGGTTGTGACACCTATTGAGTATTTTGTTGATTAGGATTAGAAGTCTCTGGAGGGATGAACACCATTCTTCCAAAAGATATTCCCTCGGTTGTTGGTTTTTTTCGTGATATCTAAGGGCCCTGAGGATGGAGGCGGGGTCATCCTGGAAGAGAACACTTCCATCAGGGTAGAAATGTTTCATTATAAAGATAAAAGAGATCGGTCAGAAGAACTGATTTGGAACGATGCGTCACTCTAGTGGGACAAGTTGGACACAAATCATACCAGCAAAATAAACACCCGAACAGTATAACAGCATCACAAATTCAATAATCCTTTCATTTGTTACTAGGGGTGTAATGATTCACTCCGGTCACAATTCGATTCGCGATACTGGCTTCACGATTTCAATTCAACTCAATTTTGAACAAAATTTGAACGAACAAAAGACTCAAACCAATGTGCATTTTTGTCTCTAGAAAATGAAATAAATAAAAAATGGCTACAAACAGAGGTTTAATATCATGAACAAGATGCACTATAGGGTCACTGTATCTTAAAAATAAATAAATACATTGTCCGAAAAATTTAGATTGAATAAACCAAATGTCTGACCTGTGGACTTTGAAAATGATCGACTGAAACTTAATGAGCTCCACAGCAGAAATAGAGCTCCAAATTCGGCTAAAACGACCGGTTTCTGCATGCATTGTGAAGGTGCATTCACACATACAGCAACTGGCAGCAACAAAGTGACCAGAGACAATTCATTTTAGAAGAAGAAGAAACCGTTATTTGCAGTATACATCACAGCACAGTGAAATTCTTTTCTTTGCATATCCTAACTTGTTAGGAAGTTGGGGTCATAGCGCAGGGTCAGCCATGATACAGCACCCCTAGAGCAGAGAGGATTAAGAGCCTTGCTCAAGGGCCCAACAGTGGCAGCTGGGGCTTGAACCCCTGACCTTCCGATCAGTAACCCAGAGCTTTAACCATTGAACCAGCACTGCCCTAACCATTTTAGCAGTACAGAGATTACAAACTGCAGTTATATCATCATTCCACACAAGAGACATCTTCTTTACACACAGCTCGAAATCATTGTGTTTTCCTGCCTTCTTTTGATTGACAGGATATAATCGGCCCTGATCATCGGATGCTTTTAAATGTGAAAAATTGCCTTTATCGGCCGATACATTGGTGCATCTCTAGATATTAGTTCAGGATTGTGGCAGTACCTGTGGTATCCCAATCTGCACTTCATTCTCCACTCTTTTCTGAATATCTGCGAGTTGATCTTTGAGCTGTGCCAGATCCTTCAGCTGAGTCAGGGGATCCTGCATACACAAGCAACAACAAACCAAAACACAGTGAATACCGACAACATGACTTAACGCCGAACAATCGTTCCAATTAACTTATTAAGCTTGAGGAAGCGGTGTATCTAGCTGCAGCTTTATAGGCTGTACGCTCTTTTTTAAAAAGTGTAGGTGACGCGCCACGTAAAAGATGTCAGACTACTATATATGACTACAAGTAGACTTAAAACAGGCGTGAAAGCAAGGTATCTAAACTTTTCAACGATACAACCATGAAATACACAAATGTACAGTAGACTAAATTGCTGAAGTGACATGTTTTATAGTTAATAACTTGCTATAATTATATGCCGACTATATAGCACAGATAGAACTGGTCTGGCATGTAACTGTGCATTAAATTAGGTAACGTCATTCGTCCTTTGTGTTTCATTCGACCCAGTTTGAAATGTTATGCTGCGGACATTAAACACATTTACTTGTGGTACATTATATGATTAGTAGAAACTATTCTGGCTTTAGCTGAATTCTGGAAATCAGGCCAAAATTATTATTATTATTATTATTATTAATATTATTATTATTTTTATTTTTTTATTTTTTTAAATCAGCGTTTTCTGCCAATAATGTACATCTCTACCTTAAGAAAACATATATTTGACCAGAATTATGCGAAATGTTGCACACCTTTGCTTTCTGTCTATAAAGATCACATTGTGTTTAACAAAGCTAGCAGCAGAAACAGTCAGTCTGTTTAAAGATGTCTAAACCGTCGCCTAAATGTGACTTAGCATGGTTTGATCACGGTTTGATCACCCCCCCCCCCAGTGTCACAAACGACTCGTTAAATGATCCATCCTAAAGGATTCATTCTAAACTCCTCCTTTCAGAGAGCATACTCTGCTCTGATTAGTCAGATGTCCCAGTCTGTTGTTATTGGTCTACCACTGTCAGCGTGTGTCTAAAAGGAAACGCTCACTACCATAACAACCTTCAGCTCCGTCTGTCAGCGAGCAGCCGATGAAGACCAGAGGTGGGGCTTTTTGTTACAAACCTACGTAGGTTAGTACAGGAAGTAAAGTCTGGAATCACTAACGACTCGTTTCCATTCCTTCTTTTAGGAGTCAATAACTCTGATTGTCGTGAGTTTTGATTTTTTTTTAAACTTTGCAGACTTTTTATATTCACAAACAGCTCTATAAAACACTACATGAAAAGTAATATTTGAAAAACCATAATAGGTGCACTTTAAAATATTTTCCTGATGATGAGTGATTATTTCCACACTGATGCTAGTGTGAACAGAGATGAGTGGAGTAAAGAGACGGTAAGGCTCGTGTTTAAATGCGGCGAGTGACTTTTACTTCAGGCGGTGAGACAGAGAACGCATTTCTCGTTGTAAAATTATAATTCTTTCAAATTTGGCAGTACTGTTGTTGTAGATTAGGTTTTAAATGTATCTGCAATCGGCCTTCTTTCAGTGGAATTAGAATAAAAATATTTAAACACAATTTCGCTTCCCTTTTCACTTTTACAGGTAAATGCTACACCTCTACATGTGATTGTGATCAATCTATCCATTTTCTGTACCACATATACTACACAGGGTTGTGCTTGGAGCCTATCCCAGGGAATTCAGGGCACAAGGCGGGGGGACACCCTGGACGGGGCACAATCGCACACACATTCACACACTACGGACAATTTGGAAATGCCAATCAGCCTACAACACATGTCTTTGGACTGGGGGAGGAAACCCCCAAAGCACGGTGAGAAAATGCAAACTCGGAGGGCAATGGTGGGATTCGAACCCCCAACCCCGGAAGTGTGAGGCAAATGTACTAACCCCTAAACCACTAGTTGCAAAAGGGAAAAAACATTTCAGTTCAGGAAAGTTTACTAAACTATATATAGTAGAGTATAGATAATAGTAAATGTCAAAATTTCACTCTGTGAAAGGTTTTTCCAGGCCTCCACACAAACACTTGCCCAACACGACGTGATTATTAGAAAACATGTACACGTGAGTTTATGACTGTACAGAGTTACAGTATTACTGTGCAACAAAAACTCACAACTCAACCAATGACTAGTAGTTTTTCCTCATGTAAACAAACTTCACCGTCGTTAATATCCAAACGCATCAATTAATAAGTAGTTTTGTAGAAACTAGAATGTATAATTAACTGGAAAAGCCCGAAGCGGTTCACAGGCACAGAAATAGATACACAAGCTACCATAAACATAACATAACATAACATAGCAGAGTAAGTGCAGTATTTTGGTTCAGTGGCTGAATTAAGGTGAAGGATTAATACTACTAATAATCTTACCGTCACTATCAATAATCACACAATTTTCACCTGCAAACCACAGGCATTTTTATTTATTTGTTGTCGTACTTCACTCACCTTGCCATTCGCCATAGTTCCTCCTCGTGTGAATTACGTGCGATGAGATCTGTGCTCGACAAATCTAGCCTGGGGGAAAACCACACAGCCATGATCACTCAACTGCTTCTGCCTGACTAGCGCTACATTTTCTTCTCAATATATTTATTTTAGTGTCATTTTTATTTCTATTATAACACTTAATAGCTGCATATATTTGAAATAAATAAATAAATAAATAAATAATAATAAAAAAATAAATGCGTTTGCAGATACTTTCACGAGAAACTTGCATTACTGAAGAAATCTAATTTGTTCATAAATGTTAATCACTGCAAAACACGATGGTGTGAATATTTTAAATAGTTTAAAAATGCATTTTATTTACTTCTTATCGATAAACTTCCATTTAGTTGTTCGTTTCTGTCACACAACTTACAAAACATCCACGTGTTTAAAAGCTCTCTTCTGATTGGCTGTTATTTATTCATCGCGTCACCGGATTGGTTGCACACCTTAGCAACACTGCGCCATTTTTAATGAAACCTGGCTGACGGAAAGATCTGAAAATGCGTCTTTCTTCGTATTTGAAAACCTGGTGATTTTCGCTCATTTTGATATGCAACATGTTTCCGGAGACGATTGAACATCGCAGGAAGATTTATATGTGATATAAAAGATCTGGAAATAATTCTGGGCGCGATAGAGGTAAGGTTGCAACAAGGCCGTCGCTCATTGGACAACTCATGTTGCACAGAGTCAGTATGGAGGCTCACCAGGGCTGCATTCCGAATAGCTTCCTGCTGTATTTCTAGTGCACTACGTAGCGCATAGACGTCGGTAATTCACACCGGTGTGTAGTGCAGTAGTATAGGAAGTAAAGGTGTTATTTGGGTTTGGGCAGTTCTCCCTCGGGTGGAGTTATCAATGCACAGGCGCTTTGCCTGCATACCAGTCTGATACAGTGTAGAGATAAGGACTTACTTTGAGGAGTGTTTGTAGATATAGCTAGGGGGGAAAAACTGTTGTAATGCTAATTTAACTCTATATTTTTAAAAAGCTGTAGCAGCTTATTCGTATCATTTTGTCAAAAGCAAATACCGTTTGACTGAGTTTAATAAAAGCAATAAGCCTTCAATGGTCTGATCTGCCTCATGGTCCCAGAGGTTCTCAGCTCCACTCCTGATATACACAAACCTGCAGTTTTCATGTTTTCTAAGTTGTAAACTCGCTGAAGGTCTTGATAATTAGTTAGATCAGGTATTCTGAGAGCAGAGAAATTGTGAAGTAGGTTTCCAGAACACCAAAAGCTCTGCTGTTCACCTTGTTAAATGCCCCTGAAATCAATACAGTACCTGTGCTTTAGTGTTACTGACACTGATACTGCAGTTAGGCTAGAAAAAAAAGAGTTTTGAAGGTGCTCAATTAAATTATATACAGTTGTATATGATATACATTATGATGACTCATACTGTACTATTACCTCTGGCAAAAATGATGGAATATCACACTTAGAGGATGTTTATCCGACTTTTTTTTTTTCCACTTCGTAGCAAATAAACTGTTAGAAAATATGAAATTGATGAGGATGAGAATAAAAGGTGCCATCACACTGCCACAGCTATATCCTGTTTCAAGCGCTTGGGAGAGTTGCCATAAGACACACACACACACACACACACACACAAGGTCAGATAGCAAAGTCTCTCAGTTTTTTAAAAAAGACGAGCATATATAGAGCATGTTTTGGGAACTAAGATAGAAAGACATATTACAGTGATATGTGTCGTCAAGAAAAAGGTCACAGTGATCTCTAGAGAGAGAACTCGCATAAACCCATGAGCTAAAGTAGGAGAATGTGCCATATTAATACTTATCATAACCAAATCACAGATATGACACACAAATTTTTTGTTTAATAGCTGAACATTCTGGCTTTGTGAAACACCTCAAAGAAGTTAAATGAAATAATTTAATTCGTGGCATATCAAGTAGAGGAAACATTATGGAATCAGTCAATGTTGAGGAAAGAATTATGGAATCACGTAATTTGCATTTCTAAAACAAATACTTACAGTGCTTACAGACCTTAACCTTGGACTTTTGAAAGGAAATACGGTCCCAACAAGAGAGTTGTGAATTGAAACAATGGAAATCCAACACGGAGTGTGGCAAAAAGATTTCGGTTGTTCCCAATCAGCTGAGTCTAAAATTTGGTGCAAGTATAAACATAATGGGAAGGTTATAAAAGGAAAATGTACGGGTCGACCGAGGAAGACATCAAAGTGTAAGGATAGAAAACAAATGCAATATGCCTTGAAAAAGAAAATGCACAACAAAAGAAATGGGCGGAAACAGGAGTCAATGTTTGTGACAGAACTGTAAGAAATCGGCTGAATGAAATGGGATTTACGTATAAAAAAAAAAAAGCACATGAAAACCAGCTCTAACAGCTAAACAGAAGAAAACAAGGTTACAGTGGGCTAAAGAGATGCAATCATGGTATGTGGATGATTGGATGAAAGTGATATTCAGTGATGAATCCTGAATGTGCATTGGCCGAGGAGATGATGCTGTAACTTTTGTTTGGTGCCGTTCTAATGAAACATAAAAAGATGACTGCCTGAAGAAAACAATCAAATTTCCCCACTCATTTATGATATGGGGTTTCATGTCAGGTAAAGGACCAGGAGAAACCTCAACAGTCAATGCACATTGAAATTTTGGACACTTTTCTCATTCCATTGATAGAAAATAGGTTTGGTGATGAAGTCATTTTTCAGGATGATGCATCGTGCCACAGAGCAAAACGTGTTAAAGCTTTTCTTCAGGAAAGGCAGATTAACTCAATGACATGGCCAGCAAACAGTCCAGATCTCAAGCCGACAAGGCTCCATCCTGCAAAGCTGATCTGTCAACCACTATTCAAGAAAGTTGGAACCAACTTGATGGAGAGTATTGTTTTTCATTAGGGAAGTCCATGCCTCAAAGAATTCAGGCCATCATAAAAGCCTGAGGGAGAGCAATAGTGCTGGGTTCGAGTCCACCTTTGTCGAGTTCGAATTGAGACCAAGAACTTAACCAATTGGACTCAAGTGTGAGTCCTTAATGCCCGAGTCCGTGTCGAGTCCGGCCGAGTCCAGAAAGTAATTAAATTGAAAAAAGATTTGAAATTGTAAATTGCAATTGTAAACTCAACACTGAGCTGTTAAATTAATATTTTAACCTTTACAAACCAATGGCAACATAAATGTAACAAAAAATACCACTATTACATCTTGCCATTTAATGTTTTTTTTTTTTCATGTCACCACATCTAAGTGTGGTGATTCCATAATTTTTACCAGGGGTCGTAGTCTTGTGTTCATCCAATTAAACGCTCCCTAGAACATCTATGTCCCGCCCCCTGGGGATGGGTCTTGATCTACATTAACAGCTCATTAATAGTAAAATGTTCATCTGTCTGGTTTAGACTGTGTATCTCCCCAAACACTATTCCCTTTTCTGGCCATCCATTGTTTGAGAATTAAAAATGGTTGGAATGTAATTATTTTGAAGAGGGTGGAATTTGTGCAAGTTCAGGTTGTGCAGGCACTTTTCTGAGGAATGTTTACCAGCTTCTTCTTGTTTTAGTTTACAACAAATGTCAAATTCAATGTTTTGGATACTAATAACACTATTTAAGGCAAGACAGAAATGGCTGCAGGAGCCAAATCATATTTTTGACCATCACAGTCTTTAGATATGAACCCTACTGAAAACCTAATGTCTGAACTGACCTGACATCCACACACACTCATGAGCCAAAGAATATGAATGCGCTTCAAATGTGTTGTTTGGATGAGGGCTAAAGATTCCATACACATGTCTCCAACCCTGTTGTACATTACAGGAACAGACCCATTCTTTCCAAACTGTGAGGGTGTAGATAATTTTGAATGATCGAATATTTGTCATTTTAAATCTCGCCATGGTTGCAAAATGGCATGTGATCGTAAATTAAGTTACATTTAACGAACATATCACATTTTCCAAATTGTTATCCAAAGTTAAAACATTCCTGACCACAGAAATTGTTTCTGAAACTCTGGTACACATAGTTCATTTGACTTTTCATCTAGTAGTTTGATATTTGTACCGAACTTTTCCACAGATGGAGGCCGTATATGAGGAAACAGATGTGAAGGTGGCTGAGGAGGTGGAGGAGAAGAAGAAGAAGAAGAAGAAGAAGAGGAGGACCAAAGGCACCACAGAACATGCAGAGAAACCCAAAAAACCCAGGTAAAACATACCGGTTTACTCCAGCAGCTTGAAACTAGGGCTGCAACTAACGATTATTTTCATAATTGATTAGTTAGCCGATTATTTTTTTGATCGATCAGATGTGTGGGGGCAAATTTGAGTACCTTTTTTTTCATTTATTTAAAATAAAATCCACAAACTGAGTGTTACAAATATAAACTTCAGACTAAAACTTTACACAAC
>JANDJT010000041.1:20941987-20959077 GCA_024331685.1 Stegophilus panzeri
TCGATAATGAGATTCGTTGACAACGATTTTCATAATCGATTATTATCGATTTTATTGATTAGTTGTTGCAGCTCTACTTGAAACCCTTTCCAACCTTATGAAGTTTTCAGTTGCACTAGATAATTTTTATATGCCTGTTAGTAGTGTGTTAAAGGAATACTCCAGTGTTTTACAACTTAAGTTTTATCTACTATATCTTTTTTTTTTTTTTTTTTTTTTTGTGACCACCACAAACAAGAATTTTGACATGTTTTTCTGTACCAAAAATTTGTAAAGAATTTTTTTTTAGTTTACTTGAATCTCTCTATAAGGGAAGTCTAAGGGCAGTTTCTGAATCAGTAAATGTTTAGAATGTTTAACTATAGCACTAATAATTCAGTTATTCAGATAAGTCATGAGAGTATGCAATATCTTACCAAAACTTTCAAATACTGGGGCAACACAGTAAAAAGCAGTTGTAGTTACTGATGCTTTCCAGAAGATTCTGTGGTGTCCACACTCCATCATGCACTCTAATGTTTACAAGTGTATACTGGTAGACACAGATACTTCCATCTGAAAAAAAGAAGTAGTTTTATCCATGAATGGAAGAATTATACATATCTAAAGCTTCATTTTCAAATATCTTTGACTAAAGAATTCATTAATATGTTCTACAAAAAAATATGTTTCAGCAACTGCCCTTAGACTTCCATTATAAGTGAGTTGAGATTGCTGAACTTTTTTTCAGTACAGGGAAACATGTCAAGATTGTTGTTCATGGTAATGCCACATATGCTACAGGTGCATTAGACAAGGATTAGGTTGAAACTTATGGAGTATCCCTTTAAGGTTACTAGAAGACCTCTTGCTGCTCAGCCAAGGAGTCACCTTGACTCTCTACTACTAGGCAATGTCTGTCTCCTATAGGTCTGCCTACCTGCTGTATTACTTTGACGTGCATCAGAGATTGCAGCAAGAGCATCCTGACATGCCCCAATCTGAGATCAACAAGCGCATCAGCGACAGCTGGAAGAGGCTCAATGTAGCTGATAAAGGATATTACCTGGAGCGGGCCAAGATGGAGAAAGATGGCGTGGACCCAGTAAGTCATTAAGATTGTTTAACCAAAGATTATTGAAGTTGCCTGAAGTGGCACCTGAATGCACATTTTCTAAATTTCAACAGACCACACAGTCATCCGCTTCTCAAGACATCCCAGGCTTCCGTAGAATTCTGCCCAGAACCGACTACGTTCTCCTCCCGAACACGTCTGTGGGGGAGGACAGGCCCGGGGCTTCCATGGACATGTGTATGGAAGGTGATTCCCCTCTGACTCTGGGTAGTGAGGTGGAACTGGTGGAGCAGTGTGTCACCGTAGAACCTCTCTCTGAAGACACAGTCGTGCCTTTGAGTAGATCCGCAGCGCTCCAGGGAATCCTGCCACAGTGTTCCACCTCAACCGGAAGACTTCTGACTTTCTCACAGCATAGTCGTCAATCCACCAGCCTGATGGTGAAGGAGGATGGAGGTGGGGCTTCAGACAGGGCTTTTGGCAGAGCTTATGACATGGAAGCGGAGGAGGGGTTAGAGGGCATGGCCGCGATTTCACAGGTCAAAGCGGAGGCTACGCATCTGGTAGCCATCATACCCAGTCATGTAAGACTGTCATCCTGGCTTTCTTTCTTATCCAATGTTTACATATTTTAGCATGAAAAACTAGGTATATGTTTGGGACAGAAATAATGTAGATTTATTTATTTATTTATCATTGACCTGACCTTATTATGAGAATCTTTGTCACTTGTGCAAAATAAATGACAGTAATAACTGTCAAAATAACTGTCAGTTTTGCTTTCCCCATTCTGTGGTACCATGTGGTCACAGAAACAAATAAAATTCAGACATAAATTTTACGCTAAAACTGGGCCTGTCTCGATAATTGATTTTGTTGGACAACACATTGTCCCAGAAATAATTGCGCTAAACTATATTGGTGTCATTTTAAGACCATTTTTGCCACAGATATAATTATAATTATAATTTTCACTTAAATATTTCCCAAATTCGAATTATATTTGAATTTTAAAGACACGAATTCAATTGGGGGAAAATACTAGCGAACACAACATATTTGTAAATCAACAGTCCACAAGAGGGCGCAACAAATAAATACAAAAGTTACGTCACATAGGTGCAAGTTCACTTGCGCGTTTGTGTCATTTTCTGCAGAAGCAAGTTGTAATATTATGTTTATGCTGTGTGAATGTCTAAATGATTAATCTTATATGTGTATAGCATGCGTCGATGGTTAATTGAGTTAATTAACTCGCTAGTAAAGAGCTTCAGTTTTCCGGTGTTCTATCACTACATGGACTACGACTGGATTATTTGAAACACTAAAACTATTCTTTCTAGAAAAACAGTAGATAGTGCATTGTTAAAAATCTTGCGTCATTATTTTCAACAGTATGTTTTAACTCAAATCGGTGCCAGTGCTTGCTACACATCGTAAATTCAAACGCATTCCAATGTTTTTGCATTCGACTAATACTCGAAGTTCGAATTTTAATTTGACAACCCTAGAGCAGACGAGAGGACCAAAGCAATGTCAATGGCTGAAATGTTGGTGACATTCATTCTTATGTAAACAAACATGCATATAAACACAATGGCCGACATCGAGGTCAGCAGCAAGGATCGAGGTCATGTCCATATAATGTATCGTGACAGGCCTAGTCAAAACACAATGAATTCTATATCGACCATGTGTAGGAAAAACGTTTTATAACATATATATGTATTGTTGCTTTTCCTATAATGGAGATGCATCGTGCATAGTTGCAATTGGATACATGGAACAACATTTCTTTTGACACTGGACAAAAAACTCGAGCTTTGTGCTTGCAGAAGGAGCGTAGAAATTGCATAAAGCGCGTTACATTATTAAATACATCAACATATGCGTATATAAGAACATATCAACGGTATATTTTTGGGGAAACATGCTTAGACTCTATTACCATATACATTATTATTTAGCAGTATATATTTTTAAATTGCACTAGTTTCTGTCAGTCACAAACGATAATAAGATGTATGTGTTATCTTTATATATAATTATATTATAATGAAGTGTCTTTGTTATAATTAAGTGTCTATTCTTTGATGTTGTATTTCATTTTTTAGGAGCTGGTTGAAAACAAAGTCCTCCCTGCAGTCAGTCCAATAATGATGCTCCCCTTGGTGAACCATGCTAAACCAGAGCCTAAACCATCCTTTAAACTAGTCAGTAGTATTTCTAAATGCTTCTTGATGTATGCTCATATTAGTTTGGTTATTTTAAGCACTGATAATTATGTTACTATCATTGTATCATTATAACCCATAGTTGTATTTATTATAATTGTACTGTATACTGTTTAAATCCCTGGACACTATCATCTATGGTAAGCTCTGATTCACTATCAATAGTGACACATTTGACTATAAACTCTGGTTTCAGTCCATAAAGTACACTAGGAGGGGTCGAGGCTATTGCAGCACTCCTGGATGCGCTTTCACCTACGTGACTCGCCATAAACCGCCTTGTTGCCCTGACTGCGGACAGCACCTCGGTGGAAAGTGGGTTCCATCTGTGAGTCAATCCATCTCCTCGATGTTGCGTATTTGTCTTTAGAATGAATGAATGAGGCGAATCAGACTCTCTGTTTAATACATAAGGGATAAAACATGATGCAGCCTTGAGATGAAGCAGAATTGCCAAGGGTTTTGATTTATTAAACAACGACATGACGTATTAAGAGCTGTTTATTAGGGGGGGAAAGCACTAATTGCTTGGAAACCCTACTGAAATTGTTAGCTCCTTCTTCTTCTTCTTCTCCTTCTAGCTACTAGTTCAGTGTTTTACATTTTGGCCCATGAGTCATACAGACAAAAATGTTTTTGTTTTTTTTAATTGTTGGTCTGAAATGATCTGAGCATCTGCCATGCAAATCCCTGTGAGTTATTATGGAAACAATAATATAATAGAACAAGCACATTAATATAATATAAACCTGTCATTTGCTTTGCAGTCGGCACTAATGCCGCTGTAGGGCTGCTGTAATAGAAAATAAATCAACACCTGCTGACCAATCAGAATTGAGAATTCAGCAGTGTCGCAGTTTAAAATGCTTTAATTGCGGCTATAAGAGATCTTAATCAGACTGTCTGTTTCCACGTATAATGTTCTAGCTTGATTTCCGCTGGGAATGTGAGATTTTTGCTGAGGGATTAGGGCAGCTGTAGCTCAGTGTTTAAGACATTGGACTACTGATTGGATTTCATGTGTCTTCATTTCAGGCAGCCAAAAAAGCAGGACCTGCTTCCAGCTCATCTCCACAAAAACTGAAAGGTCAGGCCGATGGTTCCAGTTTCACCGCAGTGGCCTCTAAAGTGACTATTCAGAGCACTGTTAAGCCATCTGACACGGTCACAGGACAAACACAGGCGTTCAAGAGCAAAAGCGACAAAACGGTGCTTCATCCTAAAGTTTCTTCAGCAGCTGCAAATACTCCTGGACCCTGGAGGAGAGAAAAGATGGGTGTAGTTACAGTTTATCAACCAGACGGTGGCGCCTTTGTCAAAAATTCAGAAGCCTTTCAGCTGGCAGGATCAACAGCTGTCATGTGAGCAAATTGATTAGAAATGGAATTAAATCTGATTTGGCATTGACATGTATATCCCCAATTAATATAACTGGAACTGGAACTAATGTAGCTTGTTTTTGAATTTCATTTGAACAAGTTTTCACCTCTGACTCAATGTTACTGTGCAGTGGGTTGAGTGGTGGCCATGTCCAGGTCATTAGCAAAGACACGGGTCAAAAACGGCGCATTCGGGCCATTCTCCCCGCCCCTGCCACCCCAAGTAAGCATTGTATCAAACGTGAGGAACTTATTACCCCATATAAAGGTAGAGTTACTGGTGGTTTGGTACTCAGTGGGATTGTTTTTGATGAATCTTTAGCAGGCATGCCGTCTCAGCCAGCTGTTGTTCAGTGGATAGCAGTGCATCCAAGTAAGATTAAAGGTGACACGAAAATCGCAACTGGAACAGGTAATGATAATACATTACATTCACATTTCAATAATAAACATTTCATTAATATTAAGTGTGAGCCAAAATGTACACCCAAATCCCTCCTTTATTCTGAACGTAGCCGCTCTGCCATGGCGTTTGGAGTTTTTGGTGGTTAATGGTTTTTGTGGTTTTCCACTGGAACTTTGTGGTTAACGTAATCCTCCAGTTTAGCATCATGCAAGCTGTCTAAGTCATCACACAGTCACCTAAAAATGTCAGCTGGCTCAGTAATACGGTTTGTCTATAAACAGTTGTAATAATTTGTAAGCCACAGCTCCAACTTTAATTTGATGCAGAGGCAGAAACTGTTTTCTGAAGGGAAAAAATGATTCAGCTTTAATACTGTGCTGTTTTTAGCTCCACAATATCAATTTTATAGATAGCAGTGTAACATAACCACACTACTTTATTTGAGTTTACAGAAGAACACAAGGCAAGTGTGTGATTTCATCCTAAATCATGTGTGATGTGTGATCTTAAACTCACTTCCTTTATGTGCACTTCCTTTTACTTCTTTTTTTTTTTTTTTTTTTTTCTTTTTTTTTTTTTTTCTTTAAACTTTTCTGACTTTAAAATTGTATTAAACTGATAATCATCTGTGATCTGTTTAGATTTCTAATTACAGTCTTTATTGTTTTCTTGGGTTTCCTCAGTTAAGCCCCAAAATGAGAGTATTTTGAGCCTCAAACCCAGCACACTGAAGCAGCTGGGTCACTCTGTGTCTCCCAGTGCCTTAGAACAGGTGAGAGAAGCTTAGCACTAATAATGTAGCTCGTTGTATCACGCAAGTCTTTAGCAGTAATGTGCATTTAACCCTTAAAATGTATGAGTGTTTTATAACCGTTCTTACATATGTCACGCGTATTAGGTCTCCTGAGCTCAGGTTACTGTCTGTGCAGAGTTTGTCTTGTTCTCATCCTGGGTTTCTTCCTGGTTCTCCGGTTGCCTTCCACCTCCCAAAAAAACACGCCATAAGGTGGATTGGCTTGGATGTTAAATGACCCCTAGGTGAATGGGCATATGAATGTGTGTGCGTGTGCATGGTTCCCTGTGATGGACAGGTATCCCATCCTGGGTGTATTCCCGCCTCATGCATAGTGTTCCTGGGATAGACTCCAGGTCTACTGCAATTCTGACCTTGCTGAAAAGAAACTTAATTATGGTTTACACATGTGTTATAGTACTTTTGATATTATTTTACTTGTAGTATGTGTTCATAACTACTTATACTGATACTGTCTCAGGCCCTGGACTTTATTAAACACGTATTGAGAATGCACATTAGAGAATGATCTTTACAGTTAATAGCAAAACGAATCAAAGTTTCGGTATGTTGATATTGGTATTAAATTGTTTAAAGGAAAGAGGTTGATGAACAATTGAAAGCTGCGGGTGTAATGGGGAAAAAACAGATGAGGAGGAGGAGAAGAGTGAGCTCAAGGGTTACTAATGATATACTTAAACCTCCTATTATGTTATGGGTCAATCTGACCCATTTCCACATTTGAGATGTCTGAAATTATACTGCTTAATCTCACTTTTTCTCTTTGAAATTGTTTGGCTTTCCTCATTAAGGGTCATGAACTTCTGTGCAAATATTTCTTATGTTTTGTCTAGGACAAGCCATAATAAAGGTTTACTGTTTGTTGTTTTTGTGTGTATTTAAACTGTGGAAGTCATTTTGACCCATAACATAATGGATGTAACTTTTTTCCCAACATAATAGGAGGGTTAAACTGGAGAAATGCATCAAAATAGCAGTGCTTCATGATTTTATTTTATATTTGTCTGGATTCTTTTGATGGCACAAATTGATTCTCGTCACATTTCCTTTTATAATATGTAGTACACCGTTTTGGCATATATGCACCTTTCTGAATTCATTCCTTTAATTTCTCTTGCATCCTAGAAACCTCCTGCAATCAACAGCAGCCAATATGTAGTGACAGACAGTGGAGTGAAGATCCTGTCTATGATGCCTTTGAAGAAAAACTCCGGCTCTTCACTGGTTTGTGCTTTAGAATTCAGACAAGGCATATATAACATACAACCATATGTTGCCTGCATGCTTGTTTGTTGATTTGGTTGCTTCGGCAGGCTCTAGGCTTGTCCACGGCACGGGGCAGGGGCAGATGTAAAAACCCCTCCTGTGATTACGTCTATAAGAACAGACACAAGCCACAGTACTGCCCCAGCTGCGGCTGCGAACTCGCCACCAAAACATCCACGAAAGCCAAAGTCCCAGTGAGTTACTGCCATAAGTAGCCAACTTATCAAGGCAAACATATTTGGTTTGTTGTTTAATACTTATAGGGCATTTAGAAAGGCATGGTGTTCTGATCTTCTTGCTGTAATTCTAATTTATGTCCTAAAATGCTATAAATCGAGATTCGCAGTAGCAGTTTATCTCTACATTATCACACAGAACAGCAGCAGGCTGTTATAATATATCATAATAATATAATATAAATAATAATTATAAATGCGTCTTTTTCTGAAACAGTTTATATTTTAAACCTAAAGTCTCAAAGTGCTCTACATACAAAAGATGAAACAAAGTACATTACTGAAAACTTCTGCAATCACTAATAAATTGGAAATGTATGAAAATGGAATTTATAAATGGAAATATAATGGGGCGGAAAGGAAGTGATTGTTAATTAATGCTTGTTTATCTAATAAATACATTAACTTATTATATATTGGCTTTTTTAACATTATAACAATTTATTACAGTTATATTTCTTATAGTTTTATAACTTTTTTTTATCTTTTTATAATGTATTTGTACATTTTTATTCGTAAATACATTTAGTTTGTTTATGAAATTATTATTATTATTATTATTATTATTATTATTATTATTATTGCAGCAACTACAAGAGCAATAGAAATTATAATAGTGCCACTGATTTGTTGAGGGGTTAAAATATTTAAATCCATCTGAATTAATGAAATCGATAACTTAAGTGTGTTTGCTTTCGCGCAGTCATCTCCTGAGCCGGAAGATATGTCCACACACCTGTTGGACCCGTCGCAACCTTTGACCCCAGGACAGCGAGAGCTCCAACGTCAGTCCACTGTGACGCTGCTCAAACACAGCCTACAGTTCCCAGAGAACGAGCTCGAGCTGCAGGACATCCTCACACACATCCACATCCTCAACCAAGCCCACAGGATGAGAGAAGAAGAGGACCGTAAGAGGGATGAAGAGATGGATAGCGAGAAGGAGGAGCACTGTGTTTCCCCACAGGACGGATGGCCGAGCTTCTTTGAGCCGACGGCTACTCACTGCAGTCTGTGTCACTATCCACTTTACAGAGGAGAAGAGAGGTGAGTGTGTGTGAGCCCAGCACTGAACCAGAGACTGCTTATAAAATTTACAGTCACTAAAATGAACACGTTTAAGGAAACGTCTTGTATGTGTTGTTTGGAACGTATCTGTCTGATGAGTTTAATTTCTGTTCACATATTTCTTTTCCATCAAGTGATGTATTTGAAACAGTTCACTTTCATATCATTACAGCAGAGCTGTTCATTATAGTGAGGGTTTGTTAGGTTTAGTTAATTTTAGTATGTTTAATATTGTTTAATAATTCATTCATCTTCAGTAACTGCTTTAGTCTGGTCAGTCTATCCTGAGTCACTGGGCACGAGGCGGGAATATACCCTGGGTGAGACACCAGTCCATCGCAAGGCACCATGAACACACGTGCACACACTCATCAACAATTACTGACATGTTTTTAGGAGGTGGGTGTGCCACTGTGCCACCTGGTTATTAATTTCAAGATTTCATTTGTAAAAAGCGGAAGATGGGTGGCTTGGTGGTGCAGGAGGTAGCGTTGTTGTTGCCTCACAGCTTCAGGGTTACTGTCTGTGTGGAGGTTCATGTGCTCTCTTCGTGTCCCTGTGCGTTTCCTCCTCCAGATTGTCTTGAAAACCTGACGGTCAGTACTCTAAATTGGCCATAGATGTGAATGAGTACGTGAATGTGTTTGTGAATGGTGCCTTGCGGTGGACTGGCATCCCATCCAGTGTGTGTGTGTCCAGTGTTCCCAGGATAGGCTCCAGATTCACCAAAAAAGAATGAAAGAATGAATGACCATTCCAGGCTTTCAGTAGTTTGTCTCATGCTGTTTGGTAAATGCACTTCTGACGAAGCATAAAGCAACCTTGAGCTTATCTAGTGCAGGAATAGAGTATTATGTAAACTACTGCTGACTCTCTCTCTGTGCGTGTGTGTGTGCGTGCGCATGCGTGTGTATGTGTATGTGTATGTTTATGTGTGTGTGTAGTTGTTCCATAGCAGGGCAGCAGCAGTGTTGGTTAGTGACGGCATTTCTACTGCAACCAGTGTCTCTGCAGCTGAAGGTGTGTCTGAACTCACAGTGCCTGGCTGTACACAGCTTCACCAGCATCTACCCAGGTACACACACACACACACACAAACAAGTAAAAACACACTGACTCATACTCCTAAACAGCAAGAAGAGCATATTACCACAAACCCCTCACTCTGTATGTCTAAATCAAGTGCACTTTTGATTTGGGAGAATTTATTTCAACTAGCATGTAAATGTAAAGATAACACACACACACACGCACACACACATTCTTTTCTTAGTCGCAAACATATAGCATGCCAGTGGCACAACTGAAGTGTTTATGTGTCTCAGGTTTATTTAATGTGGGGAACCAGCTGCTGGTGAGTTTGGACTTGTTCTTTAAAATCCGGAGTCAGATCAAACAGGGTCAGGAACCTTCACTTGCAGCCCTCGACATAATCAACAACACACACAGTCCACCAGGTATGTGTGCTTCTCTCGTCTCTTGGTTCCTCTCCTGACTTCTTTCCTGATCTCTCTCCTCATTTGTCTCCTGATTTTCTCCTCTCCTCTCTTTATTCCTTCCTTGATTCCATCCCTGATTCCTCTCTTGATTCCTCACCTGATTTCTTTTCCATCTAATTCTTCTCCTCAGGGTGTGTATTGAGTCCAGATGAGCAGACCCGTGTGCAGGATTTGTTGTGCAGTGGTTACTGGGCGTTCGAATGTCTGACAGTGCGTGATTTCAACGACATGATCTGTGGAATTTGTGGCATCGCTCCTAAACTGGAAATCGCACGACGCAATACAAACAACGTCCTACAGCTCAAAAACGTGGAGGTTAAAAAAACAACAACAACAACAACATTCTGTCTCACTATATCATAGTCTTGGAAAACGATAGCTTGTGAGAAACTCTCGACTAAGCCGCGTGAAGGTTTGAACACGATTTCTCTCCTCTCTCTGAAGTTCACGTGGCCGGAGTTCCAGGCATCAGACGAGGTGCAGGTGGAAGAGTTCTGGCTGGCAATGGAGAGCGAGGCCCTGGAGCAGGCAGTCTTTCCTTCCAATGTCTCCATCACACGCTTGGATGCCTCCATCATCGCACCCTTCTTTCCTGCACTGATGAGGAGCTCTAGGGTTGTTAATACAGAGAAGGACAAGATCTCCACCAACATGGAGCATGCAGGTGGAGTCGTATTCAGATCAGTTTATTTACAGTGAAACGTCCTGACTTTACTACACTAACAGCAAAGTCGTCCATATTGTGTACTTCTTGTTCTGATTGTATTCTGAGTGTCTGTTTGGTTTTTTTTGGTGTTTTAAAGGAAAGGTTTTGTTAAAGAAACTTGAAAAAATCTGACAGTTAGAAACTGATATTGCCTGGAAAATGAGGCTAAAACTCTAAAGTTTAGCCGTTTTTAAGTTAACGATGAATTGGAATGTGGTGAAATTAACATCATGAATAATATATTATAGTTAGTGATATCAATATTAGAGCTAATTATACCATTTATAATGAGTGTGTGTGTGTGTGTGTGTATGTTTGTGTGTGTGTATGTTTGTGTGTATGTGTGTGTGTGTGTGTGTGTGTGTGTGTGTGTATGTGTATGTGTGTTGGCTGCACAGGAGACTTGTGCATGTTAATGCGTTTAATCCATGATGGTCGGCTAAGACCAGAGCAGATGGAGCAGCACACTGAGGAGGAGCTACTTTCCATACTGGAGCAGTGTGGAGTAGCATCAGCACCAAACAGCACCAAGGTATACACACACACTGCACATGTAAAATCACAACCATATATACGTGTATATATATATATATATATATATGTGTGCTTATTTTACTTTATATTGCACTAGCTGTTAGTTACAGTTGCATTTATATAGCGCTTTCCTAGATACTCAAAGCGCTTTTACATAGTATGGGGGGATCTCCTCAACCACCACCACCACCTGGATGATGTGACGGCGGCCATAGTGCGCCAGAAAGCCCACCACACACCAGCTATTAGTGGAGAGGAGAGAGTGATGTAGACAATTCAGAGTTGGGGATTATTAGGGGGTTGTGATAGAGAAGGGCCAATGGGGGAATTTCGCCAGGACACTGGGGTTAGGTTTATACTCCTACTCTTTTACGAGAAGTGTCCTGGGATTTTTAACGACCACAGAGAGTCAGGACCTCGGTTTAACGTCTCATCCGAAAGACGGTGCTGTTTTTACAGTATAGTGTCCCCGTCACTATACTAGGGCATTAGTACCCCACACAGACTACAGGGTGAGCGCCCCCTGCTGGCCTCACTAATACCACTTCCAACAGCAACCTTAGTTTTCCCCAGGAGGTCTCCCATCCAGATACTGGCCAGGCTCAACCCTGCTTAGCTTCAGTAGGAGAACTGCAGGGAGAGCTGGCTCTGTCTGTTGATTTCTATTGAATTATTATAATAAATGGTTTCCTTAGCAACAGAAATACAGTTTTAGATGATTTTTGTATTTTTTGCTGGCAGGATGAGTTGATGGTGTCTGTGTGTTTGCTTTACACACAAGTACAAAACGGCCTTTCAACAGCCCCCCGACCTGCCGAACCCTTCACTGCAGGAAAACTCAGCAAGGTGTGCCCTCATCAGGTAAATGCCCTCTCTGCTCTTTAGTGATTATGCTCAGTGAAAAGATTTAAAAGACTGGCAATAATTTCAACCATTTTCCCCTGCACTAAACCCCCACCCCCCTTGAAACCGAAATTCTCTTCTAAACTCTATTTTACACCACAGTGTAAAGTGTAACAATGAGGTCTGTAAATGTGTGTCAGGTGGTGTGTGGCTCTAAGTACCTGGTGCGTGGAGAGACTGCCCGTGATCACGTGGACCTGCTGGTGTCCTCTCGGTTCTGGCCGCCTGTGTACGTAGCAGACTGTGCGCAGAAGGTGGCGCTGTGTGCGGAAGCACTGTACCCCGAGCTGGCATCACAGATGTGGGGAAGGAACCAGGGCTGCTTTTCTGATCCCATGACTTCTGCAGAGGTCAGCACGATTTCTGCTTAACCTTTTTATCTTGGTTGTTGTTTGCAACAACTTTGCGCAAGTTTTTGATTGCAAAATGATTTCTAAGTAATTAGATTAACACATCTATGTTTAGGAATGATTCAGGGGGGGAAACAATTTTTCCCTGTCTGACGTTTGCTTATTTAATTTTGCACTGGAGCTATAAAGTTAATGTTCCAAACAAGTAATGGTTATCTTTCTCATTCAAATCCCTTTCTCGTTGAGTTTACCCGTGCTATCACATGGGGTTGTCAATGTGGTTTAGTACAAAGTGTGACATTCTGTAACTTATAAACGTGAATTAAATATCACAGTGTAACTTTCATATCACAGTAAAACTTTGTCTGGAATTGATGCATATGATATACACTACCGGTCAAAAGTTTGTGACACTCGACTGAAATATTTCTCACGATCTTAAAAACCTTTTGATCTGAAGGTGTATGATTTAAACGTGTGAAATTGGTATTGTAGACAAAAATGTAATTGTGCCAACATATTCGTTTCTTTCATTCGAAAACAAACATTTTATTTACAAAATAAATATATTTTTAAACGGATGACTCCGAGCGAAATATTCCGAAAAGCAGCCGATAAGTGTGCAGCGTCGGTGGGAACTCCTTTAATACTGTTTAAAAAGCATCTCAGGGAAATTCCTCAAGAAATCGGTTGAGAAAATGCCAAGAATACATTTCTGGAAATTCTAGGCAAAAATGGTGTCTACTTTGAAGATGCTAAAATATTAAATTATTTTGATTTGTTTAGGATTTTTATCACTTTTATAATTCTCATAGTTCCATTTGTGTTACTCCAGAGTTTTGATGACTTATTCTTCTAAAAATAAAGAATGAGTATGTCTGAACTTTTGACGGGTAGTTGAAGTTGCAGACTGTCATTACTGTATTCAAAATAAAAGATAAGAGGTTTGAGTAAGGAAGATCTCTATTACTAGTTTGCTAGTAGTCTAGTTGATTAAGCGCGAAACTAATTAAGTCTCGGCCAACTATGTTTGAGTTAAGAAGTGAATATGTAAATTATGTGTAAATTGCGTTTGTTAACAAATCTATATTAGAAAGCATATAGACGTTTTATTTGTGTAAGCGTATTTGATTTTGATTTATTTAGCGCCTCGATAAAACTCGAGGCTACTTTACAAAATCCTTAACAAGGTTTTACAAGGTTGCAACAAAATACAGGCAAAATAAACACAAAATGATCAATATGATTCGCATACAAGTGATGGAATTAGGACAAATCAAGGGACAAGATAATAAACCATAAACAAACTGACAGAGAATGGGGACCGTGCCAGAAGAAAACTAAAGGTCATAGGAAACCTAATCAGCAGTAACCATACAGTAAGAGGAACACCATGCACACAGCATGGGAAGTCAGATGCAAATGAATTGGAATATCACTGTGAGTGAGATGTGTTTTTTAAAATCTGAATCCAAGGAAAGATCGCAGAGTCTCTGAGGAAGTGAATTCCAAAGTTTGGGAGCTACAAGTATAAGGCTAAGCTGTGACCGATATCAGAGGAACTAACTGTGTGGGCTGGGGTACTGGGATGAAAAAGGTCAGCAGTGTGCATTGGCACAAGATCATCGATCTTAAGAACTGGGTACTGAATACAGAAAGGGACCAGTTTATGTTTTCCAGAAAATAAGCATGTCTCACTTCCTCTTTTGCGTTCTATGCTCAGAGTTCGTGACAAAGAGTCAGTTTTGACAAAGGGACAAAGTTCTGCTTTTTAAAGTTACAGTGTCTAGCAGTGCACGGTTGCTTCACAGCTATGGCTAAGCATTAGTTGGAAATGTTAGAGATGCACTACCAGTGAAATGTTTGGGCACACTCGACTGAAATGTTTCTCACGATCTTAAAAACCTTTTGATCGGAAGGTGTGTGATTAAATGTTTGAAATCGATGTCGTAGACAGATATAATTGCGCCGACATATTCATTCCTTTCATTCGAAAACGGAACATTTTATTTACATAAAATAATTTTTTAAACGGCCAATTCAGAGCTAAATATTCCGAAAAGCAGCCGATAAGTGTGCAGCGTAGGTGTGAACTCCTTAAATACTGTTTAAAAAGCATCTCAGCGAAATTCCTCAAGAAATCGGTCAAGAAAATGCCAAGAATACATTTCTGGAAATTCTAGGAAAAATGGGCGTCTACGTTGAAGATGCTAAAATATTAAATTACATTGGTTTTAGTTTTGATTTTTTTATCACAACATAATTCCCATAGTTCCACTTGTGTTATTCCAGTTTTGATATCTTTATTATTATTATTATTCTAAAATGTGGAAAATACATAAAAAGAAAGAATGAATGTGTCTAAACGTTTGACCGGAAGTGTATGTAGGAAAGGTTAACTAGAATAAGGCCCACACAAAAAACACACACACACACACACACACACACACACTCGCGTTCACCTTCTTCCTCTCTTCCTTTCTCAGTATGTCTCCTGTCCTGAGCTCCAGGACCAGCAGTACAGTATGGATCTCTCATCAGTGGACTCCAACTCCTGTGTTCATCCTCATACCAAATCCTCCCTGCGCTATATAGTGCATCCTGGTGAGCCTTCCCTCTCCTCCTCTTCCTCTTCCTCCTCTTCTTCCTCCTCAGACCCCCACCGTGCCCTGACTCGTTGTAAGGAGCTGCAGCCTTACTCCAGTCTGGTTTCATCCATAAGCAGCGATTTAGAAGAGAACGTGAGCGAGTCTGGGGGAAAAGGAAAGCAAAGAACGCTCGTGTTCAACAATGCAGCGCATTACTACCTCTACAACCGGCTAGCGGACTTCCTGAGCAGCCGAGACATAGTGAGCCAGCAGATGGCCGATGTGCTTAGGGTGTGCCAGCAGGGCGAGGTGGTGATGATCCGCGATGCCCTCTACAGGCTCGGAGTGGCACAGCTCAACAGAGAGGACGAGGAGGGGGAGCGCATGGGAGAGGAAGATGACGCAGAGGGAGACACAGACGTTATAGCTGTAGACGATGTGGTGCTAGAATGACGGTGGTGGAGAAGATTGTACTCAAACACTGTACATCTACAAGAGGACACTGTGCAGGGTGCATATAATAGGTTATAATATAAAATGATAGTATTTATTGCTAATTATGTGTGTTAATGAAGAACATTTTCATATTAAAGATAACCACTCAGAGTAAGAATTAACAACTTTTATTGTAACCATGTCCATACTGCTACATATTTATAACACTGTAGATTATTTTTCAGGTTTAATCATGACCCAGTGTTTTGTTTTTTTTACATGCTGTCACAAAATATACAGTTAATTAATTTATTGATTGATTAAGCGGCAAGATTGATTTAACAAACAATAACGATTACTACACTGCTAAAGCATTATTTTGACTTTCGTTCACTCCATTTGTTTCATTTCGTTTCTTCTTTTAAACCGATGCAATAACGACAATCACGGCAACGAGTCCTGTCAATAACAGTTTCAATGAATAGAACGTAAACATGCTACACTGTATTAAAGCAGTAGATAACAGCTATAGGAATTTTTTTAACTCTAAAAGCTTTGCAATGTTTTCTTGACTTTTCTGAATAGCTTATGACAAATTTGCAGGAAACAATATACAGACAAGAAAAGTCTCGTGAACACTGAGACGTTTGATATAACAAGACATTCAACACAACCTGGAGGAAAACCTTTACAGAAATATACTGTAACACGAAATATTCTAACAGTTACAATTTTTTTTTTCCTCTATGAGAACTTCAGTGGCAGTAGTTTCTAAAGATTTATCAGTACAGGTGACCAGGAGTGATTTATTCTAATCATGTCAAATGCCTTTGCACTATTTTCTTTATGACATTAAAATGATTAAGTGTAATAGACCACCACTGATTAAATACAGAGCACTCATGAGGATGCTCACATTCTTAGACATTATTTACACATGGCAGTGTTTGCTTAATGCTACTTCAAATACACATATACACAGTATACAGTTTAATGAACAAGGCTTACAGAAATATCTGAGAAAAGAACAGTGATGAATGTCATAAACAAGTGGAATTCAAAAAGGTTTTTTTTGTTTGTTTGTTTGAGTTGTTTTTTTTTTTTTCCTTTTTTTTTTTTGTTAAAAATCTTACAGCATGATGAATCACAGGTCTAAACTCTTGTTAAATAATGTTATTGATCCAGTCATCCAATATAAAAAGCATCGCGTGGATATTACATGAGAAGCCGATGAAGCAGTCAACCAAGCTTGTAAAAGTACTTAAAAACGGATAGGCAGGCGTAAGAACTCAAAGTACCACTGTTTTGCTGTTTTCCACTTTTCAAGAACAGATGGAGAAAAATATGGAAGTGAACTTTGCAAGCTTGCTTCTAAACTAGAATTTGGAAATGCTGAATTGGCTTTTTTTTCTGCATACATCCAAAGAGAAAACTGCTATTTAACACAAGAAACGAGTCAGACGAAAGGTGCAACGTATGAACTTGGCATGAAACAGATGGATTTGACCTTCTTTACTGGAGTTGGGAAAGGATTTACAGTGGGGGGAAATAAGTATTGAACACGTCAACATTTTTTTCAGTAAATATATTTCCAATGAGGCTATTCACATGAAATTTT
>JANDJT010000041.1:20975883-20986332 GCA_024331685.1 Stegophilus panzeri
CTCATCAGGCATTATAGGAGAAGACTCAGAGCTGTTATCTTGGCAAAGGGAGGTAGCACAAAGTATTGACTAAAAGCGTGCCAATAATTGTTGCACACCAATATTTAACAAAGATTTTTTGTGATAAGCCTGTGTTGTGCTTTCAGTTGTTTGATGTCCATGAGAGCAGAGTATTTTTGTGAATTTTTTTGAACAAAAGATAAAAAAGGCTAATATATATATATATATTTGTTTTCTTTCCTGGAGAAGTTAATGGTCTTTCTCCATGACCCAAAAGCAGAATATTGGAGTTGCTGGGATTTGAATTGTCAACCATTTAATCAGTAGTCCAAAAGCATAACCACTGGGTGACCAGTACCTTGTCAAGGGTAGAGTATGACTACAGTGTCTACTATCTGATATCATCCAGTCGAGAATCATGTATTTGGGGAATTAGAGGATTCAAAACCCGATTTAGGTTGACCACTTCCATATTCATTATATAACCCCTGCCAGGTACATAAATATAAAATATTCTATAACACATTCAGTAAGTGCACCAACAGTGTATTTGGCTGTACATTTATTACCCAGAGAGGGCAGTGTTTATTAGCACAGACCTAATAAAGATTGTCCAGAGCCATCAGGAAAATAGCTGATTTGTAACAACAATAGTTAGCTAGAAATTCATAGTGGACAAATCACAGATGCTGTGATGCTGTGATCAGGCTATTAATTTTCTATGTAATTGGTCAGTGGAACAGTACATTCAGAAAACAAAACAAGCATATTATTGACTTTTGCAAAACATGGTGGTGTGATACACCTCGACTAAAGCTCATGCTTCCGAATCGCACCACCTGCTGCACTACACACATGTGCTGAGGCATGATCTAGCTGACTGTACCACGATTTTTACTCGATTAATTAATTAGAATGCACGAATCCCAAACAAAAAAAAGTCAGAATCAGGAAGATGCTAATATGTGGAAACACTGACAAAACTGAACAAAATAGAGTCATGTGAAAAAGCCTTCAAGTAATTCTCCTGCTTACTACACACAGTCACTTTGAGGTTAAGTGGTTAAATGGTCAAAAGAGATTTATATAGAACTTATATATTTTATGTGTGATATGGGCACAAACACACTGTGCTATATTATCATATACTCGTTAATTTTCATTAGTCTGTATGAATACACTTCACTAGCAACTAGCTTATCATTCGTTATAACATAACATTACCTACCACATTTTGGTTAGGTTTCCAGGCAACCGAAACTTGGGATATTGGCTCTTTTACATGGTCAGTGGCCTAGCTAATAAATGTATCAGTTTCCCACCACTGTCTTTGGTTCAATGATGTTTTTATGACATGGCTGAGGTGACTGAGGAGAAATGAAAGCAACGTCTTAATCCATCTGCAGAAGTGCTTGAGAGGACAGAAAGAGGCAAAAACCCAACATCCTACTCCCTTGTCTCACTTCCCCCTATCTCTCTCACTGTCTTCCTTACTTTGAGTCATATCTGTCTATCTTTTGCTGTGAAATAATTATCTAAAACTGAGCTCAAGCTTTCCAGTAAATGATGAGTCACACACAATGATCTCTGTATAGTTTATTGGTCTAAAATTGTTTTTATTCATTCATTCATCTTTACTGACCGCTATGTCCTGATCAAGTTTGCAGAGGAGAGAGAGCCCGCTAATGCTGGGCTCAAGGTGAGAAAATTCATCCTGGATGGGACACACTTTCACACTACAGTCTAGGAACAATTTGCCTACACTCTCAGAAAGGATGTGTTAATATCCTAGACACTTTTTGTGTTATTCCTATTTCAACACATGTTGTGTTAAATTATCCATTAAATGTTTTAAATAAAAGAAAAAAAAATTAACACAACTGACCAACACAACGTGTTAAATTATTGTCCAATCACGTTGCAGACTGCGGTGCCGACATCATCATCCAACTCACCTCAAAGTGAATGTTCGTTGCTTTGAGCTTTGGATCATGACCCCAGAGTCAGAGTACTGAGGCGAGGAAAGGAAATGACCACTGGTAACTTAGCGTTCATGACTATTAAGCGTTAATGCTGCTGAAAATGTCTGGGCAAGGTTATGATATTTAGGCGGGGAGCTCTCAAAAATGTATTCATTGGAAAACAGTAACTCAGCAGGTGATAATTAACTTTACCTATTGCTACAGCTTTAACAGTGAATATCATATCCTGCTTCCTCAGTGTTGGCCTTATACTGCTAGTGCCATGTGTTTATGTTGGCTGTGAAATATAGACTGAGGTTATTCTATAATCCTCTGGGTCTGCATCTTTTCTCAGGCTCCAAGTTAGGGTTAGTTAGCTGGATGCATTCACCAATCACAGTAGAGATGAGTGATGCTAACCGAGACACTCACTTGAGTTAATAACATTACTTTAGCATACAGGTCACAGTAATGTTAGACATTCCCATTTCCTTTTTGAGAGTTAACGATAACCTAGCATTACAGCTATTCACCATGATGTATTACAGAGAGTGGGTTAACTTTAACTACATTTAGCGAGTGTTTTGGACGATGCAAGCTGTAGTAATTAGCATTAGAAGGATGGGTTAGAGCCGTGTTTCTTCATGTATTCGGTGAATGTTAAAGCTGGTTAACAACATCAGGCATTAAAGAAGACATGTATGACATAGACATGCAAGTAGGAAGATGACATACAGGACAATTCAGTAAGATAAACCAGTAAGACAGGCCAAAGGTCATACCAGGTAGTATAACAGGGCCTTGGAAAAAATATACTGAATGCATAATACAGTATATTTATATGTAAGGATATTTTGATGATATATTGCAATATAATCCATTTCAGTATGGGAATGCATTTATTTCCAGCTTCTAGTCTCTGTACTTTACCTTTCTATCTCCCAAAAACCAGTGTGTGTGTGTGGGGGGTGGGCGACATCTTTAAAATATAGCCTGAATGGTATGGACATATAATATAGGGAAAGGGCAATACAAGGCAGTAAACATGAAGCTGCCTGTGTGTATTCTCTAAAATTTGCACAGCACAATGTGATTTGCGAACACAAAAACACTCTGTACGTCATTAAAAAAAAACAGAAGTGAGATTTAGCATTGCACAAATGGTGCAGTTTGATTCTGACCAGAAATCAACCTCAAATCATCCAAGTAATTTGGACTCAGCAAGTTGTGTGGCGAGCTTCCTGGTATCTGTTATTATACTGGAAAGTAGTGTGAAAACAGATTTGTGAAAAAAAATAAAAATCAAAATATTTATAACTTGTGACCAGTTTGTAATTTAGTGGCTACCATTGGCTACAATGATCATATGTTCACAATGTGATCACTGTAATCTCACACCACACAATTTCTTAAAAACAATGATGAAATGTACTGAAATGGTCATAACCTGGTAAAAACAGCAGAAGAAAACAAGTAGTTACTCAAATACACCCACATCACTCAGCCAAACTGAGTAAACTGAATAAAATTGTCCACTAGTTCCACACTCGTTGACATAATCTTTTGGGACAGATTTTAGAGAAAATAATTCCCATAAAACCAATAAAACCAATAAAACAAATTATGAATCCTAATGAATCCTAGTAGCATATACTGACCAACAACAGAAAAAGATCCCAGTAATCTGGGATTAACAGAAATTCTTAAGGAATTCTGTGTAAATGAAAGCATCAGAAACTCTTACCTTGTACCTGACAGGACAGCAGTCCCACAATAAAGGTGAAGAGGATCATCTCGGACCGCTGACGGCCAGAGGCCTGAATACACTATACGTCTCCTCTGTTGAGTGTCTGCCCTGGAAATAAGAAGTGACCTTTCCATCAAGGCACTCCAAGATACTCCAAGCTTCCACTTCTTCATTTTACAGTGACAGCCTAGGACATAATTGTACAATCAGACAGTTACAGTCCGACCCTAGAAATAACATGAAGTGCTTGAAGACGTGTGACAATCCACAAATACAGTTTTAACCTTGATGTGAAGCAACTATCTTAAATGTTAAATTCCTATCAAAAGTGAGGAAAGCTAGACACAGCACAGATAATTGCACTAAGGTTGTGTAATATGACCAAGTGTTAAGAGTCCAAGTATAAGTGGCAGAGAGAAAAACATGTGAAAAGTATGTCAAATGACTTGGTGATACTTGGGTCACAGATGACCTGTCTGCCGGCTGTTTAGGAGCATAATAGCCTGCAGGTAAAAACTGTAAATAAATAAATAAATACATACATAAATAAGTCGACTTGTCTGTGGCTGGATGAATTGAAAACTTTTGCTGGATAAATAGTATAAATGGTGTGCTGGGTGACTGTGGTTGGAAGTGATTTTGTGCGCTTTCCTCAGGCACTGTGACCAGTAGATGTCCTCTATGGCTTGCCACCTGTGATGAATTCTGCTGTTCTGGGCTTTGTGTTTGTGGGCAAAGCAACTGCCATACCATACAGTGATGCACCCAGTCAGGATGCTCTCTATGGTACAGTGGTAGTAGTTTGTGAGGGTTTTAGGGTTCAGTCCAAACTCTTTCAGCTTCAGTAAGTATAGCCTCTGTTGGGCAGAACTAATGATTGTCTCAGTGTGGAAGGACCAGGCAAGGTCGTTGGTGATGTTGTTTTGCTGATGTTACGAGAGAGAGATCATTGTCATGGAAGGATGAAAGGAAATCGTTCTTTTTATAATACTACATCAACCGTACCCAATACCTCTATTGTTTTAATGTACCTCCATTTTATTCATTAAAGTAAAATAAAAGAAATAATACAAAACAAATATCATGTAGGTCATGAGTTCTGATTAAATTTTAAAGTGCAAATTTGCTGCAATGCTATAGGAATCCCCTCCTCTAAAATATAAAATATAATAAAATTCTTTAAAAGCAAAACAAACAAATGTACTTCTTTTGCATGAGGCTCAGACTGCTCTGTTGTTTCTTACGACTTCATTCAAAATCCAACCATATCACTTCCACTTGTTAGAATTTCTCTAAATGAGATGAGTTTGTCTCATATGAAACTTTATACTGATATCCATTTTTACAGAAAATGTTTTATATAAATTCCTCAATTCCTGTAAGCTATAGCAAGCAACCTGATTTAAGTTTCCTGTAGTAATACTAGTTGTTCTGACTCATACAGAATAATTGTGCCTAAGAATTCATTCACAAATATTTTTAATCAGGTGTGACCACGTACAGTATTAAAATACTAAGGTCACGAGTTAAGCTGCTCAACATCTATCTCATGGCCGCAAAGTACTTAACTTATGTCGACTATTGTATTTTTGTATTAAATGACTGAGAAAGAGAAATCAATTGAATTAGACCACTGTGGCCACAGAACCTGAACTTTACTTCAGCTCAAGCACACCTGGTGAAACTAATGAAGCCCTTGATTAGTTGCATCAGGTGTGCTTGAGACAATACGTGTTTTGCATATTTGTGCTTTTGTCAGGGATGCTATTCAGGGGGTTGAATCATTTTAAGACTGGAGAAATCATTATAAGTTGCATTTTCAGTTGAATTTGGTCAACGACTTGAAGCATTTGTTGTGTTAAACTATTTCAATTGCTTTTGTTTGATTTGTTCATTGCAAACAGCTTAAAGTCAGTAAATTTTAACAATAAACCTGATTTGCAATGGGAGTTGAATAACTTTGATTGCACCTGTATATTGCCGAAGGTATGTGTACACCTGACCATCGCACCCATTTGTGGTTCTTCCCCAAACTGTTGCCACAAAGATGGATGCACACAATTGTATAGAATGTCTTTGTATGCTGTAGCATTACTGTTTCCCTTCAGGGGAACTAAGAGGCCCAAACTTGTTCCAGCATGACAATGCCCCTTAGGTCCATGAAGACATGGTTTGCCAAGGTTGGAGTAGAAGATCTCAAGTGTCCTGCACAGAGCCCTGACCTCAACCCCACTGAACACTTTTGGGATGAACTGGAACGCCGACTGCAGACCAGATCTCCTCACCCCAAATCAGTGCCTGACCTCACTAATGCTCTTATGATTGATTGATCACAAATCCCCACAGCCATGCTCCAAAATCTAGTGGCGTTTAGTATAACTGCAAAGGGGGATTAAATCTGGAATGGGATGTTCAAAAAGCACATGTGGGTGTGATGGTCAGGTGTCCACAAACGTTTGGCCATAATGCTCTCAGTTTGTGACCACAGTATATCAACTTGTGGTCTCAACATATTAATTTGTTGTCACAACCACCATGTCACCCCATTGGCTTTGTATTAACCAGTTGCTGTGTCTGCTTTGTATTTGTATGTCAGTTGCAGATTTTCTCCAGTGTTACAGGAAGCTCTGCTATGTGTCAGGAGTGTTGGAGGGTTCCTTCTGTAGATCATTGAACTCTTGTTCTGCACTTCAGACCCTACAGAGCTGCAGAAATGAAAAGCATACAAACAAACAAACAAACAAACAAACATTTCTGTTTTCCAAATAGCTGTAAAATTATCTTTGTCATTCTTCAAGTTTGGATATCATTGTCTTTCATTTTAAGTCTGTTACCAAAACCAAATAATACAACTATACAAGATGTTGCACTTTTATAAAGAACAGTCCTTCTGAAACTATATGAGTGGAGGAGAAAATTTTTTAAATAATTTTGCTTATGCTATATGTTTTTCCATGTAAAAAGTTCTTTTTCACGAACCATGCCTTGCACAACTTCTGACAGGGCCAATTTCGGGCTTGGGTGCGCTTAGTAACATTTGGAAATACTAAAGAATTCTTAAAACCACAATACATTGTGAATATGGATTTAATCTGCATTCTTTTTTTCTTTCAGTTTTTGGATTCTCATACGAAAACCAGAAGCAAGCTCATGTGAGTAATGTCTTCACAAGGGGAACTGGTGCATCATCTTTCCTGTGTCTTCTGCAGTTTAATCTTTCCTGTGTATGTTTGTTCGACAGGAAGCTGGTCCTACCTTTAAGAGCTTTCTGTTGGCATACTGATTTCCTGACACTTTTCCCCAGTCTTAGGGTCAGGGAGTCATCCCTCAGTCACCCTATAGGCAACGGTTAGGGGTGGAGGGTGGGGGAAAATGGTGGAATGGTATGTGCTGGAATGGAGAGGGCACCCTGGACATGGCACGTACCATGACCAGATGATCACGCTTCAGGATGCTCTCACTGAGATGGTTGTACCACTGAAGAGAGAGAGAAATTCTTACGGGAGCCTTTCTAAATGGTCATGTCGGTGTTAAAATAGTTTTTATTGGGTTTTTGTGTTTCATATTGGCTACAGTCTAAATCCAGCTCATTCCACTCATCACTTTCATGGCATGAACATTTGTTGTATTAGAAAGGGAAAAAAAAGCTAATCTCTATAAGGCTGTTGCCTTTCAGGAGACTAATAGTCCTGATTTAGAGGAAGATTAGTCTACATCCGACATCTGATGAGTAATATGAGCATGGATGTTTTGTGTATTGTTGTGAAATCTAAGGAAACAGAAAAAAAGAGTGACAGAAACCTTTTTATAGCTGTCTGTAAGCATGTTCCCCATCTTCTGCAGTATATAGGAGAACTTTGGTCTCTTCTCAGACTTCTCTTCCCAGCACTTCCTCATCACCTCATAACTGCAAGGAATAGAAATGTGTTTGGATTTCATGTGAAAAATTGAATATATGTCAGAATAAAACATTGTCAGGATAATTGTAAATGTTTCCTCAAAGATGAATTATGTACCTTAGATGATATTTCTGTATAGTTCTTTATAAGTAAAGGTACAAAATACTGTATGTACACTCAGGTACAAATGGTTTGGATAGTTAAGGATTCTTAGCTTCCTAAAGGAGTACTACTTGGAAACCCTTTAACTTTTCCAACAGAGTGATAAACCAAAGAGTGCTAGATTTAACCAGTGTTTGGTAAATTACCACACATGCAGTATATAACATTTATTTAAACAGAATGAGCAAATCAGATCAGACATACATTTCCTCTGAGGTGTGCATGGTTTAGCCTCTCTTAAGATCTGGGTTCCTCCTGAAAGAATAGTTTTAGGAAAACTCATATTAATGGATATTTTATTCAGTGGGTAATCTTTTGCAAAATATTTTAGGTTTACAAAATATTGTATAACAGCCAAGCCTGACTTTTACAGTTAACATGATTATTAACGAATGGGGGCCACCCAAAGGTGAAATGATGTACTGCAATATATTGTGTACATCATATATGTAGTCACATATTTTACACATATTGTTTGATGAAATTCAACAACTGCCCTTAGACTTCCATTATACTTGATTTTAGGTAAATTGAGCTTTAAATAATTTAAGTTTTAAATAAATATTTCTCAGAGTGTTAAAATTCCCAAGGTACTGAGCATCTGCAGCCAAGGCGGGAAGGATTCAATAGGAGGCCATCCCAGTTTCCACACATCATCATATTGTAGTTCAGTGTTTCCCAACCAGGGTGCCGCTAGCTAACTGAGTGAACCTCAATAAGGATGGTGCTAGTAGCACCCTGGAGCAGTTATATAGTTTAGCTAAATGATCCACTGAATATAGAGAAATATGAGTATTAGTGTGGATTTTTTTTCCCATCGTCTATTATGTTATAAGTGTTATAACTAGTAAAGTATTAAACGGCTTCAACACAGCTAACACAAATCAGTTGACTAACATAAGCTATCTTGGCATGATTTCTCTCAGGATATTTACACCTTAAACACCTTTTGAATACAATTTAAATACAAAAAAATGGGAACAATAATTCAATCACTTCAAGCCAGTACCAGTGAGGCTGCTGCACAGGTACAAGTCCAACAGGACAAGACTTGTTTGTGCAGCAGTTAGCTGTGGCACAAATATACTTGGTCAGCTCGATGGATATTTAGCCAATTATGTTGTCCAGGATATTTCTAGGTCATTTTTAATCAATAAGTGCACCAAATAGAATGGACGGGGGCAGGTCTTGCAGCAAAGTTTCCCATGACTCCAAAGCTTAGACCATACATGTGCTGGTAAGGCAGAACCTACTCAGCCAGTTGTGGCCACTGCTGCAGAACTGCCACTCCTCCAATGAACTAAAACTGGATGATCCGCTCCTCATCTCCTCGGTATTCGGCAGGGCAATCATAGTGTCTCTGAATATGGAGATGAAATTAAAGGTGAACTTTTACGAGCTGACCCTGAGACTCAACAATCATCTACACGAGCATAGGGCCAGTGAAGCCAGACAGCTTCCTCAAGTGTTTACTCCACTAGAACTAAATCTCTTGTCTGGTGGGCCTTCATAAAGGGAAAGAGGTGTCTGTACAGTGGGTGTGCAGGATATTTCCACACCACCTGCCAGGAACTGTCAGAAAAAGCCAAAGCTCACCCCAGGAGGGGGAACTGTGATGAGACCATTCATTCCTCCCTGGGGTCAATAGGAGGAATTTGTGGATTCAGGAGCTGCAGGAAATGTCATTGACTGACTTAGCAGTAGTACTAAAACTTCCGATTGATACCCTAGAGTGTATAATGTCAGTCTTAGCCATAGATGGTTGGTTGGTCTGCTGGTAACTCACCAACCAGCTCTAGTTACTTTACACATAGATCAACACATGAAGTAGACATATCTGTAATTAATCCATGCTGCTAAGCTGTGACTCATTTTGTAGTTGGCTGGAACACCACATCCCTTGAAAAACTCATTCTGCAACTCGGCTCACCCCATTCCAATGTGTGCTTGATTACCAATATAATACTTAAAGAGGCATAAAGAGGATTTTTTTTCTCTCCCTTATCTTTATTATATGTTTCCTTTACATATAGTACATTTAGTACAATAAAGTACAATATACAAAATATTTATACAAAAATACACTGTAAACATACATAATGTAGAAGCTTTGGTACCATAACATGTGTAATATTTCCTCATGAAGTGTGATTTATCATGTGGCACTAAATAAGGTTTGGCTCATATACAAAAAAGGCTACAATAAAATCTAGAAAGGTCAAAAGAAAGCAAAGCACTATACTTTGTGTGTTTTATAAAATGGATGGCTGCTTTAGTAGGTATATGGCGTGGGCCATCGCTACTGTTTTGAGGTTAGTTTTTACTGTTTCTAGTAAAATGATGAAGTTTCAGGTTTCTTAAAATGGGATTGGCCCTTTATTGGAGTAAAAAGAGACTTCTACTTAAGGCTGAACACTGTGTTTCTATAATAACATGAAGACATTAAAGATACAGAATCTCTTTTAGCAAAAATAAGTAACACAAATGATAAAGTTTCACACAAAGAGTTACCCTGCATCTAGTACCTTAACCTGTGCTGTTTCACTAGTGTTTCAGTCAGAAGGTTACAATGCTAAAGGAAGGAAATCATTCTTTTTATAATACTGCATCAACAGTATGTAATTTTTCTATTCATTTAATGTACCTTCATTTCACTCATAAAAGTGTAAAAAAAAAAAAA
>JANDJT010000041.1:21001038-21011369 GCA_024331685.1 Stegophilus panzeri
AGGTATGATGTTATAGGAAAAGGAATACAGTACAGGTATGATGTTATAAGAAAAGGAATACAGTACAGGTATGATGTTATAGGAAAAGGAATACAGTACAGGTATGATGTTATAAGAAAAGGAATACAGTACAGGTATGATGTTATAGGAAACTAATCAACAATGGGGTGGTGTGAGGTGGCCTGACATGAAGTGGAGTTACTGTTACCAGCCTGAAGTGGATTAATTTCCTATAACAACATGGCCCAATGTTTTTATTCCTCTTATACCACAGTAATTTGCCTATAATAACAAATATATTTGCTAAAGAATGGCACATCATACGTTTATCCAAATATACTGTAGTTAAGTTTAATTTTTGTGGAATGCTCATGAAACAATTTAGTCCTGTTACAGTTTTACCGCTGACACTGGAGGCTCCTTCCAAAAATTTAAAGCAAGCATCTCAAGTTGTTACTAGGGAAACGACAAGGTATTAGAATTAAACAAACACATTAATTAATAAATGTGCCTTGCAGCTGGAACCACTGTCAAAATTACTCTTATAGAAAATTAATCAACAACTTCTGACCAATCAGAGTGGAGAATTCTGCTGTGGCAGAAATAATAATCTAATAATCCCAAAGTGAAAAGAATACTTCAGAATCTTTCGGGCTAATTTCTATCCACCACATCTCTAGTGTATCTGTGACTCATTCATGAAATAATTTCGATACATTTAAATGTACTGCGAAAAGAATAGAGAGCCTGTTTACTTGAAATTCGCTTATAATGGAAGTCTAAGGGCAGTTGTTAAATGTTTACATTAGACATTTGTTATAGAACGCTTTCATTAAATCTTCTAAGGTGTTTGTAAATTAAATGTAAATCTGTAGAATTATTCACACCTTTCCAGAGAAAAGATTTTGAGGTAATAATTGTGTGTCTGATGGCACATGGATACCACAACTCTTCAGGAAATGGCACTTACAGTATAATCATGATTACTTTTTACTATACTGTAGTTCAATAGAAAATACATACTGTATGATCTTTATAAGTAACAGTTGTGTTTTTGAATAATATACATTTTTTTTTTGACAGAATTCAATGACTGCCCCTAGATTTATTTTACATTTGAGTCTTAAGTAAATGTTGTTTTTTTTTACCTTCTTTTCTCAGAGTGGGAAAATGTGCTGAAATGATTGTCCATGGTAATCAAGCATATGCTACACATATAGTATACATGACAAAAGTTGGAGTATTCCTTTAATAACAGCATTCTAAACTCTTTTAACCTGATGCTAATAGTGATCACAATAATAAGACTGACAGTGTTGATGAGGATGAGTGAGTTGTGATGGTGATGAGTGTGTACTCACTTGTGCATGCTGTCACAGCTGAACCACTGGATTCTGGGAGACGGGACTCCCTCTGCCATACAGGTGACGGCGTGCTTCTTCTCCGGCAGGTGATGATCGGAAAGTTCGGTTATCTGTGGGGGAACTGAACATAAAAGAATATTTTCAGATATATTGATTTACACAAGAATAATAATAAAAAGAACAAATAGCCTAAGATTTGGGTAGTCGTTTATATACAGGAGATGGAGACAGGAGATAACTTTCTCACCTTTAACCACTAGGTCAAAGGTCATCTCTTTGGCATCATCCTCATTGGCAACATGAACAGTGTAATATCCTTTCTGCTCTAGGCGGATTCTCACTAGAGTTAATGTGCTGATGTACCTACAGCAGCGAGACGTACAAATAGTAAGCAAACGTTCAAATAAACTGCCATTGTTTCTTCGTTGAGTCATTTCATTACCTGGTCTCTTGTTCCTGTCTCGTGTTGATGACGTTGTCTCCACTGATCACGGCTCCATCTTTGCTCCAGCGGATGTGAGGCTTGGGATACGCCTCCACCTCGACCCTCAGCTCCACGTTCTCATGCAGTAATGCTGAGATATTCGGGTTTAGAAATGAGCTCAGCTCGACAAACCCTCTCTCTGAAAAACAAGACACAACTCATCAGTTTTCCACTCGTGATGTGTGCAGCATTAACATCTTTAACATCAAAGACGACTTTGGATGTACAGTCCACGCTCTCAATACTACATCCTCTTTCCTATTATTTGAAGTCTAGTTACTCGTCATGTTATTGTTACTGAATGATATGCTTTAAGATGAAAGACTGTGTAATAAGTTGAGACTTGAAGGGTTTATAAAAAGACAGAAATATACAATTTTATAGGCCTTTAATACTTAATTCAGCTTCTGGTTTACTCTGTTAGTCACTAATGCCTTAGCTGAACCCTGTTTCATAAAACTGACATACCAACGTCAATGCCATGTCGTGGAAGATATCATATGCTGTCATGTCCTGTTGTTTAAAACTACACCTTCATAATCACTTCATAAAATCTTTTATAAAGCAATACTGAGCTCTAAATGGACTAAGTAACTGTAGGATGACTAGAAAGTCACTAAAAACCAGTGATAATTCATTTTATCACCATGACACCACAATTATGTCTAGTAAAGTTGTACACATGACATTAAAAAAAGTACAGAGAAAATCTGTATAAGAAATAATCATTTAACTGGCAATCAACTGAATGGGGCATCAATGCATCAATGATAATACTATGAAAACTTCCTATGAGCTACAGAGCTTAAATCAACTGGATCTTGCTTGTAATCAATGTCTATAACTATATCTTTGTGCTGTGTACATATGGAGGTTTTTAGGATAGAAAACTGCAAAAATAGAAAACACATTGTAACAGCAATATTTTGTTGAGATATTGCACACCAAAGCAAGAAATTGTGACGCTTTCTTTCATCACAGCATTTAGACATTTCACTTATTTTCACTATTTCTCATTTTTACAACATTTTTGATGTTCTTTTTTTGTATCAGCTTTTCAGTCTTGTACCCTTTTTAACGTGATGTTGGGAAGAGAGCAATATGTCACGTCGTTTAAATGCCAAATCATCAGCCTGAAATTGTAGTGTTTAGATTAGGAAATAAACAGGAATTATTGTGCAAAAAAAAAAAAAAAAAAAAAAAAAGATTACATGTAAAAATGTGTTTATTGTTATAGTTTGCAAAATCAAAATCTTTTTGTAACTCAACAATGCTTTATTATTGTGATATACTCCTTTTATTATTATTATTTCTAAATACAGGGATCTCAATTTGACTTTACATGTATATATGATGGATAATTTGGCTTTGATTGGTAATTAAAAAAAAAAAAAAAAAAAAGCCAGCAGTAAACTAATCCTCCAGAATGCAGAGCGGATATTACACCCGCACCAGAGGTGGAAAAGAGCTCTCTGTGAAGCTCTGACGTGTTCAAATTATTTGTAAGGAAACTATTTGCAAATATTTGGAAACACCAAGACACCAAACAAATCATAGAATATACATTAGGTTTTAAAAGATTTACCCATGAAATTAAGAATGCAATAAAAAAAAAAAATCATATAATGACTCTATACTGACTACTTTGAATGAATCATATACTGACTACTTTAATTGTATATATAGTTTAGAAAGTTTTTTTTTTTTTTTTTTTTTTTTTTTTACACAAAGTAAACATTGTGAGTACTAATAGTAGATTAGTAACATCACCACTCTGCCATATTATTCACGCACCTAACATGCATGTTCCATGCATAATTCAAAAGCAGATGAGTTTTTTTTTAATCACTTTTCGAATCACTTTCAGCATTCGACTGTAACGCACTTTGCGAAACACATTACGTCTACGTAAAGCTGCACGTGTGCTGCAGAAGCACTGGTGCTCTCACAAAGCTTCCTATTCAGCTGTATTTGGTTCCAGTCAGCTCTTTCCTACCTCACATAGACACTCAGTGTGTTTGGAGGAGGGGAATGCAGGACTACAGGGAAGGAGTTAAATGCACCGCAGTGTGTGTAGCAGTCCGGCTAGTGTGGTTTGAAATGGTGGCTGCTTAAAAATAACAATAACCTCATTTCAAAAGAATGTCAACATTCACGTCTGTGATTTGCTGTACAACTGAATCTTTGAGTAAAGGGCACTCCATGAAAGCCAGCATTCGTTTAAAGACTGAAGAGCTGATTCAACTTGGCATTTAAATGAAGCTGTTGATGTATTGTAGATTTAATGTAGTGAGTTCTGATTGACATCAATAGTCAGTTACAACCATTTACGCCCAGTTAGTAAATACAGAAATACTGTGCTACTGTACTGAAATCTACTTTAGCAACTTGGATATGAACCTTAACTTTTACTTCTACATCTTTTTTTTTTGTTGTTGTTAAAGTAAATAGCGACCTTTATTCTGACTAATTTACCCAGGCACATGTATTACTTTCAGCAATATTAATTATTAATTAATTAACCATTATATTACCTCAATAAAAGAAAGGTAATAGAAAGAACTAAAGAAACCAGCTGTCAAATCACCAATCGCACTTCTTAAAAGCAATTTGACAAAATATGTTTATTTGGTTAATGATTGGTCAATGGGAATGTGAGATAAGATTTATTTATTTATTTATTTATTTATTTATTTGTGCCAGGGGTGGAGTTAGTTATTCTCTGGTTAATTCAGATTTCTTAGAAAAGATCTTATTTTGTTAGAATTCAGCTTCTCCACACACATTTATAAATTACATTATAAATTAATATAATTTCTAAGAAAAACACAAAAAATAAATAAATTCAATTTCAAATTCATAAATTCAAATAAATTCTAATCGTCAATTTCACCTCTAAGCATTGCTGGTTAATAGGTTTGTAGTGGGAACGTTTTCTATATGAAAAAATAAAGAGTACAAAAAAAAAAGATCTTTTCATGATCCTTGCTCGAGCAATGGGACAGATGTGAAAATATTTGTTTTTCAGCTTCATCCAAAAAAAAAAGAGGGGAAAAACTGAGGTAACAACATTGTCATATGAGTTATTCTCTCATTTTCCATGTTTCTTAGGAAATATGTTATTTAATCAGAAATTAAATGCAGTTTCAGCACTTACAGTTTGGCAGAGCTGACACGATGTTGACTTTGGCAGTTTAGTCTTTTGGGAAATAATTTGAACATTTTAACATGAATTATCTATGTCTAGATCTTATAAAAATGACCTAGAAATATCCTGGACAACAAAATTTTCTAAATATCCATCGAGCTGACCAAGTATATTTGTGCCACAGCTAACTTGCTAACTGCTGCACAAACCAGTCTTGTCCTGTTGGACTTGTACCTGTGCAGCAGCCTCATAGGTACTGGCTTGAAGTGATTGAATGATTTTTTTCCCCCTTTTTTGTATTCAAATTGTATTCAAAAAGTGTTTATGGTGTAAATATCCCGAGAGAAATCATGCCAAGATATCTCATGTTAGTTAATTGATTTGTGTTAGCTGTGTTGAAGCCGTTTAATACTTTACTAGTTATTACACAATAGATGATAGGATAAAATTCCACACGAATACTCATATTTCTCTATATTCAGTGGATCATTTAGCTACATTTAATAACTGCTTCATGGTGCTACTAGCACCTTCCTTATTGAGGTTCACTCAGTTAGCTAACATTATCATGCTAATGACTAGCTTGTGCTGTATAACCAATTAATTCATCTCTGTCTATCTGGGATGTTTTTAGGTATTTCATCTGTACTTTAAAATCTGTTTAAATTACTTGCTGTTATATAAAGCTAATGTACAGTAAATTTATTTTTCTTTCACGGGTATATTGAAAGGTAGAGTATATTGTGTTTGTCTTTATTAAAAGTTCTTCATCATTGTGAGGCATAAAGAAGATGACAGGCTGGATTCTTTTTACAAACAGCTATTTAACTATTTTTAGTGCATTTTCATTACTTTTAAAACTTACGTGATTTTGATAATTAGGTACACTTTATTTCAGAAACTATAAAAGTTATTTGTTCTGTAACATTCCTCATATCTCCTGTGTCCTGATCTATCTTTGGTTATGCTAATCTTTGATCTTTATATATTAATAATGTATGTGTTTGACATGAAACACAGCACTACAAAACCTCTACATCCATCAGATGTTCTGTTCAAGCAAAATGCTACAGTGGGAGTTTGTGTATGAAAATCGTTGTTGGCACTTACCCAGCACAGTGATGTTGATACTAAGAGACCTATGTTGGTTGCCCACGCTCTCTTGTACATGGCAGACGTACTCTCCAGAGTGTGCCAGAGTGGTTTGGGAAATGTTCAGGAAGGAGCGCATGCTCATGGTCGCCGAGATTATGTCTGTCAGGATTTCCACATCTTTATCCTGAGGTTAAACAATTAACCAAGATGTCAAGATGATTCACCAGGTAAGAATTAGTTCAATAGTTATGCATAGCTAAGCATTATGGGTAACTGGCAAGCTTTTTATTGAGCATTGCTCTATTGTGCGTAGAGGCCAGAGTACTGAAAGAAATTGGGTTTACATTGGTTTTATGGTATTTCTGCACTGACTAATGAAAATTACTGTACGCACTCTACTTGTGTTAGAAGCTCATATAAGTTACTTCTTGATGAGTCTATATTATAAAAAGGTGTTTCGCTGTATTGTTTGCCATAACAAATAATGTCGTTCTATCAGTGCTCTGTCTGTGAATATGAAAGGCAAAACACCACCAATACCTTCATGCATCATGAAATAAAATAAACAAATCAAATCAAGGGTATTGATTGGTTCAAACAGCAAAAAAACAAAAAACAAAAACACTAGCACAGGAAAAGCCATGCTTGCTAGCTATCCAATGTACAAACGAATACCATGTACATACTTGTAACGATTTCCACTGGTTAATTCTCTTTCTTTTTTATAAAGAGTTTCCACAGATAATGTTACAGCTAGGCTAGGTGACACTTTCTATTAAGGTCTTATTTATAATAAACAAAAACAAAAAACCTATGAAAAAATATGTTCATATCATGTCATAATGCATTCATAAGGCAATATAGACATTTTTCTAAATATTTATAAACATGCATTAGACATATATACTGTAGATTGTTGCATTATACTGTAAGTAATTTTCGTATCACATTATATCACCAATACCATGGCATACTGTAATATGAGATCTGTCTTGATGCATTATACTATAGCAATTATCAATGAAATCATACTACACATAACTTTACAACCATTTTATCTTGCTGTAAATCTAGAGTATACACAGCATGGCCACTCTGACTGGTCTGCAGCTATGCAGCCCACACGCATCAAGCTGTGATCTCATGACCCTGTCACGGTTGTCCTTCCTTGGACCACTTTTGGTAGGTACTAACCACTGTGTACCAGGAACCCAGTCATCTAGCCATCATAAGCCATTGCCCATCATAAAACATCATCCAGCCATTGGCTCGAAAGTCACTCAGATCCTTAGGCTTGCCCATTTTTCCTGCTTCCAACGCATCAATTTCGAGACTGAATGTTCACTTGCTGCATAATATATCCATCCCTTTACAGGTGCCATTGTAATGAGATAATCAATGTTATTCACGTCACCTGTCACTGGTTTTAATGTTATGGCTGATTGGTGTATAACTTCAGTATAGTTTTGGGCCTGCTAAAATATTTTTTTTTAAATTGAAAAAGCTATTGATTCAGTAATTGTTTCTGTTTAAAATATGTGTCACTTTACTTAGAGCTGACAAGAATTAATAAGCCATATTAATAATAAAAAGAAATATGTTATTAATTAAGTGTTATAAACATAACTTATATAATTTATGTTGCACCCTGTTATCAATTCATAAATGTATTACAAACATGTCTATGAACTGTAATGCCTTTTCATACATAATTATTACAATGTACATAGTACTTTATGAATGCAGTACGCAACAGGTGATGAATTTATTCATAGGTTATTATAAATATGGCTTTCAAAGAAAGTGTTACCCTAAACGACATTCAGTACAACTTGGTGTATTAATCACTGTTAGAAGGGGATGAGGGTTGCCATTTTTAATTAAGGGTGTGGCATCCCCTTTAATTAAATGGTAGTATCATTCATTTGTTGGTGAAAACCTAGAGATTGCACATCTAAATCTAAATCTAAGTAAAAAATAAAACAAGAAGTGTAAAACAGACGCCTGGTGTATGATTGAAATAGCAAATGCACATAAATGGGTATTATTAAGTCTGAAAACACTTAAAGCAATAAAGTGGATTTACAGAACAACAGGAATCTAATCGAACACAGTTCTCAATGCACATTATGTACCACTTTAGAGCCACATAATACATTGTTCTAATGCATTCAATGCATGCATTGTTCTAATAGACATGGCAAAGTAAAAAGCGCAATGCTTTGATCATATATGGAATGTAGCTGATGTTTTCTGATAAACATCAAAGACCCACAACACCACAATAAATGCTATGCTAATGGCTTGACAGCTTCCTGCTTGTAAGAACCATATTAATAATGTTTAACAGTATATATGCTAGCATAGCCTTCAGCATTTAGTAATTTCCTTCTCAGCATCCTCCTTCACTTTTCTGTCTTCCTGTCCTCCTTCGGCAGATTTAAATCTTTAATAAAAATGTGTTATCCATAAAAAGACTCTCAGGGATTAGGTGTGGCAGCACATCTTGAGGTAATTTGGGCTGTTGGATATTCTCTCAAGGGGTCGTAGAGTTGGAAGAAAATTAGATGGGCCCGTTTATTTTTCGGCCCACTCACTTTGTTCGGAAACTCCCAGGAGAAGAAGACAAGCTCGACTCCGTGGGCCGTGCAGTTGACGTTGAGCGGCTCGCCTTGTTTCAGCACCGTCTTCGAGGCATTGATGTGGGTGTCCAGAGCCTCAGGAACTGTGGCCATGTGAACAAGAGATACAGAGTCACATAATATAAGCATTGTTTAGAGACTGTGTGCTACATTTTGTGGGTTTATGAACGGAAGGGGAACACTGATGCAAAAGAAATGACGGGAAACAAAGTGGACAGATGTTGCACACATGTGGAGATGTCTGCATGTCGAGCATTTTTTCCCCACCCGCAATAGAAGGTCTTTATGACCTGCTACATTTGGAAGAACTAAAAAAGCAGATTTGCTAACACAATGTAGTGTGTATGTACTGTTGTATTAAACAATGTACATGTCTTGTACAATACTTGCATATGTTATACGTTTTTATACCTTGTATACCTTATAGTTTTTCTATTATCACAGTGTAATTACCAATCATATTGTTATCTACTCAATAGCTACTGCACATATTCTCCACCCATAACCTTGTTATTTACACAGAACATACTGTATATCGTTTACACCCTACATCGAGGACAATATGTCAGTCAGGGATACATTTCAGTGACCTGAAAGGTAAATTCATAAACATGCTCCGTTTCAAGTGCTCCATACATTCACATAAAGTGTCCTTTCCAACCTTAGACACCCAAATAAGATTCTGAAAAGTTAGAACAGATACAAAATTGTATTTTATTTGATAATCAACCAGGTTACACTTAATTAAACGCCAGTGTTCATAAGGTTGCCTGACATAACCCTAAAGGTCATTTATTGCAGCTGACACAAACCTACATAAGCATATCAAGGCTTATTCCAATAGCGTTCTGTTGTCATAGAGACCAGCTTAGTCAATCTTCATGTGAAATTGACATAACACCAAACCAGTCAAATGACAGGCTGATATAAGATTGTGTTATGACACAACCCAGGATGACTTAGTATTGAATACCATGATGACTGATTTAGTAGTTCAGTGCACTTCTGGCATGTCAGTGACATGATTCTACTAATAAGAACTTTTATGCCAAAGACATTACACTGTAATGACACTTGTATTTATTTTTATCTGGCCGTTAAGTAAATGAAGTTTAATTTAGCTATTTATAAGATTTTGATCAATATAAATGACAGATAAGACATATCTAATCCATCATTTATGAGTTATGCATATAAGACAAGCGAGTTTCATTTACAATGCTGTAAAAAAGTATTTGCCTGATTTCTTCTGCTTTTGAGTATATCGCATACTAAATAGTTTTAGATATTCAAGCAAAATACAACATAAAACAAAGGCAACCTGAGTAAATACACAATACAGTTATTGAAGCAAAAAAAAAAAAAAAATTTATTCAACACCCATATGTACTGCTATGCATTGGATCATTGTCTTGCTGCATAATCCAGTTGCGCTAGAGTTTCAACTTACAGATGGAAAACTGGGCATCTTCCTTTAGGATTTTCTGGTAGAGAGCAGAATTCATGTTTCCCTCAAATTACTGCAAGTTGCCCAGGCCCTGAAGCAGCAAAGCATCCCCACACCATCACACTTCCTCCACCATGCTTGACCATAGGTA
>JANDJT010000041.1:21029020-21041454 GCA_024331685.1 Stegophilus panzeri
GAGGGGACAGCAAATTTACACTGTTACACAAGCTATACACTCACTACTTTACATTGTAGCAAAGTGTCATTTCTTCAATGTTGTCACATGAAAAGTTATAATCAAATATTTACAAAAACGTGAGGGGTGTACTCACTTTTGTGAGATACTGTATATATGTACATATTTTTTTTTATTTCATTTTTAAAAATATGGTACATTTTCATGGTACACTCAGTGCTGTTTAAATTTGTGATAAAGTTCAGCAGTATTTTACTTGCGTGTTATATTTTAATTCGGTATCGATGTTAAAAACTATCAGTTGATTAATTGGTTATCGGCAGGTACCGCCAAACTCAGTTATCGGTATCTGTAAAATCCACTATTAGTTGACCTCTACTTTTTAGTTTTTTGGTAACATGAAAAGCTGCATTTTTTTGTCTTACTAAGCATCAAATATATGACAACATTAAATATAAGTGTAAACAGATCAAATGCACACCATGTTGTTCTTTAATAGATTTTTTAAAATGTCCGTGTCGGAAAATGGCTTTAGTATGAGAGGAATAAAACACTTAGGACATGTTGTTATAGGAAACCCCATCACTGATTATTTTCCTATAATACCACACCCCAGTGTTTTTATCTTACTTAAATTTCAATTAACTGCTGATGAAAACGATGAAATTAAAACTACACTGTAAGCATAATATCTACTGATGTTACATATTATAATGCAGATTGGTGTTTGTCTCACCCCCAAATGCCATTAGTTCCTGTTGGTACCTTTTGGTCTTTTCTGACTTCAAATCACACAGCTGAAACTTTTTCCCTGTAGTACTGCACTGGTGGCCATGTAAAAAAAAAAGACAGTTTCACTTTTATGTTGCCAAATGTCCTGGAACATTGTTCAAACAACAATGCCCTTTGATAGATGTTTTCACTGCTGCATTTAACTCAGCGAGTTAAAGAACATTTCCATAATGCGTACATTTTACAGCACATTAAAAGAAATAGTCAGGACGCATTGCTACACTGACTCACGCTTGACTTAGAGGCACTCTTTTCTCAAACCAATGAACCTAAGACTCATTCATGCTGACAATAGCAGTATTTAACGAAACAAACATTGTAATCCTATGAGAGCTACATCAACTTAAAACACTTAATCCATCAAAAACAGAGATGTCGCTGTGATTTCATGTGTTCTAAATAAAATCAGCATTCAGTATAAATCGTCCAGAGAGATCTAAAGCCGCAGGCAATAATCCTGAAGAGGCTGCAATGTAAGAAGAAACTGCTGGTGTCCAAATCCAAACAGAGAGGCAATCTGCCAAAAAACCTGCAAAACGCACACACACACACACACACACACACACACACACACACACACACACAAATACTGCCTATTTTTATTCCCCCTTCCTGCAATCATTAGCCATTTATACATGACAAGGCTAATACAAGTGTCTGTTGCCCCCTACAATACAAAATTTTGGCATGGGTTGTGGGAAAACTGATCTACTATGTTCCTGTCAAAACAGACCTTTTTTTCACCCCACTATTCCCCTGAGACAAGGCTTCTGCTATCTTGAAAGCTCTCTCCACCCCACCTCCCCCCCCCCCACCACCTTTCCCTCCCCAAGAACTGTCTCAACTCCATCACTGACCCAAAACACTTCCAACGTGCCAATCATGCTATTAGCAGCACTTAAAACAATTTCTCAAAATAACAGTGGGCATGAAAACAGTTCTTTTATTTGTGTCATTGTTGTAAAGTCATGCTGCTTCACTGTTCAGACCTATCAGCAGCCTATTGTATGATTAAAGATTAAGGAATAATATATTCCGTACTTTATTTTACATTTGCTTCCACACATACAAGATAGATACATATTTCAGGTAGCCAGTGGAGCATCTCTAACTTATCTTAATCAGATAATCAGAAATCTAAACAACCGCGAAGGAAAAAGCAAGAGATGTGCATTGAGTACATTCCAAACATAGTTTCTCACTGGCAGGAAAAGAAGGAGATTTGTAGCTATGACACATTTTCTTTTTCTTTTTGTGCAAAAGAATAAGAGCCTCAGCTCTACTGTATGATTCTACAAAAACATCTACAACATCTGTAAAACATATAACAGTTCGAAGACACAGGCAAGCAGTTTCAAGTAAATAAACAGCCCATAAGTGTTTTCAGCTCATGCTGGAAAACACAGCAAAATCTTTTCCTTTTTTAAGTGCTTGAGAAAAGTTCACTTCCTGTATTTAAGGCATGACAAAGCACACCAAAACCCATCTGTCTCTCCCCAATAGCAACAGAAACAACAAGAAGAACACAGCATGACATCAGCACTGCAGATTTTAACCAGCACATGAAGTAATCAGAGATTATTTATAAAAAATAAATATAAAAAATAAAAAAGTTTGTTCACCCCAGGCAGGAGAACGAAAGCCTTTTCATGGCATGGGTTTTGCTTTTGTCTCTGCCTCACGGAATTCATGCACATCTTTTCTAAATGTGTGACTTAAAATGCCCTTGTGCTAGTAATTAAATCATGGATTAGTTGCATTCATAGCATACCAGAGGAAGGGTGCTGACTGCTAATTTGCATAATTCTGCTTTTTTTTATATTCCAAACAATACCTGACCTGATCACAGACTGCAGAAATGTTCCTTTCAGACACTTCCACTTTGCAGAACTGACAATGGCTGAACTAAAGGTGATGGTTAAGACCTCTGACATCTCAGACATGCTCATAAAACCAGCAGAAAGTAGCTTGTGGTAAACCACAGCTATAGAAAACCTTTGGCTACGGATCTAGCTGGTGATGACTGTTTAGTGTCTCCAAGTGATTTAAATAAAGTACTATTAATTTCTGGACATATGTTTGTTAAATAATTTATAGAAACTATTATCACTTTGCACAGGATAAGTGATCTCTGTATAATTCCTAGAGATGGGAGTGACTTCATGATGTATGCACACTAGTTCCATGTATGCAACATCTATACTTATGTTCTATTTACTGTATATGTTCATGTACAGTCTGTACACTCTATTATAACAGTTTGTTTTAGAGCTTGTGACTGTGCAATTTATGCTTGAACTTTGATATTTCACATGAATATAACATGTATGTAGGAAGTCAATAACTTACATAAAAACCCCAGAAGTGTCCTTTCATTGGCAAGTCCATTTAAATATATATTTTATTATTCTGCATTTTCAACCAATACTTGGTTTTATTTTGTATTCCAAAGGAGAGCACTACCTGGAGTGTTTCATACTGTAGAAAAGGCTTAAAATCTATATATAATATTATATATTATTATAGTATATTATCTAATATTATATTATCTAATATTTCCGGTTATGAAATTATTATAATATTATTCAGCCTGTTTTTAGAAGCCTTTATATATTTCAATATTTCAATTTCATATTTTCTTTTTCAAATTGTGTAGAAATAGGTTGAAATTTGGTGAATTGCAATCTTATTATACATGAAATACAAGGCAAATCTGACTACAAGATATTTTCCCTTTTTTTTTCAGCGTGCCATGATCTTTTCAGAGTCTGTAAAAATGACTGAGAGATTTTGATAGGAGTAAAATCCCAGAAATACACAGAAAATAATTATAGCTTCTTGTGTATGACTTGATAACAATACATGCTTAAAAACATAATGACAGGTGACCTAAAAAAAAAAAAAATCACAGAATAGTAAACTCAGAGTTTATCTGGAATCCATTCCACTGATTTTATCCCCTCTCTACATATGCAAAACCTCAGGATCTGTTTTTGAGTTGATAAGAAATTATGGCTCTTTTCTTCAAAACAAGTTAAAATATTTTAGACCAGTAAAGAAATGAGTGTGTGGCAAAGCAGAGGTTTGGGTGTTTTTAGACGTGGCCTCATATCTATTCCCCTCCAAGGCTTGTTAAGGATAAATTGTTGGCATGAAATATGTTTGGGAACCATTTAAATGAAAAGCCCAGAGCAGTTTAAGTTCAATGGATTGTCCCTCCTTATTTAATAAAGTGCCATATGTCTTCATATTTACAGCCACAGGTCACAGTTTCTCGCTCTCCGCTCTCACTGACTGTGCTCAGCTGCTGAGGAGGACAGCAGTGCCGGAGACATGTCATGTGAGAATTACAAAATGTTCCATCTGTGGAGAAGGCACCGGATGCAGGGGCCCAGGGAACGAGCTGCACCCTTAAACCGCCGGCCACATCTGGTCCATATGACACCAGTTCCCAGAAAACACCCATGAGCCTCGCATTAGTGATGTGTTTAACTACAGCCTTCAAGTGCTTGTCTTTGTTTATAAAATCACTTCATTTAGACTTACTATATAATAAAATTAGTGATAATTTTTGTATATGTAATATTGCTGTCGTACTTTTATTTATGTGACAACAGTCATGGCATGGTCCTATGGATAGTCAACCCTTTAAGCAGTTTTACATTCTTAAAAAAAAAACTGCACAAAATGATATATAAGCAAGTAAAAATATATTGAATATAGGCAAATGTATGAATATAATGTGTCTCATTATGAAAGTATGATAAAATGCATATGATGTATAAGATGATTACATATATTTCCTTGCCTAATTTTAGGCCAGAAAAATCTTACTGTTTTGGCAGATAATTTTGGTTCTTTAAAGAAAGTAGACTGAATAAGCAAAACTATTGAATAACTGAATTCTTACTAAATAATATACTGAATTATAATCTAGGACATTAAAGTGTTTAGGGTTCTTGGCATTCTAAAGATGAACCCTGTCGTATAGGGAAACCGTCTGATGTAATATTATATAATATATATGGATCCTCCAGATGAGCAAACTGAGTCACACTTTAGGGTTCTAGATTGACCCTTTTTGTCTGTTCATTAGTAGAACCATTTTATGTGGCTTAAGCTAATTTCAGCTCTTTTTTTTCACAAAGAAACACACAATGAGCTCTAACAACAAGCCCTCACACACTGCCCTAAAACTCTACTTCTTGCCTGTACCCTGATAGTCCTGTGAGAACCTCAGCACGCCCCCATGCATCAAAAAAAAAAAAAAAAGACCTAGAGACCTAGGGAATGAGGGAGGGGAAGAGGCTAAAAAATTAGCAGCTGAACAAAATTACTACTCTGGCCTTAAATCCCCTTTTCCACTTCCACAAGCATAGCAAGGAAAAATGGAGGGAAAAAATAAGAGATGAGGAAGTAGGGCTTTGCTTCAGCTATTTGGTGGCGCTAGATATAGTTAGATGTGCCAGGTGATAATTAAACCCAAAGCCTGGAGATGAATTGGAGAAGCACTGCATATTAACCTCCCTTTTCCAAGATGATCATTTGTTATAATCATATATGAATTCAATAGTTTGCGCAAAACAAATGATTGATTTAGGTGTGATAAAATACATCCTATATTATGTTCTCAAAGTTTTCCATCGTGCACACATGGACCACTTCTGTGGTTAATAAAGCACTTTGTTGACGCATGCAAAAGTTACTTACTGTTTGTCTCCTCATAGTTTGGAGTCACACAGACATGTGCAGCCACATACACATAAAAATACACAATGTGTCCTTTTGACACATAGTTATTTATCTCCAAAAGAAAAAAGTCTGATAATATTTTCTTTTGGCCCACCCACTTTTTTCCATGTCCCTGTTTGATTTGGATGCAGTGCAGAAAAACAGCACAGATTTAGACTGATGAGAAAGAGGCACAATCGCTTTTACAAAGCATATTTTTTGGTTCCAGAGGGGCGAAGCGTAATGTTTGGTGCCAAATAGGCTGGTTTGAGTATTTCTGAAACTGCTGATCTACTGGGATTTTCACACACAACAGCCTCTAGAATTTACATTAAAACGTGTGGAGAGAAAAGAAAACCAGACTGATACAAGAAGGCTTTGGTTTACTCAGATAACCTAATCTTTACAACCAAGGTGAGTAGAAAAGCATCTCAGATCACACAACACGTTGAACCTTGAGGCGGATGGGCTACAAGAGCAGAAGACCACATAAGGTTCTACTTCTGTCAGACAAGAACAGGAATCTGAGGCTACAGTGGGCACAGCCTCACTGAAACTGGAAAGCTGAAGATGAAGGGGAAAGAGCAGGTGATGTATCTTCAACTGTCCAGTTTTGGTGCATGAGTTTATGCATTATGCTGCTGCCATTAGTCACTGGCTGGATAATAGCATTAATGACCAGGTGTACAGCTGTTTCTAATAAAGTGGCCAGTTAGTGTATATCAGTAGTCTGCAACCCTGTTTCTGGAGATCTACTTACCTGAAGACTTTAGTTCCAACCATAATCGTGCTCACCTGATCATCTAATCATTGCCTTAAGAAGTTCTTGATCAACTAAAACAAGTGTGTTAGATTTTGGTTGGAGATGAAACCTGCAGGAAGATAGATCTCAAGGAAGAGGGTTGGTGACCACTGGTGCATATCATGTTAAATTCCACTGTTTCTAATGAAACCTTATTCATAAGTGAACAGTCAGCTTGTGTGCTTCCAGTCTCGAAATTTAAATATACTGTATAACAAGGATACAATGCTGATATCCTTTTATGGTCACAGTATTCAAATGTAATTTTACTAGATTTTTATAATGTTAGCATCCCATCTTCAGCATCTCAAATTTCACAAATATAGTAGAAATAATAGAGGGGAAAAAACAAGAGATGAGGAATTCGGCATTGCTTAAGCTATTCTGTGGTGCTAGATACAGTTAGATGTGGATACATGTAATCTTTTCAAATGTGTAGACTAAAGTTTTCTCACGTTTGACTGATTTTGATTTATGTTCAAAATTTGACATGGCCTCACATTTGCAAATGAATAAAAGTTGGTATGACTCAAGACATCAAAAAAATAAAAAATAAAAAAAAACTCTGGAGGTATGGTTGAAGTTAGCATTTGTACCTGTTCTTACAAGTTCACTCAAATAAAATGCAATCCAAAATCCCACTGCATCGCTCTTGCTTTGCTTGAATTTGCTTTGGTGTTTATGAAATATCATTGTGAAAGAAAATTCTTACAATTTGTTTCACTTTGTCTTCAATCTGTGTAAGATTATTTTTACAATTTTAGTCCTTGTTACTCTTACCATTCATGATCGTGCCTCACGTGTGGATTCTAAAACATATTATACTATTAATATTCATTCATCTACTGCATCCTAGTCAGGGTTGTGGTAAATCCAGGAACAGTGGTCATGAGGCAGGAATACACACACACATTCACACACTCATGCACACCTAATGTCAGTTAAGACTACCCACCTACCAGCGTGTTTTTGGGAGCTGGGAGGAAAGCAGACAAACCGCAGGAGCACCCCCACCCCCGACAGATTGTATTATAGGACTTATATTATAGTTATAGGACTATTACAGGACTATAATGACACTGTGGCTACATCACGGGAAATCCCTCAAGAGCGCTAGCAGAGTTGATGGTCTACAGAGTTGATGGAAAGCACATTGTGCAGCGGGCACTGCTGACTGCTCTTAATGCGTAACATATGTTTTCATCTACCTGGCATGCAGCACAGCTGGGGGAGGGGGAGGGTGAGAGCGGTAACGGCTGATGACGCAGCGTTAGCATAACTCCCTTCAGAGACATACGAACACTGCTTCGGCATGAGACGTTCTCTCAGAATTGGCATATCTATAGCATTATGTCAGTATAAGAGAATTCGTCACAGCATGCTACCTCATTTGTGAGGAACTGACCCAGAAAGCAGTAACTAAAGTGATCCATTTACTCTATGAGGTATTCTTTACATTCACAAGCTTCCACACAATGGCTGTTTCCGAATACGGGTGAAACCATACTTGATTAACAACACCTGAGTAAAGTGTTAACTTGTTAAAGGTTTGAACAAGAAAACACAGTTGCTCTAATCTGGCGGGCTCTTTAAGTTTTTGCGGTTATTTAGGTCACATGACAATGTGAACATGGCGGACGTAATATGTCCAGATTGTATTCTTACTACACACATATACGGATCAGTATACAGTACAGTACAGTACTGTTTCAACACCCAGGCAGTAGGTACTGAGTCGAATGAAGCACGTACTGTCACAGAACGCGATTAAGGACGCAACTAATGTTGACGTTTCTCAATATGGCCAAACCCATCAAGGATAATTTGAGGTTGAAGTGAAATTATAGTGTAATTATACTTGTATGAGTTTTTTCTTAGAAATTTTGTGACACATCTGTGGAAAATGTTGATTTTTCCAATAGTTTTGTCTTATTTCGACTGTCACAATGCATTTACATCAGTGGTTCTCAAAGTGGGTTCCTCCACGGGTCTGTGAAGCCTAGCCATGGAGTCTGTGATTTAAAAAAAAATGTAGTTACAACAGTGGAAATTACAACCCAAATTTATTATCGAGTTCTTTTAGTTATTAATTTGTTAGACTCATCATGTGAATTGAATGGGTTTAAACCCAAACCTCAAACTCAAAAACAAGTATGGTACTTTTGGCTGACAATTCAGTAATACAAACCTATATGGCTCTGATAACTATTACAGTACAACCCAATGTAGTCTTGTGCTGCTGTAGCCCATCCACCTCAATGTTTGGCATGTTGTGTGTTCTGAGATGCTTTTCTGCTCAGCACAGTTGTAAAGAATGGTAAGAGTGGTTCTCTGAGTTACCGGAGCCGGAGCCTTTTTGTCAACTCAAACCAATCTGGCCATTTCTCCTCTGAACTCCTTCATCAACAAGGTGTTTCCACCAGCATAGCTTTCACCCTTTTCTTTTCTTCTCGCACAAACTCTAAACTATTCTGAACTCTAGAAACTATTGTGTGTGAAAATACTCAAAACCCAAACCCATTCTACGTTGCCTACTGACAGTGTTCTAATGACTATAACGATGACCAAACCATGTTCGCCTTCTTATCACAAATACACAAGTCTCTCTGGAATGCACCAAAAATAATGGAGCCATATCTTCATTTCTAGTTCTACAATAGCGAGTCAGAAAGAACAGCATGATCCAGTCAAAGGTGTGTTGGGGGATATGCATGAGAAAGCAGGCACTGCCAATCTCAAATCCTGGCAAGCCTGATTTCAGGTGCAGAACATCTGTGCCAAACATCTGTAGCAAAGCATGCGCAACTCACGCTAGCATTGTAGATGGATAAACAAGTAAACAGGAAGATGCAGAAACATGGAGAAAAAAAAAGTTTTCTGCAGGAACAAAAGTGCACAATGAGTTCCGGCTGGGCTGGACTGTATAAGCACCAGATGTTTTGAGAACAAAATATTGAATAAGATACTCTACACACACACACACACACACACACAAACACACAAAAGAAAGCAGCAAAACAAACTGCCATTCTTTTACAAGTACATAGAAGCATAGTAGCTATTAACACACACTCAGGACAAAGAACCAGTTAAGGAGAGGAGCTGTTCAAACAATTCATTAACACCAAAATGGTGTCCCATACAAACTGGTCTGAGGACGTAACGGCTTGCCAAACACACTCGCTTAGTGAGAGAGTAAACATCTTAAATTTCTCAGCCACTCTTGTGAAAGGGGAACATGTGTAAATGCACCCTATTGCGTTTACTCTCCCTGAGTGGAAAAGAGACGCCACATATTTAACACACAAACAAATACCTGCATCACAAATGATCCCAGCTGTCCAGTGTCCTGGAAAGTTGCCACAAGTTGCCACAACAACACTGACCATATACAAAGGCATCCGAAAAGCAGCAACGATTATTCCTGTGTTTAAAGTGAATGTGTGTATAATTTTGCTGTCATTAAAGATGGCACTGATGCATCGACCAATGACACACACTCTCTCAAAGGGATGCTATGAGTCAGAGTCTGAAACTAAAGTGAAGTTAGGTAGATTAGTGTGAGCTGTCCAGATCCTTTCATTATTCAGGACGCATTTAAGAGTGTGCTCAGAGTGAACAATCAGGAAGTCTATGTTAATTCCTCTTAGTGTAAACATCTGAATGTGTCACTTACAGCTAAAATATAGCCCTGTTCTCATTCTCAATGTACATGCTGCCTGCATAAAAAGCAGTTCTCAAGACAAGAGGCTTAAAGAAGAAATAGGAGCAGCTTGTTCCAGTAAAAATAATGCACTTAGGAGAGGTCAAAGATGCTTACCTTCAATTTCTCAGTACTCCGAGCACGTCAGAATCTGGACATGCCTCTGTCTCTGCCTGTCTCTGTCTTTCCACTACTGCTCTCTCTCTCTCTCTCTCTCTCTCTCTCTCTCTTGCTGTGTCTCTGATTCTCTAAAATGTGCCCTGCCTCCCAGTCGCACTTCTTACATGTGAGTAACGGTCTCCAATGATGTGGAGCTTTGTATCGTGGAGGCTGGGTCAAACTCTCTGCTGTGAGCAGACAGAGCGAGCATGTTTATCGTTTACACTCCTGAGTCCTGAAAAAAGGGGAGGACCAGACATCTGTTTACTTAGTAAGTCGACCACTTAAGCTACCATAATCTGAAACTCTGAAACTGATACCAGGATATAATACTGTTTACTCACACTAATGAATTTCAGAGGGACACATTGAAACCAGATTGACAGAGAGAGAAGATAATGAGAGAAAAGTTTTTTTTTTTTTTTTTTTTAAATAATGCAAAATAAATAAATAAATAAATGACCATACTGGTGGGTTTGTTGCTTCTGATTTGTGCACTGAATCCCATTAGTAACCAAATGGGGCTTTATTTGGTTTTTAATGAAATCTGCAGTTTGTGGGAAAAAAAAAAAACCTTGACCAGCCAGGTCAAAATAATCAGATATTCTTACCCTGATATAAAAACATGTCCACACACACATACCCCGGTCTCCTCAGCAACAGAGGTCCACTTTTGTTTCTTTCCCTGAAAACGTGAGTGGCAGGGAGGTCCTCCTTGGATACTGGCAAGTCTTAAAACGAAAGAAGAAAAAGAAAGAGGGAACATCTGACATGAAAAAAACACCCTGTAGATGTCTCGCTCTGTTAGGAATGGGCAAACGATGGGGGAAAAGGAGTTGTTTTGATGAGTTTGTCAGTTGTGTCATATGGTGGCTAGGGTGAGCATTCATTCCCACACACACACACACACACACACACACACACAAACTTGCTTTCTCACTCCTGGATCTTGTCCTGCCTGTGCACGCTCTGTTTCCCTCTCTCTTTTTCTTTGTCCTAGGAAGTCAGCAGCTTGAAAATTCATAACAGCACCCAGCAGCTGAGTAAGGACTTTTCTCTTTATTGGAGTGGCCAAAACAGGGCGAGACAGAGAGGGATAGAGGGAGAGAGAGGGAGAGAGAGCTGGCGTGCTCACTCCTCTAATTGTGTAAGTAAAAAAGAAATGAGGGCAGTCATGAAAGAACAGGCAGTAATTAGAGAAAAACAGGGCAGTCACATCTTATTAGCACTCCTTGGATCTCTGCACTGTTTTAACCCTTTCATTTTAACCCTTTCATCATCTATTCATTTAATGGAGCTTTTTTTGTTTACTGCAGTCCAAACATGCAAGCACACTACAGAACAGCTCGGTGATTTGTGCGTTTGCACTGCGCCTGATGGCTGATTAAAAATCAACAGCTCTGAGTAAAAAGCTGCTGCAGGACGGATGAAAGGCTGACTGGTGGTTTACACGCAGTGTTGTGGTGACTGGGGTTAAGTTAGCAGTCCCAAACAGTCTGGTGTCCCTACCACGCAGACACACGACTAACAGACACAAAAAGTCACTCTCAGAAAAAAACCCTAATAAAAATTGTTCCATATGGAACTCATTTCAGGTTCAATAGAAGATTTCTTTACAGTCCTCTACCATTCTTTTCTTTTGTTAGGAACAGTTTGCACTCATCATTGAACAGTTAATAACTTCAGTTTGATACACCACACTTTAAATTAAAACTGTAATAAATTCAGAAATGGCTCTGATGCTCATACTCAAGTTCCTGTTAACACAATTAACATGTTTTGCCCATCCAGTACACAGTTATAGAAGGGATTTATTTATAATCGCACTATCCGGTGTCACCCAAATGAGGATGGGCTCGCTTTTGAGTCTGATTCCTCTCAAGGTTTCTCCCTCCACCAAGTTTTTCCTTTCCACCATCACCTCTGGCTTGCTCATTAGATATAAATTCATAAGTTTAAAATTTACAGTGCTCTCTAATAAAGAAATATTGGTACCCTTGGTAAATATGAGCAAAGAAGGTTGAGAAAAATTGTCTTTATTGTTTAACCTTTTGATCTTTTGTTAACAGAATTTACTAAAATACTGTCATGGATATCAAACAATTGGAAACAAAACACAGGTTTATAAAAACATTTTAAATTTAAATCTTTGTTAAATGTATGTGTGCAACAATTATTGGCACCCTTTTAGTCAATACTTTGTGCTACCTCCCTTTGCTGAGATAACAGCTCTGAGTCTTCTCCTAT
>JANDJT010000041.1:21059601-21070018 GCA_024331685.1 Stegophilus panzeri
ATATATAAAACACTTGAAGAACCCTTCTTTTCTAGGAATGTCACTATAAATACACTTAAATGTGAATTGTAATTTTCCACTTTTTAGCTCATGCCTTCTTATCATCAACATTTTTAACAATTTATGCCTTTTGACTTTGACCATCCCCAAGGTTTATATGCTAAGTATCAGCTTGTCCAAATAAATTTAATTCATGTGATTCAGTTAAATTAATCATTTCTTAAGTGGTCGTTATATTCAGCAATATTTGTCCTAAATGCTTAATTTGTCTCAAAAACCTAAATCTTAAATACTTCAGAATCTGGTTTATGAAGATAAATTATAAAAATGTAAATGTACATATAGTATTTTGGATCCTTTTTTGGACAAGTGGTCAAGGACAAGAAGGAAACTATTGTCTACTAGGACAACCATTTAGAAATACAATACAATAAAAACATTGCACTTTATTTACACATATATTAAATAGGGCTCTCGGTGGTTTGATTAATTTTTAATCAGAATGATGTAGTTAATAATTGTGGCACCTAGCCTTGGTCTTCCAGGCACACGGAGGCTTTTTTGTGTGTTTTATTATTACTCAGTGTCATAAGCAAATATTAATACACAATGTGATGTCCATCACTGATACTGATACTTTACTGTGGAGGCATGTACAGTCGTTTATGCTATTACCTGAATTGAGGTGTCTAAGGTTCTGTAAATTTCCAAGCTGATATTAGACATTAAAACCTTTGATCCACATGTGAATAGAGGTGTTAGAATTACCCAACATCTCTACTCAAATAAAAGTGAAATTACTCATCTAATTAAATACTCTGGTAAATGTTGCAGTAGATTCAAATTCTTCATACAAGTTGAAGCAAAAAAGTATAAACTCTTAAAATGTACTTAATGTATGAAAACGTACAAGATTCACACAAAAAAGCAAATTTATGCTTTATTCCATTATTCAGTTTTATTCCTCGAATCTCTCACATGTTAGCTAGCATGATGCAAACTGAATGCTAATAGCTAACTTTCATAAAACAAATTGTCTTGATAAATGCAAAGTGTACATAACAGCAGATAGATTACAGTGATTGGTATTAGGTCTTGTCTACACTGTCACATCTGTTACATCTGTCACATCTGATTAAGGATCAACTCCTTGAAGCTGTGTCATGATAAAAAGTCACTTCATGACTATAAAAATTCTAATAAATAAAAATATAAATGTGTGAGAGAAGTTAAGTGAGATGGTGTTTGAAAGTAGAAAATAGAGAAGCTTCTTTTTAGGTGAGTTTTACGTGAAGGAATAACATAAGTAAAGTAATTGTACTTTGTTAATTCCAGCACTTGGGTGCACTATTGCTAATAAAATATTAAAAACTCACTGTCAAATTGATCAAAAATTCTCAGAAAGTGAGATTTTCTCTTTACCATGTTTTATTAACGTTTCTTTTCCCACTATAGGAGGGAAGACGAGGACGAAGGACAAGTACAGGGTGGTGTACAGTGATCTCCAGCGCCTGGAGCTTGAGAAGGAATTCCACTTCAGCCGCTACATCACCATCAGACGGAAGGCTGAGCTCGCTGTGGCTCTCAACCTCTCTGAACGCCAGGTAGGTGAGACCTCACTGCTTACAAAGAGTGGAAAAGGATTTTTATTGATAAATTCACTCAAGCTGTAGCCGTAACAATGTCTGGTCTGGCATTGAAACTGGTAAACATGTTTGCTGTTGCACTGAATACCTTTATCTAAAGGTAATCTTAAAGTGACATGTTGACAAAAAAAATTACATTTAGTTTCATAATTAAAAAATGCAGGTATGCTGAGGCAAATTTGGTGTCTCTTTTTATTTTAGAGCTATGAGCTTCATGTAGCTAGCAAGTCATGGAACGTATTAATTATGATAGTTTTGATGTCTAAGATTCATTTTTTTTAATGATTTTTGTGTTTAAAAGAGTCTACAGTTGTTTTTTTTAAGTATTAAATGTAGTCTATAGCAATAGTGTATAGCTATGTTAGTTTCTATTTCTTTTTATTACACACATTATATACACATTTTTAAAAAAATAGTTTTTAGATTTTTCTTTCACTTTTAGGAATTTTAGTTCTAAGGACAAATTGAACATTCTGATGCAGGCAAAACATGTTTAACATATCAATAATGCATCACAGGTAAAAAAAAAAATAAAAAAAATTAAAGTCAGTATTGTATCGGGCCAAACATGGGACTAATATAAACAGAAACAACTAAGTCTGCTTTTTATTTTTGGTTCATTTTAGTTAGGGTTTAGAGCAATACTTTTCTTTAGTTTAGTTGTAGTTTTTGATTACATTTTAGCTTGCACTGACCTTGCCCTTTGTAACTTTTCATACTAGCTGTGACAAACTTTTTATGAATGAATATGTTCCATTGTTAGCTTAAAGTATATAGATTAGAATTAATCTATATATTTTCTAGATTTAATCTATATATTAGATTTAATGTAATATATTTTTGGTTTATATTTTAATGTTTTTATATTAAATGGATTTTTTATTACTTTATCTGGTCTGTTTATTAATTCTAGTGGTATTGGTAAATATCTATCGACTTTCCAAACATAGACCAGTCCTTTTTCCAGGAATATTTTATATCACTTCTTTTAAATATCACATTTAGCTGAAGATTAAGTGTAGACAAGATGTAAAGTTTGTTTTTTACTATGCCTACTAACAGGAACTTCATTTCTGTTCTTCATGATATTTTATGTTGAACAGGTAAAGATCTGGTTTCAGAACAGACGTGCCAAAGAGCGGAAGCTGAACAGGAAGAAGATCCAGCAGTCGCAGCAGGCCTCCACCACTACAGCCACTCCACCAGCCATCGATATCCATGCGAACACTGCTATAGTCGCGAGCGCCAGCGGCAGCTTGTTGACAGATACGTTATCTACGGCTATTAAAGAAGAATACTAAAAACTGCTGATAGCAGAGTTGGAACATGCAATGTGGACGTTAAACTAAAGAAACCAAACGTTTACACTACACTCTCAGCGATATCACTAAAAACACATGAAAATTTACTACACAAGTAATAATAAATGAAGCACAGTATTTTAATTACTTTTCAGTTATAACAGAAATTGTCATCGTGATTAAGGAGTAGCATAAGCTTCCAGGATCTGCAGCTGTTTTACAGCTCTCGACAGTTATTGATTATGTACCTTTTTGGACAGTTTGGTCTATTTTGAAATGTTGTTTGAACTGTATGTGTGAAGTGTTTTGTACTGTGTGCCAAACCAGTGAGACTATTAACTATTTGAAACAAGTAAATAAACTATAAATATGATGATAAATATGATACAACAATCTCTGTATGCAGAATAAAAAGTCAATATTGTAAAACATATGAATGTTTTATGGCTGTAAATGGTCTCATTTAGTGATGCCACATTGGTAAATAAATGCACGGTTGTCATGTGAAAAAACTTGGCTGCTGAACACCTGCTGTCTGAATAACGAGGTTATGGAGGAATGTCCCTTCAGCAAAAGGAGTTACTTTGACCTGCTGATCGTTAAGTGCTGGGTGTGGCGTGGCCAAAGTTGCTTGCATCGTTTCATAGTCAGATGATTCATCTCAATTACAGATACAAGATACGTGATAGTTTTCCACATTTGGTTACACAAGATGCCACGTCAACAAAATCAACCTTTGCTTTGGAAATTCAAGATAGATTTTTTTTAATGACACAAACTCAGTGTAAGTGCATACTCTGCATTATGTGGTCTTATGTGTATTGGATTATAAAGAGTACAGAGATAAAGGTTAACCTGAGACCAAATTGTGTATTTTGTTTTAAGACAAATAAATGCAGGTACATGAATTATGTTGTACAGTTTGAAACATTGTAAAAACCAAAACAAAACGACAACAAAAACAACTTTTTTCCCTCAATTTTTCAAAATAACCAACAGTAATTTTTATAAAACAAAAGCTGTTGATTATCTGTAGTAATAATGAACAAGTAACTGATTTTTCATGTAGTTTCATTCATGTTACATTTCAAATTTCATTGCATCCATAATCATAAAAACCTATTCTCCTATTCAACTGCTCCTGATGTCGTGTACAAATTAATAATAATAATAATAATATTAATAATAATAATAATAATAATAATTATTATTATTATTATTATTGTTATTATTATTATTATTATTATTATTATTATTATTATTATTATTATTATTATTATATTAATTATAATAATAATAATATCAACATTTCTGTAAGGAACATTCATCAAATTTTAAAATGTGAAAAACAGTTATTTGGTGTGTGTGTGTGTGTGTGTGTGTGTGTGTGTGTGTGTGTGTGTGTTTGTCTGTGTGTGTGTAGAGAGAGAGAGGAATTCAGGAAGCCACTTTTTTTGTTTTGTTTTGTTTCGTTGTTTTTTAAATTATTATTATTGCTTTCATATGTTTGTCCTGACATTCTGAAACTATTTAAAGAAAGAAAAAAGATATACAAAGATATAAATATGAATGTTAAACTTAAGGTTTTTGTAATATCCAGTAAATAGAGTAAATAAATACATCAAATATTGATAGGTCTGATGTGGTATTTATACATATATCTGTGATATATAAGCAAAGATGTTCTAAAAATTCTAAAACCAATGTGCTTTCACATTTTCACACTTGCAAATTCATAACAATTGACTCCAAAGAAAATGATTAGCTTATGGAAAATGTTATGGTTAGGGTTAGCGTTCATATAAAGTCCAGATGTCGGTTTACAATTGAAGCTTAAAGTTTACATACACATAGGCTTTCACAACTCCATAAATTTCATGTTACCATGCATTTCAAATGGCAAGTCAATCAGGGCTTTTATTTTGTTCACATCAGTGGTAATTTTAACACAATCGATTAGAAACAGATTTATTTCAGCTTTAATTCATTTTATCAGATTTCCTATTGGTCAGAAGTTTGCATTCGCCAAGTTGACTGCGTCCTTTTTGTCTGGAAGATTCCACATATTGGTATAATGACTTTTTAGAAGCTTCTGATTGGACATTTAGTTTATTGGGAGTGCACCAGTGGCTGTAAAATGGCCTTTTAGGGACAGTACCTTTTTGCAACTCAGCCAAGTCCTCAGAAAAAAAATGTGGACCACCACAAGTCGGGTTCCTCCTTAGGAGCAATTGCCAACCAAATTAAAGTACCATGAGAATCTGTATAAACAATTGTATGCAAATATATAAATCTTGGGACCACACAGACACTGCATCGTTCAGGAAAGGGGCACAAATCAACTCCCAGAGATGAATGAACTTTGGACCAAAAGGTTCAGCTGAACCCAAGACAACAATAAATTAACTTGGAGGAATCAGGTACCAAAGTATGTACATGCACCATTAAGAGAGTCCTACACTGCCATGGCTTGAAAGACTGTCATAAATGGAAGAAGTGCCTACTTTAAGACCAGAATTTGAAAAAAGCCAGACTGAAGGTGATCTGGAGCCTTCTGGAGGAGTGTTCTCAGGTCAGATGAAACACACATTTAACTGTTTGGCCATAATTATCAGTACTATGCATGGAGAGAAAAAAAGTGATAGTTTAAAAAAAAAAGTTAATACAGTTTTAATGAGATCTAAAATGTGTAATCAGTCATAGATGTCAACTCCTCATAACTTACTGTGGACAATTTTCTCCTTAATGACTGAGCAAAATGATAAATAAACAGTACCCATGCTGACATACATACAGTATATAACAGCTCAGAGCTGATACTGTGTGCTACTCAGGTTATCCAATACAATACACCCTTACAGAAAAGCCAAATGAACGTTACTGACACTTCACAGAAAGGGGTGTGGCCAGAGCTTTTACAATGGGGTGGTCAGGTTAGACCCAATGACTTTTTAGGGGTGTCAGTCTAAGGAGGGGAAAACTATTAATCCACATCCAAAAAAAAAAGAAAAAGGAAAAAAAAAAGACATAATGTGACTATACCCCTGTGTAAGACCTGAATGAGAACTCCAATGAACATAAAAGACACACAATTTGTTTATTGTCTAATAATAACCTCCACTCTTCTGGGAAGGCTTTCTAGATTTTCCACTCGTATGCCTCCAAACAATGAATATTGTTAACATAAAATGTTTGACCTGTGTTTGCTTACCTGTTTGTTTGTTGTGGTCAGTAGGGACAAAGATTGATTCATTTCTGTGTTAGCTAACTAATGTTTTACGTAATTTTCTTACATGCATAACTGTTTTCCCGATCGTTTTTCAGTTTCCGATGCTTCAGTGCATGTGTGTGCACCTTCACACTGCTCATTGTATCTGCTTTCTTTTTCATTACCGATATAAAAGGGCTGTTTACAGGAACAATGTCAAAAACAGAAAGGCCTCATTTGAGGTTTGGTAATGCATCAAACATTAACCATGAGGAAGCAGTAAAGAGCTGCTCTGGATGAGGTGATAATGAGCTGTAAAGATAATGCGCCACTGCATTCTGAAACTTTTGACCTTAGACTTCATTTTCTAGGCTGTCGGTCACTTTAAAGCATTAAAGATAAATTTAAACTTTAAAGAAACCTTAAATATACTTTATAAAGTAAATTAAACACATTTTCTTCAAAACATTTTGTGATAGTAGGATTGTTAAGGTGCTTAAAAAGCTATAATGTAATCTGTATTTTACTATTATAGGTAGGATACTATTGCAGGAGGAGATAATACTTCCAGCTACAGTAGCTTTACATGTACCTTTTCCCTGCACATATTTTTACACTCATATACAACCGCTCACACATGGCTCAGTTCTGATTTGTGATATGCACAGCTCCATATACTTCATGTTATCTCATAACGATCATGGCACATTAGCTCACTCTCTGTCCTCCATAACCTTAGTTTACCTTCCCAAAATCAAGCCCAGCCTTGGTCATTATCTGCTACGTGGTTTGTTATCAGTAATAAAACCCCTGACACATATTCATCCTGTGTTGTTCTGTGTTTTGTTTGCTGGCATTTTCACCCGGAAACAGGAATATACATCAACTACATTGGGCTATAAACTCTGTGTTAGGTTGCAAAAAGGAACTGTTCTGGCATCGACTAATCACCAACTCTCTCCTTGGAGATTTAGAGAGGGACAAATCTGTGATATGTCCTTAGTTGGATTTTTTATCTGAGACATCATACAGAGAGGATAAAATGAACTTTAATGGCACAGGGTGTAGATAAAAAAATTCTGGTAAAATTTTATATGAAGCCGCTATTCATAAATCATTACAACTGTCTTTCTAAATCTCTAAGCTTGGTAATGATTCCTTGGAACTCTAATAATGCCGAAATGATAACTTATAACCATGTTCTTACACATGTCACTATTTATTATAATACTAATACGCTGTTCTGAACAACTTATATAACTAATAAAGACCGGTGAACAATTTTAAAGCAGCTGTTATAGTTACTAACAATTATAAAAATCATTATAAACATTTAAAATATCATTATTGAGATTACAGTTGCATTATAAGTATGCAGTACAACACAATCATTACCAGCTTACAAAGTATTATAAGTACATTCATTCATTCATTCATCTTTAGTTCTTTATCCTGGTCAAGAATGATCCAAAGACGATCCCTGGAACACAAGTCTGGAGGGGACGGCAGCCAATCACAGGGCATCATGTACACAAATCCACACCTATCAGTGAATGTTTTGGAAACGTGGGATGATATTAGAGAACTTGGTGGAAACCCATGCAGATACAGGGAGTACATGCACAGAAACTCCACATACAGAGTAAACAAGATCAAACTAGGGACCCTGGAGGTTTGAGGTGACAGCTTCAAGGACATAGGCAGGTTTTTTTGGACAAAAAGTGATAATGGACACTTTTATAGAGGCATATATTCAATGAATATATAGTCACATGATGCCTTAAACTGTTTTCCAACTACACAAGATGTTGAATACTGGTACTTTCATAATGGTTCTTCAGAATGGTTCTCCTTTCTGATAAGAAAACACTTTGGTGTAGGGTTCAGTGATCAAACCTTTACAGATCCCTCAGAAAGACAACTGAAGGACCCTTAAATATATAGTATCAGACTTGCAGTTAATATCTAGAACTATTAAGTCTCTGAATGTTCAATCCTTAGGAAGTATCTTCTATATAATCTTAATCATATAACAGACATTTTGTTTAGCAGCACTGCAGCCTCACAGCTCCAGGGTCCCCTGCTCGATCCTGAGCTTGGTTTCCTGCCCGTGTGCAGTTTCACATGTTCTCCCTGCATTTGTGTGGGTTTCCTCCAGGTTCTTCATTTTCCTACCACCTTGTAAAAAAAATAACAGTAGTCAGAGTAGGCTGTGCTAAATTTTCCTTAGGTGTGAATGAGTGTGTGAATGTACAGTATGACTATGATGGACTAGCATCCCAACCAGGGAGTATTCCTTCATAGCTTCTGGATCCATCTGGACCTTGACCAAGATAAATGAGTTAATAAAGATGAATGAATAATTTTGTTTACTAGGGAAAGTTCTATCTGTAACATGCCAAGTCTGTGTGAATAAATGAACACTAACCTTGTGTTATTATCTTATATAGAGCTTCAAAAGCATGGGAATGAGAAAACTTTCATCAAACAAAATGTATTTATTTATACACATAAAAGTGAATCAAGGCACTAGTAGAAAAAAAAAAAAAAAACTTCTTTCAATACAGAAATAATGACTGTGAGCTGCTCAAACCATAAACGTTACAGAAATGCAGTCCATCCAGAGTCCTACTTGTACTGTATATTGTACACTCTCACAGTACTTTCCAAACATTATTCATACATTTTACTAAAAGTTCAAATTCAATCCTCAGAACAGCCATGAATCACGTGCCGTGCTGTAAGACACGTTTGGCCTGTGCTGATCGGTCCATGAGGAATTGCCATGGAAACCAGCACTACACCAGTACTTGCACTAGAGGGCGCCCTCTGCCACCCTCTTGAACAGAGCCTGTCTCTGCTGTGCCGTCATGTTCTCACAGCTCTCCAGAAGATTGGCCACGATCAGTGTCTGCTGAATGGTCTTAGCCTTTATCCACACCCTGCCGTTTAAACCCACCACCATCTCAAAGGGGAAGATCTTCTCAAGATCCTTCACTATCTCACTCTGAGGTGAGAGTAGCCTGAGGGGAAGAAAAGCAGAAAGTCAGAATGGGTTTTTATCCATCTGTTAGGGTGCAATTTTACAAGTTTTGGATGGAAATAGCCAAAATGTAAACAATGCCTCAATATTGCAACAAAAAGTGATAAATAATAATGTAAGCAGACTCTTTATAACTTCTTGTATTTAAGAGGATAAAGGCTGCTGATGTAGCATTACAGAACATTGTTTGAATATATGAAGCTCAAGAACACACAGAATGGCTTTCTTTATCTTGTTTTTTTTGGTGAACAACCAAATTGTTTTTATTAAATAATCAGTTCAGTACAAAGAGACAAAAACAGATTAGACCAAGATTTTTTTTTATTTATTTTTTATTCCTTTAAATTTTAAACACTGGCATGAAAATAAAAAGAAAAGGAAGCAAAGAGACAGAATGAACTGGGCTATAATAAAACTTTTGACTGATGCATTTAACCTGTCATGTTACTCGTAAAAAAAAACAACAACAATACTTTCAATACTTTCATTGCGGCTGCATTTCTACTGCTCCTTTTCTCTTTATTCTTTTTCAGAACAGACCTGGTTAAATTTACTGCTTATTGATCCACCTGATACTACTGCATCCATTAGTTTATGTAAACCCTTAAACTCCCAGCTTAATATTCAGTCATTCATCTTAAAGTATAATATTCAGTAACTAATATGAATTATTCAGTAATCTTGTAGGAATCAATGTAATTGAATGTTCAAATAGTCACATGGGCCTCATTTATAAACTCAGCAAACACAAAGAGGACCTTGAATTGTATACATCATTTCCTACGCAGACACCAGGATTTATTCAAAGTTAACTTGAGTGTAAATGTGTGTGTGTTGTCATGTGTAAGCTCTAACACAAGACTACAGTTCAGGTAAACTGAAGAAAGTGCTTTAAAACTATGATTTTGAGCAAATTCACAAGTCAAGATTAACATGGAACACTTACCTATGTAAAGAGTTAAGTGCTCAAATCAACACCCAGGCATAACTCACGGTCAATATATTTTTCTCATATGAATTCATAGGGGTGCCGATAATTGTTGCATGTCTACATTTAACAAAGATATTTTTTATAAACCTGTGTTGTGTTTACAATTGTTTGATATCCATGAGAGCAGAATATTTTGTGAAACTTTTGAACATAAGATCAAAAGGTTAAACAATAAAGACAATTTTTCACAGCCTTCTTTGCTCATATTTACCAAGGGTGCCAATATTA
>JANDJT010000041.1:21099000-21109314 GCA_024331685.1 Stegophilus panzeri
AAATAGCGGTGTAGCAAATATGAAAGAATGTAAATAGCGGCGTGACAAATATGAAAGGACGTAACGTAAATAGCGGCGTGACAAATGTGAGAGAATGTAATTAGCAGCGTGACAAATATGAAAGGACGTAACGTAAATAGCGGCGTGACAAATATGAAATGACGTAACGTAAATAGCGGCGTGACAAATATGAAAGAACGTAACGTAAATAGCGGCATAACAAATATGAAAGAACGTAACGCAAATAGCGGTGTAGCAAATATGAAAGAATGTAAATAGCGGCGTGACAAATATGAAAGGACGTAACGTAAATAGCGGCGTGACAAATGTGAAAGAACGTAATTAGCAGCGTGACAAATATGAAAGAATGTAATTAGCAGCGTGACAAATATGAAAGGACGTAACGTAAATAGCGGCATGACAAATATTAAAGGACGTAACGTAAATAGCGGCGTGACAAATATGAAAGAACGTAACGTAAATAGCGGCATAACAAATATGAAAGAACGTAATTAGCGGCATAACAAATATGAAAGAACGTAATTAGCAGCGTGACAAATATGAAAGGACGTAACGTAAATAGCGGCATGACAAATATTAAAGGACGTAACGTAAATAGCGGCGTGACAAATATGAAAGAACGTAACGTAAATAGCGGCATAACAAATATGAAAGAACGTAACGCAAATAGCGGTGTAGCAAATATGAAAGAATGTAAATAGCGGCGTGACAAATATGAAAGGACGTAATGTAAATAGCGGCATGACAAATATTAAAGGACGTAACGCAAATAGCGGCGTGACAAATATGAAAGAATGTAACGTAAATAGCGGTGTAGCAAATATGAAAGAATGTAACGTAAATAGTGCCATTTTATTATAAATAATGGCGACTACTATAAAAGGATGTAATGTTAATAATGGTGTAACACAATGAAAGCCTGTAACAATAATAAAAGTGTGACAGTTGTAAACAGATGTTTATTGGTGTAACAACTGTAAAGGATAACAATAAAGCATAATGATTATAAAAGGATGTACCAATACCAGCGTAATTATTGTAAAAGGATACAACATTAATAACAGTGTAATTTTCATAAAAGGCTCTAAAGTTAACACCAGTGGAAGGAACACAAAAGGAGTGTAAAAGTGTAATAACATTAATAATGCAGTGTGAAGTGATAATTAGTAAACCTTTAATTGGTCCTCTACTTTGCAGTGGTTCACTCCAGATGGCTTTCGCTCTCTTTTCGCACTCATCGGGACCAACGGGCAGGGCATCGGCACCAGGTTAGAACCCTGTTATTATATATTTCTCCTATCCTGTAATTCTCGTTTGAGAACCAAATGAATTTCCTTTCAGTTTATTTATCAAACAAACACTGGCCACCCAACTCAAATCTTTAATCCTGATGACGTACTGTGATAAGGATATGTGAAAAACTTGTACCATGGTGATCTAACCAATGACATCACACACAAAAACACACCTCATGAACCATGCTGCAAGATTAACATTTAAAAGGAATTGAAGGAAATCAATGAGGATTACGTTCCTTATACCTTACAGAACAGTAACATTCATGTTCTTCTAATAGGAAAAATGTTGAAGACCAATAATTTAGGAAATCAAAAGATTTATTTTAAGATAAATTTAATCAAATTCATTAAATATTTATAAATTTGCCAGTAATCCTAATGCTGCCATTGCTCCTATTCGGACTGCACATTGTATTTGCCATGGTTCATATAACTTTGTCTGTATATCATTTTTGCTAGGAGCTTGTTAGAAGCAGAAAGGAAATAAAACTAATCAAAAGAAAGAAAACGATCCTGCAGGCAGGATTTAAATGCAGAAATATTTTATTACATACAATATTCTGAAAAAAAAAAAAAAAGATCCCCTCCATACTTTAGCTCAGTCCAAGCAGAATATTAAGAAAGGAATGAAGCACTTTGGGGGAGTGCTGGAAAATCAGTGACAGGATGGATACAGGTAGAGCTTTTGCCATGACAGAACTTCCAAAAGTCTTTTATTCCTCTTTTACCAGAGAAACTCCGGTTTCCTCCCCCAGTCCAAAGACATGCATGGTAGGCGGATTGGCATGTCCAAAGTGTCCGTAGTGTATGAATGGGTGTGTGAATGTGCTCTGAAGGAGCCTCCCCTGGCGCACCCTGGGCAACGTTCAGTATCATACTGCTGAGCGGCTAATCCTTCCACCACAATGGTTCCACTATGAAATGGAGCTTCGACACGAAAAGAAGAAGAACAAGCCTCTCTATTATTTCACGCAAAGCTTATTAGAGAAAAAACAGTTGGTCGTGTTATCAAGAAACCAAAACACCCTCTGTCCTGAAGATGTTCCCATCTGGGAAAACCTGTAGCTTTATCTCTGACTGTTACAAAGCACTGGCACTGGAGACTCCTCACAAAAAAAAACCATATCACCACATTGTATTTAATAATAAATCTGTTTATGTGGAGCATCCTCTGTAAACATCCGTGTGTAACCTACATTTGGTATAAACCTTTCAGAGCTGCTGTTACAGAAACCTCTGACCAATCAGAATCAAGAATTATGCTGCGGTATAATGAAAATGAAATTCAACATTCTTTTGAAATTAGAACTTCTTTTTTTTTTTTTTTTTTTTTGCCAATGTGTCCTGTCTGTTAGCATAATGAACAATAGAGGAGATATTTTAATAATTTTAATAATAATAAGCAGCATCATTGGTTTAGAACTATTATTAAAATTTTGGTTGTATCTACTATTAGAAGTGTCCTATTTATAAGGAAGCCAATCAGAAAGGAGTATTTTCTCTCACCACGGTATAATGTGAGGTCTAACTGCTGGTTGGTGTTTGTTCAGTTCCCTCAGCCAGTGGGTTCATGCATGTGATGCACTGGAGCTTCCTCACCAGCAGAGGGAGCAGCTGGATGCCTTTATTGACCAGTTATACAAGGACATCGATAAAGGTCACTTTTCCTTCAAATACAATGAATACAGACACGTGCACACATACACACACCGCTGTGCTGTCAGTGTGCAAGGATCGAAGCACTGACTACATGTGGTTCGCATATTACATTTGAAATACATGTATTGATCTAGTGAAATGTAATGCAGGTTTGATGGATGAAAAGTTTTCCACAGACTGTCATTTCTTCTTGCTTGTCTTACAGAAACGGGCGACTTCCTCAACTGTGAAGGTTCCGGTCTCTTCCTACTTCAGAGCTCATGTGAGAATAACGCTGAACGTTTTTGCAGTTTTTGTCTCTTTACCTTACACAAATGTTACTGTGTGAGTAAGTGTAAAGACGTCGAAAGGTCACTTCCAGTCATGTGCTTTTGTCGTCAAGGTAACCACAGCTGCATACCGAACGCGGAGGCGTCCTTCCCCGACAACAACTTTCTGCTTCATCTGTGTGCCCTGAGTGACATCAGCCATGGCGAGGTCAGAGGGGGGTGTGGCTTAACGTGAGATATGGGCGGCATCCGAAATCGCACACTGTAACAGTACGATCTGCATTCGATACAGTACTTACTGCACGGCCGTTGAAACAGTATGTACTAATCAGTATATGTGTGTAGTATGAATACAATCCCGGACATACTACATCCGCCATGTTGACATTGTCATGTGACCTTCGACGTCATCATAAACACAAAAATCTTGAAGGGACCACCAGATTAAAGCAACCACACAAACGGTGAAATGCCCATCAGGAAAGTTAACTAAATTAGTAATGTGGTGTGGGCGGGGTTAACAGGCTGAGGTCAATTCTTTGCCGTTAGATTGGCCGGCTTAGGCACGATGGAGATCACAAAAAAGGTTTCAAATGCCTTGACAACTGTTTTCTTGTTTAAACCTTCAACAAGTTAACCATTTATTCAGGTATTGTTAAATAAGTCCTGTTTAACCAAAGTTTAATACTTAAAAAGAGCCGACACGCTGTTTTCCGCCATTTTTTGTTTTTTCTGAACTCGTCCGCACCAGTCCTGTTGCATTATTGACTCGCATAGTGTTCATCGGTTGTACACGGCAAAATCTTGCCGGAAGTAGTACGCCAGCCGGGTATTTCATACCTACTGAGAATTCGGACATACTACCCGTCTGGCGTACTGCTTTTCACCTACCGTGTAGTAGGGTAGTACGCGATTTCGGACGCAGCCATAGATATTCTCCACCCTAAGGGATGTGGCATTCGTTTTCGAAAGCTTTGGTTGCCAGAATGAGGATGAGGCTGTCAGACAAAGCTGAAGAGGCTTTCATCAGTGTTTGTTGTGCCAGATGTAATAAGGAATGGATATTTATATTAGAGATGTCCTATTTTTGTGCCTCTAAGTAAAAGATTTTATGAAATTAGGACTGTGTAGGATTTTGTAAGGAACATTATGCATATTTAATAAAATCTCACATTACTATAGCACCTTTTTCCTATTGGATGTTTGTGAAGGATGACTCATCTGCGTTTGAATGACTGACTTACATTTGTACATAAATAGTTGAAATCCTGAGCAAACCCTATTATTAGTATAAAATCACGTTGGAGTGTCAAGGCAGCCATCAATATAAATGACTGGTTAAATAGTGAACCGCTGTTTCTATTCTTACTCATAGACACACTTGGGTGAAAATCCTTCTTGATAAACGTGCTCTGTGTGTAATGTGTCACTGGCAGTTTCCTTAGCGAGACGGTACACGGAGCCATGACTCACACGACCCATTCATTCATTTCATACATTCAGTCAGAGTTTGTATGGTTGTCGGGATGTGTATATTTAGTACATGGTATTAAACATTTAGGACAAATTTCACAGCTTTCCGACGTTGTTTCTCACTTTTCTCTTCTGTTGACCCTGCTTCAGGTGTGTGCTTGAGGTCATGTGGTACAGTGAATGCGGGGGGGATAGTCTGGTTGCCTGGGTGCAAATGTTCTTCAGTCAATTTGCATTGAGAAATGAATTGATCGCAGTTTTAATACCAAATGTGACCCTAATTAATGACATTAGAACGGACAACAGTAGTGAAGAGTGACAATACTGAGATTTTTAACACTACGGAGCTTGCATGTTCTCCCCGTGTTTCGGGGGTTTCCTCCTGGTCCAATGCCATGAGTTGTAGACTGATTGGCATGGATTGATTGTCATACAAAACTTTTCTCTTGACTGTAACTCTTATAACACAACCATAATAATTCATGCCCACTTTTTTGTAAAATAAAATCAACTTTCAGAGGCTAGTAAACAATAAAAAATGTGTTGAAAATATATATTTGATATATAAAAGTTTAATATTAAAAACATCTTGGATTTAAAAGTTGATTAAAGGTCATATTTCTCTTTAGCATGGGATTTAAGATAACAATAAAGGCTTTCTTTTACCAGAGGTGCCAATAATTTGGAACTGACTTTGTTGTATATCAACAAAGTTTTAGCGATGGACAAAGTTATGTCAGTAATACACAACAAAAAATAGTTCATAGTTAAATAGGCGCCTTCTGAGAATGATTCATTAAATTGCTATCATGGTTTTTTTTTATGTTTATAGACTCCTTGTAAATGAACCTCATATTGGGTAAATGTGTGACTAATTGCATTTAAAATTTTTATCTAGAAAGGTAAGGGTGGTTCATTTTGAAAAGAAAATATAAGAAAAATATAAGAAAAATGCTTAAAGAAAGCAGATGTTTGCTGTTAATATGTTTGTGTCTTGGTTTTGTTATTTCTTTTTAATATCCAAATTTTGGATATTGTACACTGATTACGATATCATTTTTTGCATTTAGATGTGCATTTAGATTAGATGTGGCACGTCGGACAGATGTGCTGTGATGTTTTTTTTTCTTGCATCCTCTACCTTACATGATTAAAACCATCCATTCAGTATGAGTCAGATCGGATCCGAGCCAAATAAATGCATCTGTGTTCTTGGCTTGTAACGGAACCATAACCTCGGCTGAAGGCTGTGGAAATCTCTTTCTGGCTACTCATCACCTGAGTTAACTTTGACTTGAGTTCCAAAGCTAGTTGGTAATTGACTGTAACTCTGTTCTCATTAAAGTCTTTATTTTCGGCGCTCTGTAGGAAATCTGCATCAGCTACTTGGACTGTTGCCAACGAGACAGGAGTCGTCATAGCCGGCACAAGATCCTGAGGTAATGAATGCTACAGCTTGTTTAAGAATTCATACGTCCCAGAATGGATCAATTCCAGTGCAGTGGCTTTGTGCTAGTGAGAACACAGGAACAGGGATTAGTGCTGGACCTCTCTTTATTGGTCACCTGCCTATTTATTGACTGTTTATCTGATGGAGGAACATAAGGCAGGTTCGCTTGGAAATTCCATTTTATTTAAGGCATGTTCAGTTTTCCCCAGGTGAGACGTCTCGGTTCGACTTCAAACGCCGCTGCCGACGTCTCCAGCTGTGGGGCTCAGGCAAAAGCTGACTGGTTTATTACTGATGCTTCGTGTGTTTGCAGGTTTTGTGAGACCTTCAGAAAGTGTGAAGTTGCACTAAATTAGAAATGCATCCTGGCTCGTGTGTTGTTTCTCAATCGAATAAACTGTGTAGCACTGGATACTAAAAGCATCACTTCGCTTCAGTATGCGCTCATTTACCACCCGAATGAATGGAACCAGTGTCTCCGGGGTGGGCAAATTATAAATTCATTAGCATGGGGTTGGGGGGGCTACTTTAAAAATGTATTCCGTTACATAAAAAAATTTTAATCAGTAACGTAATCCAAGTATCACACTCTGAAAGTAATGTAATCTGATTAGTTTTGGATTACTTCAAGGTCACATATGTAAATAAAGTAAATATGATTGAAAATACTTTTATTTAGTGCTTAGTTTAGAGCTTAAATACATGTTCAATATTTGGATTTGTTTTAATGAAATAAATAAGTTTGTTGCTCATGTGCATCGCAACTGGCAAGAGAGAACCAGAACTATAATCATGCAGCTGTCTATGTTGTGTTATGACAAAAAAAAATCTATTAAGGGGCGATCAGCTCCTATAAGAAAAGAAAAGGGAAAAAAAAAAAACAGGCGGCAAATTATTTTTTTTAAGTGCCACATAAGAATGTTTAAAATTTTTAATTCTTAATGACAGCCTGTCATGTGTGTATGTCTGGCTTCCTTTTACAGCGTCAACATTTTCATCCAAGTTCACTTAAAGTGGGAACTGAACGTCTTGTAGTTCACATGCACGAGACATGAGACACTTGTGCTAACGGTGTTTTTTGTGGAGCAGTGTGCGATTACATAGTCACAAGCTTTTTTTTATGCTTTTGACTATCACCGTTTTCTCACAGTCCCTTTCTTGAAATGATTCGTTCCAGTAATGGAATCCGTTTTCCCCACTATTTCTCAGCCCACTTTGGAACAAAAGTCACAAAACATTTTCTATGTGTGATGATCATACCTGAGCCATGCAAACTCTCAACTGGAGCCTGATTTTTTTTTTATTAGCAGGTGTGCCATCAGTATTGGTGCTCGACAGAGATGAGGATTGTTTTGAAAAAGTCTGATATTTTTCGTTTTGACATGTCTTTCTGACACGGAAAGTTGATCCTCGCTTTCCCCGTGTGTATTTTGGCGTTCTGGATGAATTTGAACTTGGTGAAACTGCCCCCCCCATAAGGTTTATGCTCAACGTCTCACTTTATTACATCATCACAACAAATTATGTGACAGGTTACTCCTTACAGAACACACAATTAAAAAGACATTACATGCACATTTTTAAATCATAATGTGTAAATTTATATCGTTTCCAGTGGCGATCTCAGCAAAAATGTAATTCGCTAATTAATATTTCTATATTTTAATATGCGACCATTTTAGGAGCAGTGTGGAGCCCTGCAAAAGTTTAATTTCTTTGGTTTTAAATGAAAAAAATTGTAATCCTGATTTATTTATTTATTTATTTATTTATTTATTTATTTATTTATTTACAAAATGTCAAAAATATTCCCATTTTTTACAAAATGTACCTGTAATCTGATTACTTTGTTTTTAGACATAATTATAACAGATTACAGTTACCAGTTCTTTGTATCCTGATTATGTAACGCTGTTACATGTATTCTGTTACTCCCCACGTCCGCTCCACTAATCGTAGGGTTGCCGGTTCAATCCCCGACCCAGATGACTCCACAGGCCGAAGTGTCCTTGGGCAAGACACTGAACCCTAAGTTTCTCTCGATGGCAGGCTAGCACCTTGCATGGTAGCTCTGCAGCCAATTGGGTGTGAGCGTGTGTGAATTGGTGAATGAGAACCAGTGTAAAGCGCTTTGTAGAACTGCTAAGGTTAAAACAGCGCTATATAAGTGCAGACCATTTGTTTCTTTCTCATTTGTTTTTATTAAAAATCCTTCTACATGCAACCGACTTGAGCCTCAGCAGATGTGTGTAGTGCAGAAGGGGTGGGATTCAGAAAGAGTAGCGCACAATATATTTACAGCATTGATGTGTGTCAAGCATTACATTGTGGACACCTGACCATCACACTCATATGTGCTTGTTCAACATCCAGTTCCTTTGCTGTTATAATAAGCTCCACTCTTCTGGGAAGGCTTTCCACTAGATGTTGGAGCATGGCTGTGGGGATTGTGTGATTATTCAGCCACAAAAGTATTAGTGAGCTCAGGCACTGATGTTGTGTGAGGAGGTAGGGGATGCAGTCAGCGTTCCAGTTCATCCCAAAGGTGTTCAGTGGGGTTGAGGTCAGGGCTCTGTGCAGGACGCTCGAGTTCTTCCAGTCCAACCTTCTCAAACCATGTCTTCATGGAGCTCGCTTTGTGCACAGGTGCATTGTCATGCTGGAACAGGTTTGAGCCTCTTAGTGCCAGTGAAGGGAAAATGTAATGCAACAGCATACAAAGACATTCTCTACAATTGTGTGCTTCCAACTTTGTGGCAACAGTTTGGGGAAGAAGCACATATGGGTTTGATGGTCAGGTGTCCACAAATGTTTGGCCAAATATCATACCAAATGAAAGTTTTTTTGAGAAAGTCATTTAGAAGTAGAGTTTATTCTCTTTTTCTCAATGTAGAACTACTTCTCTGCCATGCAACTATGGTTTGGAAAAAATAAAATAAAATAAAGAACAGTTCAGACACGAAATCTGCTTGTTGCAGGGTACTGATGTCCATTTCTGTTCTCCACATGTCCTTAATTGTTTTTTTTGTTTTGTTTTGTTTTTTTGTTTTGTTTTTTTTGCCTGAAATTAAGTTTTACCAAGGCTGGTGTAATGACAGTAGGATATTGATATCTTCAAATTCTGCCACAACACACCTTTCTGAGAGATCTTGTGTAGTGTAAGTACTTTTGGGCATTCCTATCATTGGGAGATCACAAGTTCAAATCCCTGTGATGCCACAACCATCCATGGCCCCAAATTTTAGCTAGTTTGGAAAAATTGCCTGTGCTCTCTGGGTGGGAAGGATGGCTTTCCTCTCTCCTATTAATTAGAGTAACGCTAGCCAGGGGCATAGCCATCATTTCAGATGGGACAGAATGTCAAGGGTATTCTTTTTTTTATTTGTATTTTTTTTTCTGACCTTTTGTCTAATAGTTTTATCTCTTCTTGCTTAATATGCAATTTATGATTCTGTACTTGCATGTAATATTGTATATTGCACTGTATTATTTAAATATTGCAAATTGTGTAGTGTACATTGTATAGCATATACATAATACACAGTATATGATATATACTTGTATATTCACAGACTATTCTATTCTACAGTCCACAGTTCAGAAAAGAAATAAGCCAACCACACTGTCACAAAGAGACTGTAATTGAACTAAACTAACAAACATGTCACTGTAAGGAGGCTTTATATCATTCAGTACAGTAACATGTTATATCAACAGTAAAAGAAACCATTATGTAACATGCAATGCTGCCTGATCCAGACATATGTAATCCATGCAAATGTGAATTCAACAATAACAATTCACTGTCTTATTCTAATGTGAAGGACTTAGATAACATATCTGTAATAAAAATAAAACACGTTACAAAAGAGTGCATGTTTGTGCAGGACTGCAAGTAGGCTAATATTACCATCAAATCTTGCTAATTATTCCTCAATGGAAATAGGCAGCATTTAAAAATATATATGTAGCAAATTGTTCATTTTTGTGCAACACAAATACCACGCGCTAAGAACTTACACTGCTTGACTTACAGTTGCAATCAAAATTATCCAACCCCATTGAAATCATTATAAGGTGCATTTTCAGTTGAATTTGGGGAAACCACTTGAAGCATTCGTTGTGTTGAACTATTTCAATTGCT
>JANDJT010000041.1:21109414-21123859 GCA_024331685.1 Stegophilus panzeri
TTGTTCATTGCAAACAGCTGAAAGTCTGTAAATTTTGACAATAAACCTGATTTGCAATGGGGGTTGAATCATTTTGAGTACAACTGTAGTCAAAAAGGAGTGAATGTTTTGGGGGTTTTTTGCCGATCGCGACCTCTGAGCGCTCAGCGTGGGTGTGAGCATGGGTGTGACACGTGACATGAGCGACCAACTGTCATGGCAACATCAGGTCACATACAGACTTGTAGACATGTACACATATAGAAATCAAAGATACACAAATTGGCTATGGCCAGTGAAAAAGTGAGGGGGACAAGTCTATGTTTTATTAATGTGCTTGGGACATGTCCCCGGCGGATTCTATGCGTATGACGCTAGTCGTTTGTTGGCGTAGCTCATGTATATGGAAGAGGGCAGTTGGCAGCATTGTGACCGTACATGAGCAGCAGTTTGAGAAGATAGAGACAGAGCTGCACATGTCTCAGAGCAGGTGCTAGTCCTCACCCTCCTCATTTGGTAGCTGTCATACAGTAAACAAGTACTAGCTAGTGTAGGAATTCACAATGACTAAAATTGGTTTAAAAATGGGTAACTATAGTAGTTAAAAAAATAGGTGGGGGCGGGGGGGGGGGGTATGGGAGGGGGTGGCAGTACTTTCAGAACACTTCCTGGTTAATATTAGAGCTAGACTAATCATGCATCAGATTACTGCATCTCTAGTTAAACCTTGCATTTTTCCAAGAATTCAAAGTCCATCTGTCTAAGTTATTAGGAGAGCTTTTAAAAATATATATTTTGTATATGAGGCTGCCTGCAGAACTCCTGAAAACACTACAGACAGTCTGTCTTTTCTCATATCACTCTTTCAGAGAGAATTACCTGTTTGTATGCTCGTGTCAGAAGTGCATGGCCCAGATGGATGATGCGGACCTGACCTCAGAAGACGAGGACGAGGGGGAAGGAGAGACAGAAGGGGATGAAATGGAGGACGAGATGACGGACGTGTGATGAAGATCGGGTTTTGGGTTTCACCATTTCATACCTGTATTTTTGTGGACAATTACACTTTCATATCATCATAAAAAAAAAAAGCACTCGGGTCAACATAACGAATCTGCAGCTCTGTTCATGCAGTAGGAGAGTAAGCTCTTGGCTATGCAAAGCGTTTTGTCTCACTTTTACACCTTTAATTACCATCACATTAGTGGTGCCAAGAATGCTTCCATTTTCATTCTTTCAGACTGATCTATTCCACCTTTTTATTATAACATATTTCATCTATGCACTGACATTTTTGGTATATTATGATGCTCTAACACAGCATGAAGTCTTTCAAAGACAAAATAATCCACATTTCATCAGCATTTCTAGTCTGTAGACACAACAAAACAGCCATGTGATGTCTTCACCAATATTTTAGTTTACTTGGCTCAAAAATAAGTGTCTGCTTTTGCTTGAAGAAGGTCAGGTGTTCTTAACCTCCTTAGACTCTCAGAATCTGTCAGCTGTGCTAGACTTATATTCCTCAATCTCTTAACTACAGTGCCCTCCAGTGTTATTCGCACCCTTCATAAAAATGAGCTAAAATGAGTGTATGAAAAAAAAGAACCTTAAACACAGTAATTCAAACTTTTCCCTCCAACAATAACTAGGAACTATTTATCTTTGTTCTGGCCTTAAGCAATCTTTTAAATAAATGCAAACCAATTATCATTCTTATTTTTTATTTTCATTTTCATCTCAGTTCTCCAGGACCACTGTTGTTCTCTTTAACCATGTCTTGTTTCCCTGGGGTCTAAATAGTATGTTGCACACAAACATAAAATTGGTAAACCCCTAACATAAAATCCCTTAGTTATCAATTAATCAATTATCATTGGGAAGAAACCTGAACACAGTTGGTTGTTGCCTTGCACAAATCAGGTAACAGATATAAAACACATTTATACAGTTAGAAATGCATTTAAGTGGAATTAAGGCTATAAGAATGTTTAATATGTCTGAAAGTGTTTGAAATTATCCAGGAATTGGACCCATGTACACACTGTATCCCCACACAGTAATGAGGATGGTGAAGGAAGTAAAAAGTGCCCATAGATCACAGTTTTAGAATTTCAAAGCTCTTCCTAGTAAAGTGTTTCCAAACTTTGTTAAATATTACAGGAAGAGACTCAGTCCTGGTATTCTCTCTAGGGCATGAGTCACAAAATATTAATTTTAAGGGTGCTGATCATTTTTAAACCAATATTTTGAAGAAAAAATGCACTCCTAGTTATTGCATGTGCTGTATTCATTTTAGCACATTCTTTTTTTTTTCTTTTTTTTTTAAATGGGGTGCCAATAATTATGGAGGACACTGTATGTATATTTCCTATTCGTTTCACCATGGTTATTGAATAAAAGTTCACTAATTGAATGTTATGCCAGATGCTGTAAATGAATAACTTATTATACTATCCAAATAGTACGCTTTAAGACTGAACAGTAAGCCGAGACATTACGGAGTTTATCAGTTAGATGTCACAGTAAACAGTTGCGGCTCTGCCAGTGTCCACGTTGTGGACGAGTCCGTAGTTCACAGCAGGTCTTAGCTGATCTGAAGTTATGTTTCAGGTATGCAGCATAAGTTTCACTACATAAACTTCCAGGCAGATGCATTTTGCCTCAAGATTCTGTTTTTGATTTTGAGCGAGGTCTCACCACGGCGTGGCAGGAGGGAGGAAAACACCGCCAACTGCATTTTCCACTACTTTGTCATAATCGTTCAGCACTTAATACAGTCATCATGTGTTTATGAAATCCTCATTGGAACATTCGCACTTTCTCCTTATCGTGCATAGTGTTCTTGATAAATCCTGTCAGTTTCATCAACATCATGCCAGAACAATTCAGCATCGAAAGCGCCAGATGCTGAATTAACATAACTGGATATCTTTGAAATGCAATAATAATCATATGACAGTTTAAGCGTGATCAGTACGTGAAACGAAATGTTTCTTGAATAATTTTGGGGTGTCAGTGCTTTTTATCTTGCTGAAACCACAGACCAAATAATGAGTAGATTAGCATTCATTAGCGCAACATCCGCCTCCTCGATATTTATACACACACACTTTCTATTTGTTCTGCCATCAGGACTTGAGCAGATAACTTCTCAGAGCCTGACTTCTGGACTACAATCAGGTTTTGCTTCAGTTATCACAGTGAATACTGTTTCTATGGACACATCCCTGAGACATTCAGGATGGTGGCACTTAAGGACAAAGACTTGTGCTACTCGATGCATGCATAAGCGCTTCATAACAGATGACGACAAACTCAAGTTAGCGCTTATATAAGCAACAAGTCTGTTGTGTAAAGTTGAAATAACATTTTAAATTACACTGAAATACTAATTAACTTTTTGTAGTGACCAATGATTTAAAAAAAAAAAAATGTATTGCAGTTTGACAAATATAAGCCAGTGTTCCATTAATTTGCTCACCTTTTAAGTGCAATCCTGGGGTGGCAAGCTTTTGTACCGAGTGGTCAAAAATGGGAACTGCAAAACAAGAAATAGATGGACATTGGTGCCCATTGCTCACTCTATGAACATTTTCAGTGGAGGAGGAGCAGCGGACAGGGCACTTAACCACAGGGTTGCCAGGGTCAGGTTTTGGGTTGTTTTTTTTGTTTGTTTGGTTTTTTTTTCACGAAAATTGACTGCTAAGATATTTGACAACAAATAATCATACAGACAGTGTGTCTGTGGTGGACAGAGCCATTTCTATTTAAGCAGTATAGCACAAGCAAGAGTGCAGTTATAGTGAGTATCAGCATGGCTGTGATTACCTACAGCGAATCACAGTCGCTCTGATATTCAGTATAACCACACTCTTGCTTGTGCAATATTGCTTTTATACAACAGTTCTATAAACAAGAAATTAATATTGAGTAAGTGACATTTCGGACACAGTATGGCCACAAATGTTCTGTTTGTTTTTGCTCCTCAAGTGGAAGTAGATCCCAAAGAAACCACGTTCACTTTATTGCACGTCAGTGAGCAAGGTCAATTTGATTTGTACATGCTTCTGGTAGAACTGTCGTCTTTTCTTCTTTTTCATCTTTTCCTTTTCATCTGATACACACAGTGAAACGTCCAGTGTGGTTATAGGAAATATAGAAATTCTTGGAATGCCGCTTGACCAATCATAGTAGTGGGCCAGTACTACCTGTATTATAATGTAAGATATATTGCAAAAACTGGGTGAAAGAAAAGTGGATCAGAGGATGAGTGAATAATGGCCATATATCAGAAATCTGTGTGCACCACGGTGACCTTGTTTCTGAAGTAAAAACCTGAGAAAGAAATAAGAAAACCGTGAAGATGTAGTTGGGCTGGAAAGTTTCTGAAACATTGCAACCCTGGTTAATGGTGATAGGAAACACACATACTGTATTGAACACAGTTCGAAGGTACATCTAAATCCACTAAAAATAAGCTGCTAGACCATATGCTGAATGACTGAATGACTGTCTGCTGCCTATTACGCTGTTACTCTCTACATAGTTGCCTGTAGCTACTGTTTGAGGCTATGTTGTTGGTAATATCATCCTGCCCAACCAACATATATCGCCAAGAGCCTCTGCTAACTTGACATCAGAATTAACATTACAGTTGGGGTGTGCCGAAATAGGCCTTCAAGAAGCTTTAAACAGGCTTTTGTTAGATGTCTTGAACTGTTTACAGAGGCGTTATGTAGTCTTAAGAATAAGTGTTACTTTAGCTATGTGACTCCCAACTACTTTTGCGTCTTTATCTTTCCCCAAACTTTTTTAGTTCAGTTTGGGGTACAAAACACATTTACAGACAACTTTACTAAATGATTGTTAAATGATCAATTTCCGCAGTAATCAGGTGCTAATAAACAGAAAATAGTGGAAGAAATGAACAGGTACACAACATTATAGATTGGGTCTCAAGAGGTTAAGAATATGTACAGTAGATTTTTTTGAGCTTTAAACCCTCTGTTTGGCGACTGTACCAAAAAGTGGAGAATTTTTGGATCTGCATGTACATATACAGTACATGCTGCATCTGCAAACAACATCTTGGCCGAAAGCCTCTGATTGTTATTTCTGGCAATCAAGGGTGAAATGTGAGCCCAACATCCTGTAAGAGGACAAAATAGGAAGAGATATGAAGAAGGAAGTATGGACACCTGGGGTCGTCTTTGAGAGCAATAACCTCTGAATTCAGGCCAACTGGGTTGCTCTGGCAGAACGGCCTGCTGTGAATGCAGCCACACAGCGACATGCCTTAAACATGGCCACATGGCCATATGAGAGAGGTCGTAGTGCCTGCCCTTGCCCTTGCATGCCTGATTGAAGATGGAGGAGGGGGGTCGGCTACAAGCACACAACTTGAATGAAGCACAGTTGTAATGACTGAGAAAAAGAAGCTTTTATTCTATCAAATTGAGGCACGCGGAATCCGCATTTACATTCGTAAATGAGCTTTGAGTGTAAAATAGGGAAATCAAAATAAGCCACATTACGATCATTGCAAACTCACGCAGGGCAAATGAAAGAACCCGATTTGCATCTTGTGATTAAAAAGGTTGGATCTTGTTTAAGCATGGTTGACATTCAGAGGTGATACTTGCCTGCATTTATGAAAGAGAGCAATTCTGGTTTAACATTTGGTTGTTTACAGTTTGTCACAATGCTAATAGCTCTCATTTGAGCACTCCAGTTGACTTGCACACAGCATGTTTGCATTTTTTGCGATTACTTACTACTACATTAACTCCTGTCATTCAGACCATGTTTCACTGGAACAACACCAATAAAGACAAATGCAAAATTCCTTCGCACAGCGGTGTGCTGTTCTCTGTCGTGACATGACGTACTGTTCCTTGAGGGCATTTCATTGTGTTGAAATGCTCCCCCCACTTCCTCCTTTTTTTTTTTGTATTCTCTATTTTGCGTACTTTGCTTGCTCAAAAAAATAGGCCATAATCCTTCAGTCCGCTATGGAGGACCTTTTTCTAAAGTTAGCTGACACAAGGTAAATAGATAGATTTTATACCATAAAATGTGTACAGAATTAATTTGACTACAGCTATAAACAATGATTCAGTCCTCAATTACAGCTGATGCTAATGTGCAGCTTTCACTTAACTAGTTAGAATGGTTGTCATAAAAATATAGTTGCCATGTCTGTATATAAGTAACTAGAATTAAAGTTATTTGAGAAAAAGATTTTAAAAAATAATAGCAATAACCATTTTAACAATATTCCTAGGGTTATGAAGTTGTCATGTTTTTCTCTGATAAGTAGGACTGGGAGTTGATTCCAAGGAGTCAATTCTCTGATTCATTAAGTGTCGACTCTTAATGTGTAGTTTATGAGTGAGTTGAATGTTCCTAAATGTCTTCCTGTTTGAAGAAATCTATCAATTTCCATACATCTCCATTAATAATAAGAAGAAAGAGTGAAGTGAAAGTAAAAGACACTTTTATTGTTTTCTAAAGTTGCTGGAAAATGAACTAAAACCCCAAGTTCTGTTAGTTCACGTTTGAGACAAGTCTTGTTTTTGAAAATATGATAGAAAGTGCCAGATAATATGAGTCTCCTCAGTTCTGTTATGAAACACTAAGCCCTAAAATTACTTCAAGTAGCATCGAGCTCTGTTATTAAATGCATAAATGGAGTGTGAGAGAGCTGTGGTTTTAACCTCCTGACACACAGTGATGTAAGCGTATTTGTATACCACAGTCCCCACATTTGTATGTATAACAAATGAGTGACCTGGTTTGTTGGGAAAGTTTTCTCAAGTTGAAATGCACAACATGTGGAAGCAGTCAGCATTAAACCATCCAGATCAGTTGTTCGAAAGCCCTCGAGCTGAAGCCATAAACCTGTATGATGGACTACTCCTGACCAGATGGCCTGATGGAGAGCTCGTTTACTCCGTTTTCCCCAGAACCTAGTCGAAATAAACACTGAGTCTGCTGCGCTATAATTCCAGTATAAATGTCCTGCAGTTCAGTAACACCGTTTCACGTTCAGATGGAACGTTCTAATTTTCTGGAAAGTTCAACAAACCATTTCCCTTAGTGCAAGTGAAATAGTGGATATTTGTCAAACTGGTCCCCACAAGAAAAAGACCCACCTGCATATACGAAGCTCTCCATGCACAAAGCATTTCACACTGTTCAACATTGAAAGCCAGGCATGTATCTGAACTACACTATTTTTATATTCAGATATAACGAACTAGTCCACATGTAGGGTTCTTTGTTTTTTGTGCTATTTGTTCCCATCAGCAATCGTACTGCATGTTTTCAACATCCCACATGGATTTAACAGTTCCTTATTAATTATTCTATCCACTCACTAGTGCCTCAAGACCTTTGGGATATGTTGACATTTGCTAAACTTGGCCAACCCTATCCAATTCTGAGGCGCAGACAATCAAATAAAGCGTTGCTCGGTTCTGCGAAGGAAACAACACGTGCCTACAGAGATGATTTCAACACTGCAGGCCAGGCAAAGCTGTAGCTCTGTACCCTGAATCTTAACTAAAAGTGACGGAAACATGCTGGTCATTCAGGCTTCTGTTTGCTTAGTTGTTTCTCTAATTCTTTGCTGCACATCCGTTGTTGGGGCGAAGGTGCTGCTTTTCTTTTTTTCCCAGCTTGGCATTTTAAACTGGCCAGGACAAAAGAAGGAACAGTGTGCAATTATGTTTTACCAACGAATTTACATCAGAATACTTAGATGTCTGCCAAGATATTCTGCCAAAATAGGTTCTTTTTTCAATTTGCAAGAGCTTGGTTCGCACCCAGACCGCAAGCTTTTTGATAGCTGCACTTTAGACAAAAGGTCATATTCATGAAGAAGAATTTTTTGTGAATACCACAGAATGAACATGATGCCACAATATGACAGTGCAGAGATTTTGTCCATGCATATCAGCCATTTCACAGCTCAGTTCTCAGCCTGAAATGACATAAATGACCAATTTAATAGATGTCATCCTCTAATGAACAACTTATTAATGGCTTTGTTTGCTTAAAATGTTGGATCAAAAAATAATCTCCACCACTGTTGAATGCAGATTCCAGCTGATCATGAACATTGGTATTCCATTCTGGTCTAGGAAAAAGAGGCAAACAATAGTGGTTTCATATGAGCAGGCTATATGAATTCTGAATGCTTACACTCATTAAACTGAAAGGATCTTTGAAACTGGACGGCAAGAGTTTAAATCCCAATCTCCAGCATGATGATACAATGAAGCAGTCGTTTCCTCTTCAAAATTGATGCCCTTTTGTTTGCTCTGCCATCATCAGCTGATTAATTGCTCTTTGTTGATCTGAATTTGCTATGACTAAATGCAATGATGCGCTCCTGTGAAGTCACCTTAATTTGCAGCTGAGCTGAAATGCCATGGACGCTGGCGGCAACAGTGATTGTGGATGTGTGCTGCATTGAAATGATCAAATCAAAAGCACTTCCTGCTATCAACATCTCTTTTTGTTTTCAAAATGCTCAGAGGGTTTATTATGCAACACTGCAAATCCTGCTACCTGCCTTCATTACTGTGCTCAGGAAGAAGAAAAAAAAATATGGTCGTCTTCTTGACGTCACAAAAGATGTTGTAGTGGAGCAAACCAATTTGCTCCACTATTCATTTTGATCGTGCTTCTCATTATTTCAATCCATCCGTACATTTTCCATACCTCTTATCGTTATCCGCCTATCCCAGGGAACTCAGGGCACAAAGCCGGGGACACCCTGGACACAGTCACACACCCACTACGGACAATTTGGAAATGCCAATCAACCTACAACGTATGTGTTTGGACTTGGGAGAAAACTGGAGTACCAGGAAAACCCCTGAAGCACAGGGAGAACATGCAAGCTCCGCCCACACAGGGCATAGGCGGGATTAGAGCTTCCAACCCTGGAGGTGCAAGGCAAATGTACTAACCACTAAGCCACCTTGCTCTTCTTATTACTTATGTTTGTAAAATTATATTGTCCCTATTTATTGGAGTCATAGCACTTTCTGTTCACAGAGCACATTAGGTCCAATTATTTATAGTTCTTTCTGTTGTATAAGTTATGGTTTGGTTAAAGCCTTTCAATTCAAGTCTAATTCAGTTAAAATCTACAGTGGATATAAAAAGTCTACACACCCCTGTTAAAATGGAAGGTTTTTGTGATGTAAAAAAAATTTAACTAAGTTAAATCAAACCCTTTTTTTACCTTAATTGTGAAATTGCAACATATAAATATCAAGTGACAAACACCCAGAAATGTTTTCAGGAATAAAAAGAAAAATAAAAACCCTCCAGCACCCAGTTTGCATAAGTGTGCACACTCTTTTATAATTGGGAATGTGGCAGTGTTCAGAATCAGCTAATCACATTCAAACTCATGTTAAATACTAATTAGTATACACCTGCCATCAATTAAAGTGACTGATTAACCCCAAATAAAGTACAGCTGTTCCTATAGGATTTTCCTGACATCTTCTTGGTAATAGCCAACTGGAAAAGCCATGGGCCACAAAGAGCTTGCAAAGCAGGTATTGGATTTCATTGTTGAAGAATATCAATCAGGGGAGAGTTACAAAAAAAATTCCAAGGCATAATATATATCATGGAACACTGTAAAGACAATAATCAACAAGTAGAGAAAACATGGCATGACGGTGACACTACTAAGAACAGGATGTCCCTCTAAAATTGATGAGAAAACCAGGAGAAAAGTGGCCAGGGAGGCTGCCAAGAGGCCTACAGCAACATTAAAAGAATTGCAGCAATTTCTGGCAAGTACTGGTTGCTCCTTATATGTGACAACAATCTCTCAAATTCTTCATATATCTGGGCTATGGGGTAGGGTGGCAAGACAGAAGCCTTTTTTTAAACAAAAAAATTAATAAAAAATACATCCGATCTCCCAAAACCATGTAGAATAATGAGTTACGGTCTGATGAGACCAAAATTGAACTTTTTATATCCACTGTAATAATGATATTGTGATTTCCACCACTGTAACAAAATTAGAAAATCTAAGACCCTCTGGCTATTCTTCATGTCCCCTGGGGGTCCCCAGATTCCACTTTGAGCACCACTGCAGCAGATCTTTAATTGAAAGTGATGGCACAACTGCACTACGATGGGCTGTACACTCTTTAAATTGGCACCTCAAGGGTTCTTTAGAAGGTTAGGACACTTAATGATGTTTAAAGCTGTTTCTGTACGTGTCCTTAACTTCCTAAATGGGTACCTATTGTGTCTTTTCTACACACATTCAACCTTGGGGACACTCAAGGAACATTCTGGCTAATTTAGACATTGACAGAGCATGCAGCTTTCTTTTTCTTGCACACACATACATCTGTCAATTTATACATGCGCATTGCATAGATATATCAATGCACACTACTGACACAAACAATAAAATTGTGTATAATAGACCATACACAACAGTACTGCTTGGAACCCAATCTGATTGTGAAACATACTATTGCAGAGTTGTACATAGAACCTTTAATGGTTCCTCCAAAAGGACAAACAAAGAACCCTACAAGGTTTTATTCATTTGTTTATTTATCTCCAGAGACACAGTGGATCTGGACCTTATTTGGAGCAATTTGGAGTAGACAATCCACCCACACCTATGTTTTTGGGAGGTGGGAGGAAACTGGAGAACCCTCAAGAAATCCACACAGACACAGGGAGAACATGGAGACCTTCAGCATCAACCCAGGTACCCTGTAGCTGGGGATTCAGGATCAACCTGAGAACCCTGGGTACCCACTGCACCAACGTTTCACCTATAGAATTTTAGATTTAACATAAAAAAGTCAAACATCGGCATATCATGCATGTTCTGGGCTGTATTCTTTCCCTGTGTTTCATAGTGACATTTCATAGAGACATTTAGTTAACACTTTTTGGGACGAGTCTCCAGTGTCAGAGCTTCGTAAAGCTGTTTCTTAATGTTTTATGCCAACATATAAAGACAGATGACATGACATTTTTTTTGTCTATCTGTAAAAAGCAATATAGTGTATGTCATTAATTTCAAAAGCTGGATAAAAAGTTGATGTTGATGTCTTTAATAGATCAAACTTTCTCTGGTACGAAAGTAATGCTTTGGGACATGCTGTCAGAGTGAAGCAGCTGACTTTCTTACTTCATGCTGAGGTGTGAAATAAATATTGGAGTGCATCAAATGATAGTGATGGCAAAAAAACAACATATATATTGGTGTACTTGGTCTACTAAGATGGTATTAGACTTCTACGTAGAACCTTTTAAGGTTCCCCCAGGAGGACAAAATGAGAAAACCTGTTAGGGTTCTAAATTTTAAAGAATTTGTAGCCCTTACTCTAGCACAGGGGCAAAATTGCAAAATTGACCCCAATGATGGGCTGTTTTATTTTCTATCAGTAGTCCCAACCTTTCACCTGCTGTGCTACCATTTGCTGGAACCTGTGGGAATTATGGCTACACCCTGAGGAGAACAGAAAACCATTTGGTAATTAACTACCTTCAAGATCAGTAGGAGTCTCTGTTTCACTCTCTCTGTCTTTCTGGGGTTAAAGGTAACAGACCACTCACTGGCATATACTCCGTTGGAGCCAGCAGTCTTCAACAAAATGATCTGTTTCTAGGACAGAACAACATTCCTTTTTTTCCGTTGGGCCCTGCGGTCACAAATGCTGCCATTAAAACCTCCAGAAACCCTCACTTTCAATTGATTGCACAAAAAACAGCCATGTGGGTGTTTGGTTTCTATACAATCCTTCTGTTTCTGTTGACTAGAGAAAATAACACAATGCATCTGTTTGTATGTCTCTGGTGCTGTTTTTTCATAGTTCACATTGTGACTCCTTTAGGATCATGGAAACAATGAGGTGCCTATAAAAATACTACCATGCTGGAAAGATGGTCTTATACCACAATGGAATAAATACACACACCACACACATACACACACGTATGAAAGGTAACTTGATTTTTGTGTGTGTGTGTGTGTGTGTTAAGAAATGTCTCACACTTCCACACAGTCTTCCAGAAGTTAAATGAGTTCTCTGCTTGTGGTATGTCCAACAATGCCAATTACATTATGACACACTATATGTAGCCCTTTATTGGATGTCATTCATTTCTTTCCTTGTTCTTTCCCCCACTTAAAACAATCGCACACAATCAAGTAGACATTAAAGTGACATTTGAAAAAGCAATATGGCATGCTACATTCATGATTTCATTAAATCAAAATCACCCTCAGAGAGTGAGCATATTAACAGAATTATCTGTATTTACATGGAGATTGACCTTCTTTTATCTGCTTGTTTAAATGCTTTTGTAGGTGTGCATGTTGAATACACCTGACGTGGAATGACTTTTGCATGGCGGAAGATGATCATAAGCCCACACTCCAGCTTTTAAAGTAAATGCGTGACAGGACCATCTTGAATACATGCCCTGCCTTGATCATGTTAATGAATTCATAGTGTCTAGCTCTTTCTTTCCACTAGTTGTTAGTAATATACAACACCTACTCTTTAGTTCAGTAGATTTTATGTCTTGGGAATGCATTTTTATACAGTGTTGCTAAGAATATCTAGGTGAAATGTGAGAACGTGTGAAGACACCGGTGTGAACTGTACCCAGAGGGTGTATTTAGCACATTCAAAACCAGGTGGCTTGTTTTAAAGCCCTAACAATGTGTTTCTTGCTTTTTGTTGTTTTTTGTTTTGTTCCCTAGCTTTTTCATGTTAGTTAAATTAATATTCATAAACTGTTATCTACAAAGTGCCGGAGTTTAAAATATTTATTTAAGCAGATCCTACATATTCCAGCACACAGATGAAACAAGCGGTGTCATTTTCCAGAGATGCGCAGCATGACCCAGGTGTCGGAGGATTTTATTATGCTCTCTGCACATCCCCAATTCTGGCTTTGAATTCTTGTGTTCTCCTAGAAAGGTTTTCCTGTGTGAACTTGAAGATGCTCCCAACCTTATATCGCATAAACTCTGGCAAGCATGAATGCCAGAAAATTTGACTAAAGCCTCATTGATGCAGGCAAGTTCCTGAGGAAACATTTAGCTTTTATTTAATATAAACCGTTTTAATGTAGCCAAAATTATATATTCCTCTGTTTAATATGGAGAGAGTTCTGGGTTTGCTTTCTTTTGTCACTTGAGGCTGTTGGGAATCTAGCAGCAAGCTTTAATCCCACAGTGCTGAAATCCCCCTGTGAAGTGTTCCCTCTCTCCCCAGAGGAAGGCTATAAAATTCCTGCTCTTACTTAGCAGGCTGCAGTTCATCAGCAGCTGCACACAGCACTGGGTAAAGAAACATTGTGTGGTGGTTTTGTGCTTTAGGACCCTCAGGGCCTTTTTGCATGGGTCACTTTTCGTGAACTAAATGGTCACCTCTGGGGCTGTTTGGTCACTTGATAAAGAGAGTTTTTAATGGGCCGTGTGTACTTTTTATGTTCTTCGACATTCATGGTCAGCAATATGTAAATAATGGTGCTGTTCTTTTGTTGCTTCTGCATTAAATCTATGTTGAGTTCACTGAGTCATCATTTAGTTCCACATTGACCAAAATGTCCAATTTTTCTATGTAGGATTGTTTAATTATTTAAAATGCCCTAGAAACTTCTAAAACAGGACTAAGAACATCTCCGCACATTACCCCTGTTAAAAGGCTTGGCTCTGTGTATTTATGAGTAGCAATGGGGTGGTATTATGGCATGCCTTAAAATGATCACATTATCAGTATTTATACCACAGTGCTGTTAAATTCTCAAATCTAATTGGTCAGAAGTTGTTGATAAATTTTCTATATCTCTTAATAAGTTTATATTAATATGCTTACTCTAAGACATTATTTAACAAAGAAAAAACATGGATATGGTGAAGTTTTCAGTAACATGTTTATTTAACTTTTATGGAAGGAGTCTCCAATGCCAATGCTTTGTAATAGACAATAAGTTTTCCACTATGGGAAAGTCCTCAAAATAGAGGATTTGTGCTTTCTGGTTTCTTGGTTACATTTTGAAGCGCGAACTGCTCAGATGGAGATTCAGTAGTTTAACTAAAGTAAATGAGAGACTCTTTCATGACATAATTTAGACATAAGACACAACTGGTTTGGAGGAAGTATGAAGGAGGCCATGTATCTAAAACATGGCTGAAACATGGATACCTGAATGGGAGCACCTGACCGGGCATCTCGCCTCATTAGAGGTAAACTGTCTCCAAAATTATACCATCATAAGTCGAGCCATTTTACTGAACATTTCAAATGATCTGGATGACATACATGAATAGAGACAGAAGTCTGCAACACCATGTATGATCTGCTTATAGTGCAATCCAAACATGTTCACCCTGTTTCACAACCCCCCACACTAATGACTATCATGTGACCATAACAAGTTTCA
>JANDJT010000041.1:21126004-21137459 GCA_024331685.1 Stegophilus panzeri
AAATATAATGTTGATCCACATAATGTTAACCTCTTGATAAATTTATGCAGTGCATGTCAGCAAGGGTGGGAAAAGTACAGAAAAATTATACTTAAATGAAAGTATGGTTTCGTCTCAGTTAAATGTGGAAGGAATGTACCTGGTCAAAATGAAGATTGTATAGATTTTTATTTTAAATGATGTTTACCTTTGAGCTTGTTTTGATCAAAGGTGTGGAAGTGGGGCCTGAGTGAGGTATTATGAGGGAAGACATGCAGAGTTTGATTACTTGCAGCGAATGCTGTTTTTTTTTTTTTTACATTTTTGATGATTACTTGCACTATTGTGCAGGACAGTGGGGGCAGCGGACCAGGGGCAGGGGAAGACAGAGCTGACAAGCATGCTGCTTAATAGGACACACTGCACCATTTCACTTCAGTTCAATTCAATTCAATTTTATTTGTATAGCACCTTCAACAGTAGACATTGTCACAAAGCAGCTTTACAGAAATCCAGATGTGGATTTAGATCTCTAATGAGCAAGCCACAGTTCAAAGAAAACATTCTCTGAGATGACATGAAGACAAATTTTGTGAGGAACCAGACTCAAAGTGAGCTCATCATCTTCTGGGCGACACCGGATAGTGGTAAACTGTCATATAGATAAAGTGCCAGGACAAAGCTCCAACTCTAAGACTGGCATTAAAAATAAAAAAATATTTTAAAAAACAAGTTTGCATGTGATCACCAGTCTTTTGGAGGAGTGTTCTCAGATCAAATGAAACAAAAATGCAAGTGTTTGGCAATAATTATCATGCCTCACCCTTTTTATGGAGTAAAAATGGTGAGGCTTTTAATCCAAAGAACACCATCCCAGTTGTGAAGCATGGGGAAGTAGCATCATGTTATGGGGGTGTTTTGCTGGGAAAGGGATGGGTACACTTTGGGAAATAGATGGCATCATGAGAAAGGAGGTTAATCTACAAATAGTGAAGCAACACCTCCAGCAAGACAATGATCCTAAGCATACCACCATCGTTGTAAAAAAAATGGCATAAAGACAACAAAATGAAAGTATTATATTGATCATAACAAAGCCTTGACCTGAATCTCATAGAAAATTTGTGGACTGAACTGAAAAAGAAAAAAAAAACATCTCTGTGCAAGGAGGCCCACAAACCTTACTAAGTTACAGCAGTTCTGTCAGGAAGAATGAGCAAAGATTTCCTGCAAAGTATTATGAGAAGCATGTGGATGGCTAAAACATTCAAGCTCAAGCAGTTAAACAGCAATGCTACCAAATACTAACTAGGTGTATTTAAACGTTTGACCCACTGAATATCTGATATAGTAAATAAAACCTGAAATATATCTGTTGTGTTTTCATCATTACTTTTTCCATTAGAAGCCGATTATGACTACTTATTAATTTATTCATCATCAGTAACCACCTAGTCAGGGTCCTGGTGGATCTGGAGCCTGCTAAGATAGGAGCACACCCTGGATGGATCATAGTACTACAGGCAATTTAGCATAGCCAATCCACCCACCAGCATGTTGTTGGTAGGTAGGATGAAACCAAAGAACCCGAAGGAAACCCACAAGGGAGAACATGCAAAACTCTGCATAGACATAAATCCAAGCTCGAACCAAAGACCCTGGAGCTGTACGGGGGCAATGCTACTTGTTAGCACTGCATGCCCCAGTGATTAAGCAGCCATTCATTTTGCAAAAACCAACCAATCAGGCATTTTCCAAATGTTTTTTGTTCTGTACATGAATAGGCCACCACCTAGTGTTAGCCCAAGGCTAAAAAACTGGACTTACCCCTGGCAAAAACACAAAAATCAGAGGATTTTTTTCTGTAATTCAGGAGGAATGATACATTTAACAATTATTTATTTAAGGGTGTAGAAGCAGATAGCCTAAGAACATTGGTTTATTATTTATAGTGCTCCATACTCAGCAGTCTGGAAACTTTTCTACAATGAGTTTTCTGCTTGGCCCGTCAAGAGATATTTAATGCACCATGTATGACCTGCTCTTGTCCTGCCCATGCTTCTTCTTTCCCACATCGATCCACCTGGATGTGCAGTCCTTTTTTAATATTTGCTCTGGTAAACCAACACACAGGAAGCTGCTAGAAATGGAGTGCACATGTAGAACAGCACCCTATTTTAACCTCACCATACCAAATTAATCATTGCTAGGAATCTTTACAGCCAGTCATTTTAATAACCTTCTTGATATTTAATGAAATTAGCCATAATGGATGTAAGGGAAACAAGGGGATGGAATGGATAAAAAAAAAAAAAGGTTTACGTGAACTGATGAAATGACTGTTGCAATGTGAAGGCCATCTGAAATCTTAGTATAATGCATAAGGTTTTCGTCATCCCTCCATGTTCAAGGAATTGCAAAGACACTTTGGCAGCATTGCACATCACATCATTCATGAATGTGATTCCCAAAATTATATAAATGGTCTGGGAAGCTGAATGATAATTTGCTAGCTTTTTTTTCTCTGCATGGTTTGTTAATCAGAAGCTTCTGTAAATATGCTGATGAGCAAAACCTCTGTTTGGGTACTTTGTGGCATCCACTTCAGGATGGCAGACTCATTATAAAATGCAAATGCATCTTTCTTCTTAAAGCGCTGCGGCTTTCGTCTCGTTCGCTTACTCGCGGGTCTATTAAAGACAGGGAACTGGAAAACAAAGAGGGAAAAAAATGACATTTTGAAATGATGTGGCAAGTGAAACATCAATAGTTTTTATGTCAAAGAATGAAAGCAAGTGTTCTTGTGAGGATACTTTAGCCAGAGTGTAATTGAGAGTAGGGACATTTACAAACATTTATTTCAAAAGTCTCATATTATTTTGGGTAAGTCTTGGTTCCAACTTTCACCAAAACCAAATGCTTTCTTCCTTTGCATTGCGGTTATGCTGTTTGCTCAGCACCCTGTGCTGTCCTGATCATCAGTTTCCCCTCTGACCTTTGACTCTACATGCTGTTCTCCCCTAATTTGGATAATTGCAACATGCACACGGACACGCAGGCCCAGCCCACCCTTCTTACTTACAGCTGTGAACCCAATTCTAGGTCAAATCAGTTCTTCCACATTGACCACCATGATGCCCACGAATGTGTCCTGCAGCCAGTGACCTATAATTCACAATCTGGGTTAGTATATGCATCTGCCATTGTACAACATGGCCTCTGGGCTTTGGATCGGTTCAGGGTCTTGGCCCTGATGCGTCCCGTGTAGATATCTTATAACCTTTAAAATGGTGTCTGGTGTTGACTCAGGTGCCCTCTGATTATTTTCAGCCTGAGCATGATCCAACCTTTACACCTCCTATAAAGAAACTGAGGGTCCCATTAGAGAATATCTGGCCTGTAATACTACTAGAGGAACCTGATATGTCTGAAAATGCCCACGTCATGGTTAATCTCTTATTAGATGTGCAAAATCTGAAGAAACTGAGAAGCTTTATAAACCATTCAGTGTTGAGACATGAGACAGAGCTTTTGTGTTTTATATCTGCACTCCAGCTGAGACAAAGAGCCATTCTGTTTGCAGTAAAGGACAGACGGAGTCAGCGTTCAAAGATCTGCATCACCACAGCTGCCCTTGAACAATGCCAATGTTTTATGACTGCTTGTGTAATTGCATGGTGTCCTCTATTTCACTATATAGGTGTATGGAGGAGTTATGTACTCTGTAGATGCCTGTGTGCCTAAGGAACTATACATGTGTGCAAGTGTAGAAGTGTTTATCCACAGCTGAGAGTCCTTGTGTGTGAATTTAGGGTGCGAAAAGAAGACTATATTTAAGGACAAACACAGCCAAGGCACTGTAACCCAATCTTCCACATCCCGTATGTGTGTGTGTGGCTAATATGTGCTCCATCTTACTCTGTGGGAGGTGAAAAGGTGATTACATGCTTGGAAAACCAGCAAGAAATCTCCTCACATTGTAAGGACTGTTCTATCCTTAAAGTAGGTGTTTAATACGTTCTGTATTCTCTAAGAAAACGGTAAGAATAATGTAACCTCTTCACTAAAGAGGGCAAGAAGGGAAACAATGGCCCTGTTTTTCTCATCCATGAGCAGGTAAAAATATTAAATTAATTTTCCTCACGTGACAGGATCTTCAGATAATTTGGGAAGAAAATGCATATGTATGGGGTAAAATGGCAGGTGAGTCATTTACAGAGTGAATACTGATTGTGTTCGTCTTACACAGCTCCGTCAGCAGCTCTGTTGCAGAGAGTGTAGATAAGAAAGTTACAGATATTTCACACTGTGAGTAGAGAGCAGACACCATGCTGGGTGCAAATGATCCCTTTCCGTGACATCATCATCGTGGGACACAAAGACACGCTCCAATGGTATTCACTATTATGAATCCCTAAAACATGCCTGTCCACACTTCATCCGCTGCTTAAAAGCACATGTTCCATTTATTTTCTCTTAAAGCCAGGAGAACATATCTGCGATTTTAATGATTATTGAGACCCACTTTCTGAAAGGCTTTGTACTGTTGACATCATCTTATTCATTACGATTCACATTCACAGTGAGTCCTCTACCTTTTTACATTAATCCATGGGCTGTCACGTTTTGAAAACCTGGCCCTTGTTGCATTCATTTGCCCAAGCGATATTAAGAGAATTAACTCTCAACTTTAAAGTGCAGAGTTGACGACACAGGAAAATAAGTGCAGCCATCAATAATCCTGACGTGCTCACATCTGCGCTGGGTAGAGCAAAATGGATCCTGAGGGGGGAAAAAAACTGAAAAAGTTCATCATCTATTACACATAGTAAAGCTGTGCAGACTTTGAGTGTTTCACGTCAGGCTGTGTGATTGTGTATTGTATCTTTCATCTGGCTTTTGTTGAATACCGTATTGGACGTGAGGTCAAGGTAAGTCATATGTAGTAGGGTTTGAGACAAAAATAACAAGTTAAAGCTTCAGTATTACCACTTAATGAGGAGATGGTGTCTGTGAGGGTTGCATGAAGACAAAACCACCGTCACCACTTTACAGCTCGCGTACTGCCTAGAGTTTTGTATTTACTGTTGCGTACATGTACTCTAGTACTGCAAGTGGCACTATTAAACTTTCATGACAATTTCCATGACTGATAGAAGATGTTTACCTACCGCAACAATGCAGGAGATGGAAGTACGTACAAACAAATGATAGAACATGAGGAAGAGGAAGATCTGCTGTTCCATATTTAGAAAAGAAAAGGAAATGAGAATTAAGATGCGTGCAGTACTTGGAATGAATTGTCTTGGGCTTGCCTACTTTGTAATGATCAGTCACAGGCTTGGTCATGCAGTGTGTTTTACACCATATTTCTGAATGCTGTCTCCACACGAAGAAAGTTGAGGCCTTTATCTGACAAACCTTCATACAGCCGTGTCAACTTCTTACCAGTGTATAAAACCAGACCATCTCTAAGATTTTAGAAAATGGTTTGTACCTCCTTGCAACTTTTAGCATCAATTTGAATTACAAATTCAAATGTATGCTACATGTTTGGACCCATGCTGAAAGATCCCAAAGGCAGTTTTTAATAATTCATATAATGTCCTTAGACCTCATTTAGTCCTGTGTCAGTGAGGCTCACCACCTTGCTGGAACTGTCCACTTGTGTTAGAATCATCATGTGTGTTTTACATAGCTGGGTGTGGTCTAACAAAAGACTGAATAAATTGTGAAATATAGAAGGACAAATATCCATTCACATCATAACAACATTTATGATCGGCTTAACAGCTTATGGGAAACTGGGAGCTGGGTGTACATTCAATGTGTGTAATGTACTTTTAAAAAATTTCCTTCTACGTACATTAGGTCCCTGAAGTGAAAGAAAGTCTGGTGTTGAGTGTAGAATTATTGATGACTTCACCAGTTGACCAGTCTTAAAACAAAACTCTAAGGTGCTATTTTTTTCATGCAATCATTTGAGCTCAACTGCACTTAGCACAATAAGGCAGCTCTTTTCTACACTATTCACTAAGCCCTGGTGAATTACACTATTCTGCAGATGCACCGTTTCGATTTTCAAGTAATTGCTTATATATTTTTTTTAGACCCTCTTACAACCTGCTGCCGCACCCCTCTCCTTTCATGTTCAGTGCCAGCTTGAAATACCACCTCTTATAAACCATCCAATTTCGCAAGATGTCTCCATCTCCATTCTCCTTTTCTTTTTCAAAACAACTTGTCAACCAGCAGCCGAGTCTCCAGCACCCGTGTCCTTGTGCCAATTCAAAGCATGGTACTCTACAGAGAAGACTCTCATTCAGATCCTTCCTCTGAGGACTGGCAGCTGTGCTCAGCTCTGTGATCTTCTGCTTCAATGCAACTGCAGTGGAAATCTCAGGGTCAAGCTCAATCCTCCATGTAATCCTTTACTGACCAGTAGTCCAATAATCCAATCCTTTTTTTTCAATCCTCTGCTGTTGGGTTATATTTTGTAACATGGTCCTATGGCTGACAGTCTGGAATATTCATTTTTGTGATTGTGAAGACAGGGTGAAGACTGTTGTCTTTGCGCCAAATGGTTTGGTTTGTAAAACTCGCAGATGTGATTAGGTGATTATCTGCAGTGAATGAAGCAGATGCTGCCGGCCCATCCCACACCTCTGTTATTCAGTCAATGACACATGGTGAATATGTGATGGAGAGTTATTGCCAGAATGGTCCACATGTTGGCAAGAATTAAATCACTGAATACGAATGAACTGCACTGGCGATGCATTAGACTCTGGTTTTCTAGTAAGACCTATACATCTATTATCTATTAACATCTATTAACCAATGCTTTTCTTGATTGTTTAGCTCTTTTATCAGATCTACAAAATGTTTAGTGTGCATGCACAGGTGACTCATGCTCAGCTGCTGTGGATCAATTTACCTTGTACCTAAAATCTTCTGCTGTAATTATAAACACTATGATTCTCACATTGAACATCTTTTCAACCCACTTAGTATTGTTTGGCTTTATATTATACAATAGCAGAAGTGTATTCATTTATAATAACTTTCATAATAGCACTATTCAGTATCCCCAAGAAGGGAAAATGATTCATTTTTAGTTTGTTTCCTCTAAGTTTTTTTCCTTATCTGCCTCAGGGAGTTTTTCCTTGCCACTGTTGCCTCTGGCTTGCGCCTTATGGATCTAAAATTATATCCAGAATTCTGTAAAGCTAGTTTGGGATAAGTAGACTGGGCGTGGGGGCATGGTGGCTTAGCACATTTACCTCACACCTCCGGGGTTGAGGGTTCAAACCCAGCCTCTTCCCTGTATGTGAGTTTGTATGTTCTCCCCATGCTTCAGGGGTTTCCTCTGGGTACTCTGGTTTCCTCCCCAGTCCAACGAGATTTTAGGCTGACTGGCACTAACAAATTGTCCATAGTGTGTGAATGTGTGTGCAACTGTGAACCCCCCCACCCCCCCCAACGACCCGTATATGATTTGACCACCACTAGCATGAGTCCATAAATATAACAGTGGTAGCTCAGTGGTTAAGATGTTGGACTGCTGATTGGAAAGTTCAAAATCGAGCATTGCCAAACTGCCACTGCTGGGCCCTTGAGCAAGGTCCTTCTTCCTTAACTGTTCACCACAAATATATCCATGCTGTGTGGTTGGCCATGAATCTGTCTAAATGATAAAGTTCTGCCTATTGTTTTGTAGCAAGCCTGATATGCATTGGCAAACCCTGGGCTCGATCTTTGTGTTGTGACAGCAGTATTAGATTGTTGCAGCATCAGTGGTTAACATATGCTGATGTTTTTGGACACTCTGTTTAGTGCATTGTTGAACCAAAGAGCAATGGATTTAAGTTTTCAGTATTTCTTTATATTCTTAGTGTCTACATGTCGACAACTGCCTGATTCCACAGCTAAATTACATGATGTTTTATGCAGAACAGCTGAAACATGCGACAAAAAGATATAATACTCGATACACCGAGCAATAAGAAATTCATGGTTCCAATAAACAGATGTCATGTATCTGTCAAAGTTGATCTGTAGTTGGAGCAGCATTGGGTTAGTGCATAACTTAAAAATGGGGCGCATTCTTGCTAGATGCATCTGTTTAGTATAAATGTATCACAGGCAGTAGAAATGTTTGATGTAATTGCCTATACACAGAGTCCAATCTTGTACAAATTATAAGAATCCTAACTATTGTTAGATTTTATACACAGTCTTGACAAAGCAATGCTGATTCTGCCTCTTGGCCTCTTGACTTTGCATATGTTAACCCTTTAAAATCAACTCCTTCAGCAAGTCCAGATTTACATTGATCACTCATAGGTACACAGCATTTTCATTTGTTTAAGGGTTTAAACCTGTGCTTATTACCCAACAGCTTGACCAGTCTGAACTGGATGCAAAAAATAGGAAACAGACACAACAGGATGTAAATTCAGACCCTTTTTGTCTAAGCTGTTCCAAAAATCAAAGAAGAGTATCATGGTAGTGTAAGAGTGCAAGAGTCCATGTACATTCCTATCCCTAGGATAGGGTCTAGATCCTTCACATCCCTAACCAGGTTAAAACTATTTCCATTTAAAGATTAGAGTAACAACAGAACAAAACACAGGTGAGACAATAAATTAAAATTAATGATCAAAAGGTGTGGCCAAGACCAGGCTAGGACATTGGCAGATAGAAACAGGAAGGTGATTCCATAGATGTGGTGCCATTTGTGTCGCACTTACTTACAGTACATTACATTTACAAATATATAAATGTCATTTTAAACATAGGCAAAGTTTTCTTCATGACAAACTAGGTTCATCCATACATCCATTCATTTTCCATACCACTTATCCACACAGGATCGCGGGGAGCTGGGAACCCAACGCAGGGCACAATCACACACACATTCACACACTACAGACAATTTGGAAATGCCAATCAGCCTACAGTGCATGTCTTTGGACTAGGGGAGGAAACTGGAGTACCCGGAGGAAACCTCCGAAGCACAGGGAGAACATGCAAACTCCATGCACACGGAGCAGATGCGGGATTTGAGCCCCCAACCCCAGAGGAGCGAAGCAAACATGCTAACCTCTTAATGTGTGAATCCTGTTCACATCTCATGCTGTAAACATCCTTTTCCACGAATCATCCATTATAGGTTATGAAAAATTTACCTTTTATTTCAATAACATTCACTCAACCCTATTACATAGACACATTCACCATGAACTATTTTGAATATACCACAAATCACATGTTCAACAGGATGTTGCATCATATGAATTTCTTGAAAATGATGAGAAGAAGAAAAGTAAACCCTTTCATTCTTTTTTTTTTCAATGATATTTTGTTATTGACTGATGAGATCACTTGAGAGAGTGCATTTTAAGTACATCATTAGAATGTCCTTAACATACTTGGATGCTAGTTAAGCACTAATTCGATGACTAAAACACTCAAACTTGTTACTTTCAATCCTGGTATTATTGTAAGAGCAAAATGCAGCCATTGTCAGCAAAGAAACCTTGTTAAAAATGAGATTTTGATGTTTTCTCAGATTCAGTGTTGAAATTTTTTTGTTAAAATTATTTAAAAAAAACTTTTCATTTTGATGAGTAGCAAGGCCTAGGTGGCACAGTAATGGTTGAATCACCCAGGAGTATTACAGTAAGGTTTTTGGACCCTAAGACCTACCAGCCCAAACCTCTTGTGCCAGGGCCCTATTAGCCCATCATTTCTAACAAACGGTGGCTGAACTGTTGAGTCCTTCAACACGCTCAGAGGACGACATTCCAATCTGCTGCAGCACTGTGCACATGTATAGCAATAAGGAGGACAAAGACTGCTCTCTTTCCTTTCAGATGAGCTTTCAGACAGTCACGTTTCCTGGCTGGCTGCACATGAAAATGAAAATGCACGACTTTAACACAGGCCAGTAGTAGTGCAAAACACTGCACTGCTAAAAGCAAAAACACATATTTCAAGGTGTCACCAATGACAGAAAGATTACACGGAGATGCTAGTTTATTAGGTACACCTATCTAGCACCTAATAAACTGGGAACTCCGTGTAAATGAAAAAATAAAAAGCTATAAAAACAGGGTTGACGGTTTATTAGGCACTAAATATGTGTATCCAATAAACAAACAACTCAGTTTGTTTCAAGTTGTCACCAATATTGATTGATCGTCAGCTGTTTTAAAATGCTGAGATTTAAATGTATTGCCAGGTTTTGTAGTTGGATTTGTTACATTCATTAAGGAAATCTTTGTAATACAGTACATAACAAAATGCATATTCATGTAGTTCTGCTCATCTCTGTATAAAATGAACAAGCTGTGGCTAGACAGATGGAGCACAGCTTAAGGGTTCTTATGCCAAATGCACAATGGTATGTAAGTTGTTGTTTCTTTTCTTTTTTTTTTTTTTACTGAATATGAATGTGGACTATGGACCCTCCTCAACCCCCTCACTAGCTACAATTGTGACTGTAAGTTTCTTTAGAATTCTGTAGTGGCTGTGGCTCAGGTGGTACAGCGGGTTGTCTGCTAATCGTAGGGTTGGCGGTTCAATTCCTGGCCCACATGACTCCACATGCCGAAGTGTCCTTGGGCAAAACACTGAACACCAAGTTGCTCCCGATGGTAAGTTAGCACCTTGCATGGCAGCTCTGCTACCACTGGTGTGTAAGTGTGTGTGTGAATGGGTGAATGAGACATAGTGTAAAGCACTTTGGATAAAAGCGATATATAAGTGCAGACCATTTACCATAGTTAGTTATACCAGCTGAAGTTTGATCGTAAATCAGGGGGTAAAGTAAATATCTTAATTCATACACTGAGAGTAGTTCGTTTTTTGGAATTTTGCTTACACCACAGACACTGAAAGTACGCTGTAAATAGTACTGCAAAAAATTATTGTAGATCAAAACCTTATTGCACAGATGCACATATTTCACCATCACCTGCCAATCAGAAACAATCCGAAATCAACAGGAAATACTACATCCATAATTGGGAAGCAGGGAACTGATTAGCGGTTTGCATCTGTGCTTCTCAGTGTAACATTTAGACTACTTCCAACATGGTCTGTCACTTACGTGAGTGTTTAATTTAATAAAAATCCAAACAGATTGTGCTTTAAAATAAAGTGGTAACTCAAATTAGTAATTTCTTGTATTTGGGCTTTATGTGCTTGAGCTCTCATGAAGTCTTACTGGAATTTTAGTAACACACCATTTCAACAAAGCGGCTCTAAGCTTAATCTGAATTTACGTAAACTTGATTACGTAAATGTGACAAAATAAAGAATAACATTACATTAAGAGTACAATGTTTTACATATTTTGTGATGTACCTTTCCAGGAATCTCAGTTTGACATTTTTATGCAAGCTGAGTATAGTTATAAAAAAAATATCTAGAGATCAAAGAATAAAATATATATTATTTGATAATTTTT
>JANDJT010000041.1:21140035-21173609 GCA_024331685.1 Stegophilus panzeri
GACGTTGCTCCGCCACTGTGCTCCGCTGAGGATGTCGCGCTGCTTTCCTGCTCCACTTCAGACATCGCTCCACCACCGTGCTCCACTGAGGACATCGCTCTGCTTTCCTGCTCCGCTGAGGACATCACTCTGCCTTCCTGCTCCGCTGAGGACGCCGTTCAGTCTTCCATTTCAACTGAAGACATTTTGCCCAAAGGGCCAGGACTGCCAGTGGAGGGGAGTGTATTCTGGCGCTCTCGGAGCACCCTTGGGTGGGTGGGGTGTTCTGTCATGATTTCCCCCTGAGTAAGCGCTGCACTATTGCAGTGTGCTTGGAAAACCGAAGAGCATGCGCATGCATGAGTCAGGTGCGCGAGCGCTTAGCGAACGCACGCTTTTCAGTCTTTCATGACAGTGACTTTGTTTACATTGGACACGTGCTTTTGTTATGCGGTTCTTTGTTTCGATTCTTGTTATTTGACCTTGTTTCTCGTTTCTTGTTTTGATTCTAGCCTCACCCCTTTTATGCCTGTTTGTATATTGCCTGACCTTTTGCATGTTATTCGACCACTCTTTGGATTAGTGTTTTGGATTTGTCTGCCTATCTCTCTAATAAAGTCTTTTACTGCAATTTCATCCGTCCTCAACTCCATCACGTTCTGGAACCTGACACATTATGAGGGGTACATGACTATGTCTCCACCTGTAAGTCTACAGCTGTATGTTTCAGCTGCAATGAGTGAGTGTATTCATTTAATAAAATAAATGGTGAGTCGCTTTGACAAAATAATTGGTGAGATGTGTTGAGTAGAGATTAAATGAGTGTAAGTGGACTCATTTGGAAGCTTTCTTTGAAAATTCCAAAAGCTTTCCAACCATTTCTTTGTATAGATTTAATTGCCTTGAATACATTGTCATTGAGAAGATTTTGTGCACATTGTGCTGATATTTTAATGTCACTGATATTGCGTTAAATTCACACATTGGAATTCACTGGATTCCATGGAGAAATTAACAATAAAATGTTATTAATATTCAACATAAATCTCAACATGCATCCTACTTGCATCTTTGTGTGTGTGTGGTGTCTAGAAGACATCTCATCCTGGATGGCAGAGCTTCAAATGAAACTACATACCAGGAAGACTGAGCTGCTGTATATCCTGGGGAATGCATGGACATCTTTCAGAATTATACCATCCGACACCTTGGAATAGTTCTGGAAACCCAGCTATCCTATCACACATTACTAACTGGAGCCTGTCATGCAGGTTTCTCCTTTACAATTTCATGAGGATCTGGCCACACAATGTTAAAAAAAAATCAGTCTTCCTTTTCACTCTGTACATTTATATGAATATACTGGCACAAACAGACCCCAGATGTCATAAGACATCTAACTCTAAGCCTTTGACAGGTCCATTGTGGTCTTTTGTTAGGACTATGTATTGAAAGCATTTGCTGTAATGTAAATATTGTATATTATTATCCAACTGGGTCTTTGTCTCATAATTTATAAGACAAAAGCAAAGAGAGCTCTGACAGATTATTTAGGAGTTATCTGAATTAGTTACTCAAATATAGACTTTACTGTCTACTCTACTTATCCAGGCAAGGCCATGGACCCATGCATTTTGTTTCTGGTATATAATGGAGAGTAAATGCAATCCCAAATGCAGTTAAAATTTTTAGTACGACTATCTCAGCATTATGTTCTCAACAGTGAAGAGTATAGCTGTACTGTAGTGAGATGGTTTAACGGGTTTCTCTTGTTTAACGGGTATGGAAGATATTCCATACATTTAATGTGTAGAATTACACAAAAGGAAATTTATACCTGATAGTAGCTGTCTACTTGTGTGAGTACTTTCCCTTTTAATTGTCATGATGTCATTGGTCTGTGTAATTTCCTGTTTTGGCTCCTCCTCTTCCCTTTCTGCAACGTGTCTTCATGGGAGAGGCAGGATTTTATTTAGCTCTGATTAATCTAATTTCATCTTTGCCTTAAAAATTACTTTTGAACTAATATTCTTTTTCTAAATCATATTTACTGCGTTATATCCCATGTATGGTTTATTATTTTCATGTTTTTACTTTAATTAAGGTTATGATTAGTTTTATGCATCATCCGTATGTTTTTTTTGTCATTTATGTTAAGTCTTTATATTATTTTACCTCCTTTCTGCCCTTTCCGCCACATGTCTTCATGGGAGAGAGAGAATAAACGAAGATTCAACCCAGTTGCCGTCCGCATATTTATTTGGTCAGAATAAAACACACAACGCAGACTACAACCAGTTACACACACGTGCAGTTTATCCAGTAATTTGTAGGTCTTTGTATATATACATACATACATATATGGTTGAGATGACAATAAAGCCACTTGACTTCACTTGACTTGATATAAACTCCTCTGTGGAACACATGCAAAAAAAACCAACAAAAAAACCCCAAAAAAAACACAACAACAAACAAAACAACAAGCCAGTGAGTATGCATATGGCCTTTACTCTGAACTCACACTGGTTGCAACATGTTTCTGTATGGCCTACTGGCAGGAGAAAGAACAGCAGCGCACTTTGATTTGAATGCATTTTATCAACTCCAGAATTCAATTATCACTTATGAATAGGTGATTTTTGGAGAGGGATTAAACAGTTTAATGTTCATTAATTTGTGAAATAGTTGAAGAGCTACCTACTCAGTGCACAAAAACCAAAAGGACAAGAACTCATACAGCTAAGTCTTGTTTGCTCTTGAGCCTTCATTATTAAGCCTACTTGGTACATTGCGCTCTACCAGCTGTAATTATGTCCACAATAAAATAAACAAAATAGACACAACATGTAAAACAGGCACAGTATGATATAGAGGTTCTAACATGCTGCTAACATGGCTGGTGTGTATTGAAACACACGTTAAAATTAAAATTGAATGTGATCTTGAGATGACATGTGACATCCAGTATGAATAGGCCTTTACACCAAACTGATCACAAAAAACTTTGTACTAATTCAAAGGACTGACGGTGATGATGTGCAAATGCAAACAGTACATTTAAGCCTAAACATAACCATGTGTAATCTTTTCATATAAAATGAGTCATTTGAGGAGTTATTGTTGTTGTTGTTGCTGTTACAAACTTGTGCAAGACCTTATTAACTACATCACTGGGTCTACATCACAAAAAATATATATATTCTTCAGGGACACTTTATCTATAAATTATATTGAACAACTTTTTTTTTTTTTTTTTTTTAAAGATATTCTTCTGAAATTTTTATATTTTTAAATGCCTGCTTAAATGTGATGCCTGATTTGAAATAAATAAACATTTAAATGTAACACATAGGTCGATGTTTCTAGGACACACTGCTAATCATCATTTAACAACCAGCAGACTCAATATTTTTCTCAGTGATATTGCAAAATGTACACTTACTGTATTACACAGTATATTAGGACCCTAACCTTGAGGAAGTAGTATCAGTAGCAAGGGTAATCTTTTTGATGTCGTGTTAATGAAGAATGATGGTATTTTGTTAGAGAAATATAATTTGGCAAGACATTTTGTGTTTTTTTTTTTTTTTTTTTTTTTCCCCCAAAGTTGATAAAATTAAAACGGTTATTGGTAGTGCACTCAGACTATTGGAGTGCACAATAAATTAACAACCAAGACAGGCATACTGAAATACACATCCACACTCACACATGCTATCCACTTCTGGCTAGAAATCAATTGTAGACCCACCTTTAAAAAAACAAAACAATCAATTTAGTTGCCTAAGGCTGAACTTGCAGAGCAGTTTTATTTATGCTACCCCACAGCAAGGAGACTTAACTCCATACAACAGCAAGTTTAGTTCATAATGAAACTGGTCTTGTGCTACAGCGGCCTAAAACTGGTGCTGATTATCAACGGTATTCAGTTTGAACGTTAAGCACATTCTGCATTCTCATAAGTACATCAGCAAACCTTTTCATGGAATCTGGTCTCAAAATCAAGATCCAAATCACCATGAGATGTCAATGTAAATCACATGGGCTCGATCCAGACCACTTCAGCAGCTGTCCATTTGTACGTATCCAGCGAACCTCATCAAATGTCTTCAGCAGTTTTGGTATGTACTGCTGACACATCTTTCCTAACCCTTTCATCATAATTATAATTTGCAGGCAATAAACATGCATTGAATTGCAAAGGTACTTGAGACATCTGCCTCACTGAAAGCCCACCGACGACAGTATAGGAAGATGTGAAAATGTAAAGTGTGGGCGGAAAAGGAAAAATGTTTAGTTGCTAAACATATAGGGATTCAGCATAATTCGGATTTACATTGTGGGATTTCACTGGACACTTAATATTGTACGAAATTATCTCAGTAAAAGTTTGGCTGAATTCTATAACAGATAAAAAAATGAAGAAGTCTTTATTTGTCACATATATATTATAGCACTGTGAAATTCTTTTTTACATTAGGAGGCTGGGGTCAGCCATGATACAGCCCCTCTGGAGCCCATGGGGTTAAAGGCCTTGCTTAAGGGCCCAACACTGACAGCTTGGCAGTGCTGAGGTTTGAACCCCCAACCTTCTGATCAGTGACCCAGAACCTTAACGGTTGAGCCACCACTACCTATGTCAGCTTATGCAGTGAAGATCCACTGGTAGACCTGTGATTTAAGAACATCACTACGTTCTACTTACATCATTACAGAATGATCTGGGCTTGAGAAAATGAGCTTGAGGTAATAAGGATATTTTGTTCTCTCTGAAATTGACCATCAGTGACAGAAAGATGCAGAATTGTCACTGTGGGACATGTGATGTGTCTGAATGGTAGTTAATGAATTATAATTTGTAAATACTGTTCCAAAAGTCTCCATACATAGGGGACTATGGTTGCCAGCATCATGTTGGTTGTGCCTTCGTCAGTGGACATTCGTGGACGTCCACTTCTTGGTTGGTCCGCAACACCTGCAGTCTTTTTGAATGTGTTAATAAGTTTGGCAACAGTGTCTTGTGCGATGTGCTCGCCATGTTTCCTGTTAGAGTCCATCGCAACTTTACAACAGCTTCCCGATCCAGCCATGAAAATTATTTCAATACGTTCTTCTTTGGTCAACGGCTATCTGAAAAAAAATATAGAATATAAACTAAGTATTTTGCTAAAAGTCTTAATGTCTGCTATGTATGGAGACTTTTAGATCAAACCTTAACTGTGCAGTGTTTCAGGTGTTCATATTAGCATCTGACATCTCTGGCTAATGACTAAAACGTAGTGAAATGTAAATGTAAATAAATGGAATCTTTAACATAATTAGTCGTAAATAGTAGGCTACTTGATAAATAGTCATTTCTTACTCTTAATGATGGAGAAGCTCCAACAGTGTTTAAAAACAGACTCACATTCTCCATCAGTCTGCAGTAGCAAGACATTCCTGGCATCGAACAGCTTCAAGTTGGTTAAACGTTTTGGAGGACCAAAACATCACTCCAGCCATCTTCTGTACCTGGAAAAAATGAATAGTGTACAGGAAACTGCTCTGATGAACCATGGGTATGTCTCAATCAGCTACCTAGTTCAGTTGTCAGGGCACTGATCAGGGAGTCGGCCATTTTAAGCTCTGTCTCAACCGCAAAATCCTTCCAGTGCAGTGGAAAATTCATTCCCTGATAAAACAAAATCCCACAATGCACCGCAAAAACCAGGCAGTATCGATGCTCACTATGTTCACTTATTGGAAATGACATCATGTTTTCTGAAGCCTCTCAGTTTGAAAAAAAAATGGGGGACAAATTCTCAGCCAACTTCGTCTACAAATGTAAGTAGCTTGTTATCGTTGTTGTAGCGCTCAAATGATTACTTATGCTAGCGATTTTTAACTTTATTTGACAGTCTGTATACGGTTTGTTTGAGTGTAATGACTTTTAAGTGTTTAATGATTAAAAAAAAAAAATCCACTAGCTAATTTGTGATCCTGCATGAAGCACAGTACCACGACAGAAATGCGTGTGATTAAGCAAACAAATTTATATGACATGTAAAACTGAAATATTTGTAACATTTTTCATTTTTGGTGATGATTTACAACACAATACGTAATCATGGTAAGTAAAGTAAAAGTAAGTAAGTAATCATGTTTCCGGAAACTGAGTTATGAGTGTCCCAATGTGTAGTGAGCCAGGGTTCTTACCAGTTCCCGACCAGTTCATGTACACAATATATTGATTCACGATCTAGGGAGCTAGGGAGCTGATCAAGACACACCCCATTCTTGCTGCTAACAAGCTGCTACTGTAGAGCAAGTGGGCGGGGCATATACCTGCTAGATAGCATTTAATTGGACAAACACAAGACTAGCACAGGATGAGTCATAAAAAAAAGCATTTTCTCTGAAGTGACAAATTAAACGAGAATATGTCCAATACTTCTTCTTTTTTTTTTTTTAATCTTAATTCTAGGTATTAAATTGGTGTCTAAAACACATAGGGACGGATACAAAAAGCCCTGAAACACCTATTATGATTTCAGGGCCACTTTCAAAAGATTTGCAATTTTCGTCTAAACTTGCTACACCTGTCTTACTTTCTCTCCCCGCAGTCACACACGCTTTCTGTCTCTCGGGCTCACACTCTCTCTATCTCTCACTCTCTCACTCTCTCACTCTCTCACACACTCTGCTTACACGCTCGCGCTCACGCTCGCTCACGCTCTCTCACGCTCTCTCTCTCTTTCTTTCTCTGTGTGTGTGTGTGTGTGTGTGTGACGAGTTTGACGGCGTTGCAGCTGTGATTTGCTGACAGTATGCGATTCGCCTCGTTTGTGGCTCTGTGTATCATTAAGAGTTCTTTTTAAACCCAGCATGGGGAACTTTCAGTAAACCTGTGCAACTCTGCGATCTTATTCCGTCAGAGAGTCGCGTGCGTCTGATTCGAAGCGCTCGGACACCGGAGCGGCTCCAGTCTGTTTCTAATCTGAAGCCAGTCGGACTTCAGCCGGTGTCGTGATTATATATGAGCGGGACATATATGAGGATTAGAGATCCTCAGTAAAGCCACAGAGAATGGACCTGACGGGCTTGTACTTCATGCAGCTGCTGTTCTCAGGTGAGTGGCTTGAGCGCTTTCTGTAGAAATAGCCGCGATATGAACAAAGTCCAGCACCTGAAAGACACACACACACACACACACCCCGTATATAGTTCAGGATGGTTGCTCATGTGATGGCGAGATGCACCACAAATGTTAATGTCAACGCAAATATTACTGAACTCGTCTCTTTAAATAATCATATTGCAAATGAGATTTAAATGTGTCCGAGAGGTTAAGGGAAGTCATTTATTAGAAAACAAGTTTATGATAGACTGTAGCTGGACCGTTAAATGACAGTAATAATAATCCTTTAAGATAGTTAGATAGATAGATAGATAGATAGATAGATAGATCACAACAACAACAACAACAACAACAATAATAATAATAATAATAGTATGGTGAATTGATGGACAGATATAGTAGACATAGTCGACTCCAGAATTATTGGCACCCTTAATGATTTCTCATCTGATTTGATAATATATAGGAAAGAAGTTTTCTGACAGCTTTGTGTCATATACGATAGATAGATAGATAGATAGATGAGGTGAATAATGATGATGATGATGATGATAGTAATAATAATAATATAGTGAGTTGGTGGACAGATGGCTATAGTAGATAGATATATTTTACTCTAGAATTATTGGCACCCTTACTGCCTTCTGAACTGATTATATAAGAAACAAGTTTTGTGACATAGCTTTGTGTCATATATGATAGATGGATGTATAGATAGATAGATAGATAGATAGATAGAGGTGTGAATAATAATAATAATAATAATAATAATAATAATAATAATAATAATAGTGCATTTATGGTCAGATAACTATAGTAGATAGATATAGTCGACTCCAGAATTATTGGCACTCAAAAATAATCAAATGAATGACACATTCAGTGAGTAATGTTTTGAGGTTTTGCACACAGAGATGCTGTATAGTTTAACACATATTTCAGCACAGCTTTTTTTTTCTCCAAACAAGTTTCTTAAACAGTGCGATTTACTCTGCATTTCACTGCACTCAAATGATCAGCACCATCACAATTTATTTAGTAAGAATCATTAACAGCACTGAGCTTCTTTCTTTGTTGTATAACATGATTGGAGACACTTGTGGAGGACCTTGAAGCCTCCTCCATGCAGAACATTACAAGCTCATTTATATTCTCAGGTTTGTGCATATTCAATCCACAGGATTTCAGTAGAGTTAATTGAGAATGAGTGACTGAGATGGTCATTGCCAAACATTGATTTTGTGTTCCTGTGTTGATTTAAATGTATGTGAGCTCATTTTCTTGTTGAAAGATGTGTGGTGGCATTAATCTCCTCAGAGAGGCAGTAACATTTTCCGTTTTGTGTTAAAACATCAGAAAATATACAAGAGCTCCTGTCCACTAGCTGCAAAACAGCTCCATAGCATCAATTATATTTTACAGTAAGTCTGTGTGCTCTTCATTGTTGTTGTTTTTTTTTTGTTTCTGGGTAAATGTGCTGATGGTGTTCATGGTGAAAAATGTCTGACACATGATTCCAGTTGTAGTTGTAATGATGCTTGTTGAATTTTACATGCAGTTTTGCAGGTAGTTATTTCCTGCAACCATTTCAAACAGCTTGCTATTATGTATAGTAGTTGATTTAGAAACTTTGAAACAAACTCAAGAATCAGCTAAACTGTTCAAACTGACTTTGACTTTATTGCACATATACACACACATGGCAGTTTCACAAAACTGAAATATGAGCACTTACATATCCAAATAACAGATAAAAGAAAAGCTATTTTGTAACTTGGTTCTTATTAAACATTGGGTTAGGTCATTTTCTTTACCATTCAGTGCTCGTTTTTGGGGATCTGTAATTGAGTATACTTCCTGGTTTGCCAGAATGGCATCTAGCTCTTAAGGGGAGTATTCAGCATGCTTATGGGTCCAATTTCTGGCGCTCTTCAAGACTTTTGAAATTTCTTATTATGCTACCATTGTGTTTAATGGTGTTTTTTACTACCTATATATATATATATATATATATATATATTTTTTAATATTCCTTTATCAAACGTATGCAGGTCAAACACCACCTGTAATTCTTATGTTGAAGGCTGTTTAGTTTTCCCCATGGTAATGGCTGACAAAGAGATTTTACATGTTTGCAATCTTATGTTTAATGAAAGGCAAAAATGAAGTTTCTGGATACCAAGAAAAATGATGATAATCTAGGGTGACAGTGTGTTTGCATTTATTTAAAAAAATAATAATAATAATAACTAGAATACTAAAAATACTACTTTGGTTTTAATAATTAATTTAGTCACTTATGTAAATATGAAATTGTATGAAATGTTACCTTTTATTGTTTTTACCATTTCTCTGTAAGGGAGAAGTAATGATGATAGACAGACAGACAGACCGACTGACTATTACTGAAGTTAGTGAAAGTTTGTCTTTGACTTCTCCATACATTAAAAAGACATAAAGCACATATTACAACCATACAAAGCATTTTGTAGTGCAAATCAGTAGTCAAGCAGCATCACAATAGTGTACTCAGTATTCAAATGTCTTAGCTATAGCTATTCAACACCTGGACAATGTGGTGAACAAAGAGACTTTTATATATGTCCCTTCTGGTCCTTGGAATGTAAAAACGTCAGCCAGATGGGAGAGACTCAAACTCCAAGGAGCTGAGAGGAATCTTAAATTATGCACATTGCTTTCCTGTGCATATTGCAAGAAAAAAAACCACTCAGCTGTTTCTGATCACCTTTATTATAATGGGAAACTTTGAATGTCACTGTGGTAATAATGTCCAAATAAATTGTGGATATGCCCTTGAGTAGATGTCCAATAAACAAATCTGGTCATAAATCAGCTAAATTGGGTCTTAATTAGGTAACAGGTTTAATAAGGTGTGTCCAATCAGGATTTAGTCTCATGCCTTTTTACTGTAGCTATAGTGTTCCTAGTTTTTGCTCACATTTATCAAACTATAAGAAAATTTACACAAGAAATGTGGTGTTCATGAAAATCCAGTTAGTTTACAAAAACGTTTGTGTTCTATGAGAGCTCATCAATTTACATACAAGGAGACTCACTAATGTGAACCTTGAACAATTTTAAATTGTATAACTGGCAATGAGTTACTGCTAGGCTTGTGAGATCATGTACAATATGCCCTTATTCTATCGTGCCCCCTAACTATAACAGATTTACAATAGTATCACAGTGGCTTTGGAGGGGTGTAGGATGTAATGACACCAAGGAAGCAAAAAAGGGGGCATGGCCAGACATACACGCTGTTACTTCATTACAGCTAAAAAATAGAAGCTGTTTACAAGTTGACTGTAGTTTTTTAATAAATTTTTTTTTAAATTAGCCATTAACAAGGTCAGCAGTGCTGCAAAACCGAAGGTGGGAATAGCTAATAACCTAATGAGTTATTAGTTCTAAGTAAGCTCATTATAAAATTGAAAGAAAAAAAAGGCAAAGTAGCCCTGATATACAAAGTAGCCCTGATATACAACACATTGACTACATTTACATGCACATCAATATTCTGATTTTAATTGGAATTTGGCAATATTCTAATTAGTGTTGAATCATGTAAACGCCGCAATCAAATTGCAAACCAAATTAAGACAATATTTTGATGTGCATGTAAACGTAGACATTGTGTCATTTTCCTCAATTTAATCCCGTGTTCACTTTTTGCAAGCAAAGACATTCACAGCTTTATTTCTTTGGCAGCATGGACAAGGAAAGCTAAGATGCATCAGAGACAGATGTTTTGTTGCTCAGATCCAAAGTCAAACAACAGGTTATTAAGGTTTGCATAGGATACAAAATAAGCTAAAAGGAAACACATATAACATGATACAACACAATTGATCAGACATTTAAATTGTCATGATAACCATTGTGATAGTTGGAATCTAACAGCGATTCCCTGATGCGATCATCAATCAACCCAAACCTACTGCAATACTGTATATGTCAAGTTTATTCTTATCACTTATTTATTCCAATTGCACATATGAATTTAGTAAACATTTTAAGATTAATGACTTGAAAGAAAGCAAATCCATAAATGAAGACAAACAATAGCTAATAGCTAATTATATATATAAAAAAAAGCTAATAGCTAATATTAGCTAAAAATAGCTAATTTAATAAGGACAAAAGTAATGGCACCCTACAAATGGTGGAAGTGTCAATTGTGTCTACACTAGCCAACGCAATACAATGGCTAAGGTGCATTACAGAAAGATTTAGTCCATGCCATGTTTAAGAGGTGCTCTTTTATCGTTAATAGTGAAAAGTAGTCAATTCTCATTCTCACCTCTCTAGGATCTTCTTCTTTTTGAGACATTTGTGGGTGTCATTAAGTGTGAATGAGTTGTGCCGTGAATGAGCTTGCTAATTTTCGGGTGATTTGCATTTATCAACATACAAACAGCACACAGGTATGAAACAAAATCAGTATTACTGGAACTTTTTAGTTTGGATTGGCCTAGGAAAACACACACATTTTCACACACACCTTTACTGAAATATTTATAAATAAGGCCAATTTCTAGTATTGAATATACAGCTCTACATTCCCTTCCAGAGTGATCCAAACACTGAGGTCTGTAACCTGACCTGAATGGGTATGTGATTTAGGTGTGTGCGTGTGTGCGTGTGCGTGTGTGTGTGTGTGTGTGTGTGTGTGTGTGTTTTACGTTTTCTATTTAAAAATAAGTTCAATGGGGACTTTGGAGAATGAATGTTTGACTATAGTAATTGTGTCTGCACACGTTTGGGGCTTGTAGACTGTATGGTTTATCACAGTACAGCAAAGCCTCCAGTAATTGCATACTAACATTAATTTAATCTGTGTTTAAAACATGCAGAAAAAACCTTGGAACATTTTGTTCTCAAATGTATTTTTTAATGGAGCCAGGGTCATTTAACTAAATGATAAAAAATGAAATAACTTCTCAGATTAAACTCTATTGTTGACCATTACAAGACCTGACATCTCAGGAGGTTACACTTTATTTCCATGTGACTACGCAAGGCTGTGGCAGGATGAACACCAAAGGCAGAGTGGAGGCAAAACAGGAGGTGCTTTTATTTTTGTATGTGGAGGAAGGGGGAAGGTGCGGGTGTGAGGTCCCAGTGTGAGGGCTGTGCATAGCATGGTCTTCCCGTAGTGGGGAGTGGCGGACTGGCTGGAGCAGGAGTGTGAGAGTGTGGCGCGGGCAGCAGGTATCAGCTGGGAAAGCAGCGGAGCCAGGGAGTGTCTTCATTGGTGCTGTCGTCTTCTACATCAGCTTCTGCACTTTACACAGACAAGAATATCAGCATGACCAATATCGGAGATATTTCTCTCCTCTCTGTGCTGCCATGGTCCTTTTATTCTCTCTCAGCGTCTGCTGGATGGTGAGCAGCTGCCACTCCACTTATTGATTGCTAGCCTTGTGTTTCTGCTGCCCCACCTCGCAGCCATGTGCTTTTGTGCTGTCCAAAACATTTGCAGTGCTGAAGTGGAGCTGTCCGTTCAGCGCCCAGGTGGCAGTTGTGCGAGGAACGCACAGAGGCATCAGTGTGGACTGTGAAGTGTAGGTCGAACTCTGGGTTCCGTAGAATGGGGGAGCTGGTGAGGGCCTGCCTAAGGGCTTGGAGCGCCCACTCCGTGTCCTCTGTCCAGCGCACCCGTTCCGGCCGTCCTTTTTTCATGAGGTCTGAGAGGGTGGAGGCTAGAGAGGAGAAGTTAGGCATGAATCTTCTGTAGTATCCTGTTAACCCCCAAAAGGCACGTACCTGTTTCTTTGACGTGGGTTGGGGGTACTCATTCACTGACTCTGTCTTCTTCTCTTGAGGTTTTAGGAGGCCCTGGCTGATTCAGTACCCCAGGTACTGTGCTTTGGTCAGCCCCAGATGGCACTTCCTTGGGTTAGCCAGCTGCCTCGCTTTTCAGAGGCTTCCCAAGACTTCTTCCAGATGGTGGAGGTGATCCGACCAGGTGGACGAGTGGGTGATGATATCATCCAGATAGGTGGTTGCAAATGGCCAGTGTAGTCTTAGGACAATGTCCATCAGTCGCTGGAACGTCGCTGGGGCTCTGTGGAGGCCAAAGGAGAGAATCCGGTACTGCCAGTGGCAACTGGTGGTGCTGAAGGCAGTCTTTGGTTTGGCCTCAGGAGCCAGGGCCACTTGCCAATATCCTTTGATTATGTCCAGGGTAGAGATGAAATGGGCTCTCCCCAGCCTCTCCACCAGGTCGTTCACTTGGTGAAGGGGGTAGCTGTCAAAGTCTGAGACCTGGTTTAGCTTCCAGAAGTTGTTGCAGAACCTGATACTGCCATCAGGCTTTGGCACGATGATGATGGGGCTAGACCAGGGACTGGCGGATTCCTCTATGATGCCATCATGGAGCATCAAGCTGAGGATGGACAAGGGGAGATGGGAAGATGTCGGCAAACTGGCCTACCTGCTCTGTCAGCTCTTGGTGCTGCATGGGGGTAAGGTCCTCTCGGAGAGCACTCAGACACCACTGGGGCAGGTTCTACCCATTTTTTAATAGATTAATGTGGTAGAGTTGGGGAGTTTGCATGCTTACCGGACTGTTGCAGTCAGTAATTGACTGGGCCAACCCTCTTGAGGACCGTTCGGGAGGCATTCGCGAGCAGTAGGAGCAGCTGGTCACCCGGCCAGAACTCTGTGGGCTGGGCTGGTCGGTTTTACACCTTCTGCTGGTCCCATTAGGTGGCCTCCATATGCTCCCGGATGATTTATGTTACTCTGTGAATTTGCTCCTGCATTTCCTGGATGTACTCTACCAGGGAGCAGAAGGGCCATGTCCAACAGTCCTCGGGGGTGTCATCTGAAGAGGAGCTCAAATGGGGTGAAGCGGGTGGATGCTTGGGGGCCTCTCAGACGATGAAGAGCACGTAGGACAGGAGGAGGTCCCAGTTCCTACCATCATCATCTACCACCCATCACAACATCCTCTTGAGGGTCTGATTAAACCTCTCCACCAGGCCATCAGTCTGAGGATGGTAGACGGATGTCTTCAGGTGCTTGACCTGCAACAGCTGGCAAATATCGATCATTAACTTTGGCACAAACGGCATAACTTGGTCTATCAAGATGTCACTGGGGAGCCCCACGCAGATGAACAGGAGCATGAGCTCTTTTGTGATTTTGCGGGAGGTGGCTTTCTGCAGGGGCACTACCTCGGGGTACTTGGTGGCACAGTCCACAATGAGCAGGATGTGCTCATGACCCCGGGTGGATTTTAGCAGCGGCCCTACATGGTCCACACCAGTCCTTTCAAAGGGGACGCCAATAATGGGGAGAGGAATAAGGGTGGCGGGTGCTGGCTTTCGGGGCTCGGTCCACTGACACTGGTGGTGCCTTCTGCAAAACTCTCGGACTGCCGAATCCATACAAGGCCACAGGAACCTGTCCTTCAACTTCTCCAGAGTGTTCTGTGGCCCCAGGTGATCCCCAGCGGTTGCGCGTGGGCAAGGTGCATTAGGAGATGGGTTTGGGAGTGTGGGACGATGAGGAGGTCACAGGGCTACCCCTGGTGGTCTGTCTGGAAATAAAGTAGTTCCTTTTTTACTAGAAAGTAGGTGGAGGGCAGTTGCTGTTCAGGGTTCTGGCTGACCCTGTCCTATCTGCTGCACCTGGCTCCAACAGTTTTCCAAGCAGTCATCCTCTTTCTGTTTGGCCCTAAAATTTCCTTCTTAAGTGACTTGGTGAAATACAGACGAAACAGGGTTAGTGTGTGTGGGTGTCTCACCTGAGGCAGCTCTCTCCTCGGCATCCCCTTCTCCATAGGCCAGGTAGTCCCACCGGACCTGCAGTTGAGGAGCTGTTGGCTTCCAGTTTCATCTGTTGTTGGTGGGCTGAGGGAGGGTGGTCGCGGGGAACCCTGGCCAATCTTGCCCAAGGATTAATGGGATGGGGAGCCCTGGAATAAGCCTGACAAGGAGGGGCCATTCTCCTGCTGTGGTTGAGACCCTGACTTCAGCCGCTGGAACTTCACAGTCATCCCCATACATGCAGGAAACCAGGAGAGTTCCAGTCTCCTGGGGGCCCTGGCCTAAGATGTTGCGCTGGGCCAGGGTCACAGTGCTCCCTGAGTCGAGGAGGGTGGAGACGGGCTTGACATTCACCCTGATGGCTAGGGTGGGGGCATCTGGAGGCTCTAGAGCATGGAGTGCACACCCAGCCAGCCAGGGCTTGTAGGTCCGTTGTGTCATGGGCAGGTCTGGCTCAATGGGCATGAGCTTGTCCAGGGGCATTCAATAGGCAGGGCGGCTGTCCAGCCGTCATCTCTCACACTGGAGGTCCACTTCCGTTCATCGAGGTGGCAGACCATGGCGAGGGCCTGGGGGAACCTCTCTTCATTCTTCCATGCCAATCTCTAGGGTGGCTAAGGCACACTCTAACGGTTCCAGCATCTTTTGGGGGGTGGTGGCGCCTCGCATAGCAACAGTCAACATGTGGCAGAGCTTGCAGGAACCGGTCCATCATCACCCTTTCAATGACCTGGGCTGTGGTGTGTCGGTCTGTCTGGAGCCGCCTCTGGGCAATGTGCAGCAGGGTGTCCATCTGGGTTCGTGGGGTGACTCTGGGGTAGGACTATTTGTCAAACTCGGCCACCGCATTGGTGGGGGATAGGCCACAGCGGACCAGGGTTTAGTTTTTGAAAGTCTCGTAGTCTGCCACTGTGGCCAGAGAGAGAGAGAGAGAGAGTAGTAAGCCAATTGTGCCAATTGTTCTCTCCTGGCATATGCTTGATGGTGAGTAGCTGCCACTCCACTCATTGGCTGCCAGCTGTGTGTGTTTCTGCCGCCCTGCCTCACAGCCATGTGCTTTTGTGCTGTCCAAAACATTCCAGGCGTTGAAGTGGAGTTGTCCATTCAGCATCCGGGTGGCAGTTGTGCGAGGAGCACGACGGTGCTTGTGTGCGCGGGCTGCATGCTCGCCGTCACATCCCTCACCAAAATCAGTCTGTCACTTCAGCAACAGTTAGTGATTTGAACTGCAATTAATCAGTGTGCTCTGAACTGCTACAGAGGCAGATCAGTTGGAGACAAAATTTGAAACAGGTGGTGGAAAAATCTAATCAGACGAGAGAGGGTTAGAGTATGCGTGCAGCTTACCTTCTGTCCCGGCGTCCTCCTCACCTCGGGCCATGTAGTGGTCAGGGTGCATTCCAGGGAAGTCAGTAGTTCCCTGGGTGTCCCGGGGGCTTGCATTCCCATGGCCTGGTGTTCTGTGGGCGGCAGAGTCCTCAGGAACCGGTCCATGGCCACCCTCTCTACAACCTCAGTGGCAGGTCTGAGTGCAGGTCTGGCTGGAGCCACCTCTTGGTGAGGCGCAGGAGGGTGTCCATCTGTCCACGTGGCTTGGCTCTCGGCCTGTAGCTCCACCAGTGGAACTCCACTGCCACCTGAAGGGGGTTCCGCCCACACCATGCCAGGACCTCTCTCTTTACTGCTCCGTAGTCCCCTGCGTCCTCTGGAGTGAGGGCATAATAAGCTGTGCGTGCCTCTCCATAAAGCAGCGGGCCGAGGATGTGCGGCCACTCCTCGATACCCCAGCTCTCCCGGTGAGCGACCCGTTCAAAGGCTTCCAGGTAGGCCTCGATGTCGTCCTGTGGGGTCAAGTGGGGAAGTAGGTCCTGCGCTTCTCGGCTGGGATCAGGGTGAGGAGGGGTGGCAACAGAGGTCATGGCTTTCAGGGCCAGCAGCTGTAGGCTCTGGGCGAGCTGCTGCTGCTGGAGGCTGGCCTCCATTAGTTGCTGCATCAGGGAATCCATCTATTGATTTTTAAAAAAAATTATTATTAATTTTATTTTATTTTATTTTATTTTATTTATTCATTTATTTATTTATTCATTTATTTTTTTATAAGGGCAGGTCTGTGCTCATGCCAGCATCCTCCACCAGTGTAGGGAATTTAGCCAGCGGGGGACAGAGCACAGACACACAGGAGGCCATTTCGGTGTCTCTTGTGGAGTAATCTTTATTCACAAAAGGGTCGTGAGAGGGTGTGCGTGTGGCGAAGTGGGGGTGTGAGGTGAAGTGTTTCGTTGTCGCGGGGTTGCCTAGGGTGTGCTGGGAGTTTCCCGAGTAACGGGGATCCCGTCTTGCCGTCAGGAGAAGCCATGGGTGCAGCCAGGGGGCGGAGTCTTCGCTCGCGGCGGCATTGTCTGTAAAACACACAGCAAAGGTTATCGCATGCACACTGAGTGCCTCCTCTCTCTTGCGAGAGGAGTATCGTCCCTTTTATACTCTCCCGTCGCCTGCTGGATGGTGGAATTTTTCCATGCCGCCCGCCATTCAGCAGCCGTGTATGTGTCGGCAGCCCCGCCCCACCGCCACGTGTTCTCCGGCTGTCCAAAACATTGGTGGTGCTGAAGCGGAGCTGTCTCTTCAGCACCACAGCTGCAGTCGCGGGAGGAGCGATCTTTGTTTCTTGTGCGTCGGCCGCGGGCCTGTCGCCACACTATGTATTTGGTGACTGGCTGAATTTTTAGAAGAATATAATGCTAACCTTATTTACACCCATCTAGTACATGACTAGATATATAATGTAATAAATAAATAAAATAACCATAATGCTAACCAATCATTAAGTTTTTTTTTAATACCGCAGAGATGTTGAATTCAGCAACTGTTGATAACAGCAACTTTGACAGTTGTGCCAGCTATAATCAACTTCAAGAGAGAGAAAAAATGAGAGTATGTTGAGAAAATGACTGTTTATATCTTTTATAAAGTTATAAGTACAATAACAGGAACTGACTTGAGATCTTTTCACAACATTAAATGTAACTATGAATGTATAAAAGTATGATGCGTCATTTATTGAGGAACTTAAAGTGTAATCATTCGCAAATCAACATGGATTATGAACATAGATCAGGTCATGCTGTTATTGGAAAATTTTCACGGCAGTACATTTACAGTATACAGTACTTCCATGAGCCTGAGCCAAGTCAAATGAAATCTATTCCCATAACACTTTTAAAAACAACTTTCCCTGAACAAACTGCTGTACAGGGGTAGCTAATTCAAGCATATGGAGATTTATCCTTGGATCGCCCAACAAGATAACACCAAAGCCCCAGTGTTTTGCTTTTTTCATCTCAGGTTCTGAACTTAAGCTGGATGTAACCTGTTGTCTGGGTCATCTCTAAGTGCATATGTAGTCAATGAATAGCCATACGTGCATGGGGGATATATCACTCTAAATGTGTTCTTCATCCTTAACAACATAGATTCAGACTTGGTATAATTAGCCTTGCAAGTTGATGCTGAGGCAGGAAGTATTAAACACAGGAATGCCAATAACTGTGAATCTGTATAATATATCTTAGTAATGAATTATTCATTTCCACTGTCTTATTCCCTCCTTATTTTCATTAATGGTATAAATAAAAAATGGTTCTTATAATATCCTAGGCTTTGCGCTATGGTCTGTAATTGCACCCCTGAGTAGGGTATGTCCCTCAGCAATGATGCAAAAATTTTTTGAACATTTTGGTGGTAGTTCTTTAGTGAATCTCAGTGAAGGCACAAAAAAAAGGTTTCCTTTGGACAGCTTTCAAACACAGACATGAATTTGCTAGTTATTGTGTGAGATGAAAATTCACAAATATCTGTGTGTCTCTGGTGTAGTAAGTTGTACTCATATAGAATTTAGTAGATATTTATCAGTTTGTCAAGTGTATTCTATCATTTACATTTATTCATTTAGACACGTTTATCCAAAGCGGCTTACAAATGATATATATCAAAATATATATCATCTATATGTGTGTGTGTGTGTGTGTGTGTGTGTGTGTGTGTGTGTGTGTGTGTGTGTGTAATCATCGATAGCATAGCTCGTATAGTCCTTGGACCGCTCACTTCCATGACGTTTGCGATCAATCCTAAACTCACCACTAAATGGGTTGAACTAAATAAAGAAAACCAAAGGAAGAGCTTATTTTAAACTTGTTTTCTCTCTGCTCAGCTTGAGAGATTGGATTAAGTTAATGCCTACCTAATATAGGATTTAATTCAATTTGTCTTGAGGTAATTCCATTGTCAGCAGAGAAGACAGACAGGCAGCCACTTCCCCTCCAATTAGCTGAGCCAGGGGTCGATTTGTGCTAAAGGAACCTGTGAAGAAGAAACTCTATCAGTGTCCATTATCCAAAGGAATGACTGTCACATGTTAATTCTGACCTTCTTATTTCATTATTGTTAACTACACCAATATTGATTGCTTTTTTTCAGCTTCTTGCAGCAGTGTATCCTATAGCATATATCACACTGTTGTTGATGGTCCCTTAGTCAGAGGAAGAAACACTTGTATAACAATTAAGTGTGAGATCTTGCTGTAGGGGAAATGCATTCATTAAAAAAAAAAACCCCAAAAAAAACCACTTATCCAGTCTCACTAAAATGTGTTGTAGTTGACAAGATTTAGTACATTAGTACTTTATTTACTACAGTAAATAAAGTTTTGCTGTAGTATATATGTCCATTAACCTATTTGTGTTACATATTTGTAAAATTATAATTAAATATCTAGAGAAAAATAAGTAGATTAGGTTATAAATGTAGAGATAGGTGGGGCTACTTTAGTTTAATTGGAATGAAATATTTAAATGTGATTTTTTTCCTTTTCACCTTTGGGGTTAACCACTTTAAAATGCTAGAACTCTGCTTCTGGTTGAAATACAAACATATTTCTGTTCTGGAAAACCTGTAGTTTTTGAAACTGTATATAAACACACTACACACTGGCCAATTGTTTGTGGACACCTGACGTTGATACCCATATGTGGTTTTTCTCCAAACTGTTGCCACAAAGTTGGAAGCACACAATTGTATAGGATGCCTTTGTATGCTGTTATATTACAATTTCTTTTCACTGGAACTAAGAGGCTCAAACCTGTTCCAGCATGACAATGCTCCTGTGCACAAAGTGAGCTCCAGGAAGACATGGTTTGCCAAGGTTGGAGTGGAAGAACTAGAGTGTCCTGCACAGAGCCCTGACCTCAACCCCACTGAACACCTTTGGGATGAACTGGAACGCTGCCTGCACCCCAGACCTCCTCTCCCGACATTAGTGCCTGATCTCAATAATGCTCTTGTGGCTGAATGATCACAAATCCCAACAGCCATGCTCCAAAATGGCTTCTTACCAGAAGAGTGGAGGTTATTATAACAGGAAAGAGGGGACTAAATTTGGAATGGGATGTTCAGCAAGCAAGGGGGCACAGTGGCTTAGTGGTTAGCACATTTGCCTTGCACCTTGGGGGTTCAAATCCTGCCTCAGCCCTGCATGCGTGGAGTATGTGTGAAGTCTCCCTGTGTTTTGGGGGTTTCCTCCGGGTACTCCAGTTTCCTCTCTCAGTCCAAAGACATGCATTGTAGGCTGATTGGCATTTCCAAATTGTCTGTAGTGTGTGAATGGGTGTGTGAATCGGTGTGTGATTGTGCACTGCGATGGGTTGGCACCCCGTCCAGGGTGTCCCCCACCTGGTGCCCAGAGATCCCCACAACCCTGTGATAAGCTGTACTAAAAGTGGATACATGGATGTTCAACAAGAATGTATGAGTGTAATGGTCAGGTGAACACAAACTTTTCTCCATATAGTGTAGTAGAAAATGTCAAAATTTGATTCTGTGAAGGGTTTTCCCAAGCAGCCACACATTTATTACCTTTTTATTAATTTATTAATTTTTATTAATTAATTAACCTTTTAATTTATTTTTAGGCTCAGTGTTGGTAAATAGCTCTATATGTGCATTACACTTCTCTTGTGATTATAAATGCAGTTAAATTAAATTGTTAATTGTTATAATGCATTCAACAATGAATCAGCAGTGAAAAAAGTATAATTACTTAGATTTAGACTGTTTCTAAAGAAATTTGGGCTAAACAAACATTCCTGTAGTATGAAAAAAAACAACATTGTAAGCATCTGCCTGCCCATACTCGAAAATCTGAAATATAGTCTGCATTTGAATAGAGTTTTTCTCATCCAATACAGCATTTCCACAGTGGTTACCCAGCAGATCTGTGCTTGAGAATTCACAGCTGGGAAACGCAGCCTGTGCATTGATCTTATCTGCATGACAAATGTGCAGTGGAACTCATCATGACAGACCTCCAAACGTTGCATGATATAAAACTAAACGCACTCACATAAAGCGGGCCCTTCTTGGTTTCTAATTATTTGTCAACCTACTATAGTTCATCATAGTCACACCATGGCCATTTCGTCTTAAACAGCTAGTCTAACTTTAAGGTGAATGTGAGTGTATTGAATATTAATGGCACCCTCTACAAGGATAAGACATGATTCTTAGTGGGATCCAGGAAAAAAAAAATCCTTCATCAAATGAGTGATAAGAAGACAATCCTAGGTGAGATCTATGGCAAAATAAAAGGATTTTGCAGAAATTTCCCCCTCACTGATAACGTGACTGACAGTGATCTCTGATGGCTTGTCAGGACTTATCTGTATTATTAAAAAATCTCAAAATCAAAGTACCATCAGCGGGAGAAAGGACCGTTGTCTTTTATAATTCCATTATAAAGGCGTCTTTGTCCTCACATTTTCTACAGTGGATGGTGGATTGAGATCTGTATCTGTAGCTTAGAGCAATAGGGAGACAGATGCAGAGAAAGAGAGAACGGTATCAGCGAGTGTATTCTGGCTCCTTCTGGAAGGAAAGTGCAACAGAGATCATTAATGAAGGGTGTATTAGATGTGACATGTTCTTCAAATGGCACAGCTATTAGAGTCACCTCACTGTTAGGAAAATATAACATGGATTAGATATCTACATGGATCAAAGCTTATAACCTACAAATGTAAAACATTTATTATGCACAGTATAGGCTATCATTATGTTGTCATTTTGAGCAGTATCATTTTTCTTCTTTTTTTTTCTTTATGGGATTAATTGTGCTTTATTAATGGAGTCATTTAGCATTAGGATTCCTCACTTATTTTTTTTTTTTGTTTGACTTTCATAGTTCACTTTGGATTTTGACCGGGGAACTGATGTGTCTTAACGGCGGGGAGTACTTTCAGACGTAATAGAGTTTGATCATATTGTTTGCACTGGCAGAGAGGTGTATTAAAAACCATAGGGAACCGATGTGCAGCACTGTGTACTACCTCACTCACACTGCCCCTTCTGTTCCCCTGCTATATCAAGATCCTTTAAAAATTTTTTCCTGATGTTTAATTATAGATGCCTTAAACCTTGCTGTTGAGCACGCGCTTTGCCATTCAACTAATGCCAGTCAGTTTGATGGCTTTGACCTTTCATCCTGACATTATTCAATACTGCACACAATCATCTGCCTACAATATTAAACTATAATAGCTCCAAACAGTACATAATGTAGGGAGTAAGATGGAGTCACAGTTGAGAAACCTAAGAGGCCTTGGCCAGGATTAATCTTGGTGACAGGTCATTTAAAATGTTCGCTGCGCAGCGGGCTGGAAATTACCGCTACAGACTGAAACAGTGCTTTCAGAAGTGCTGGCATTTGGTTGGGATGAAAGCCAGGTCTTTTCCCACCAGTTGAGAAATGCAGGGGATGCCTTCAGGATTTGAGAACTATGATGTCCTTGGAGAGCCAAAAAGAGGTCCATTAATTGACTGACTGCTGTATGAAAACATGTCAAAATGTGCAAGAAGGAAAAAAATGTGTGGTGCCCTGGGATAACCCTTCACATGGTGAAATTTAAAAAATTTTTAATTATACAAAGTTCTGAAAACTATTTTCTGAACTGAAATTTGCTTCTTTTTTGCACATACAGCATCTTGACTGTCCTTCTAGCATTTTAAAACCTGGTTACCTCCGAGAATGGAAAAGGAAGAAAATTACATTTAAGGATTTCAATCCAATTCCACTAACTGACACGAACACACTGATTAATGTAATAATAATAAATACAATACCATATGTAATAAATACAACATAGAAATAATAAATATGACCATTTATAGAAGCCTTTATTCATAGCTTACACACTAACAGGCTATTCAGAAGTCTCACCCATCCATCAGGCATTCGATGTTTAATAATAATATCCTTCATTTTCTTTTTTAATAAGGATAAATACATTTTGTAGATTATTATAACTCATTATAATATTTATTTTAGAAAATAGATTTGGCATCCTCTATAACTCCGATCTCATTTCTATATTTTCTCAGTTGAAATCTTAACATGATTTAATATTAAAACAAACATCTCGCCTTACTCTAAACAACATTTAATCTGTTTATGAAAAGCATTAGTGACACTTTATCAAAGATTAGAAGAAAAACGACTCATCAGTATCATCCACATCAGACTCGCTAGTCTCTGCCACTCATGACATTTGACAAACTGGAGCCTCACTGTTGCTCTTCACATGACTGATCACTGTCTGTCTTTTACATCCGTGTTGAAATAATCACAGATTAACTCAGTGAGTTTTGTTCTGTTGGCTAAATTTTCCATTTTTGAAATCTGGCATTCAAACATTACAACTTGTCTACTGCCATCTCCACAGCGTGAGCAATGGCGCATGTGCATCATGCATAATTTGACAGCTGGAATTTATACACATATATCCTGCAAGCTAGCAATTAAAAGATCTTTAGGCAGACTGAATGTTTTTACAGTCGCATTTGTTAAACTGTCTCCTTATAGGCAGATAGTGTAGACAAGGTTAGAAAGTATAAAAAATGAAAACATTTCTGCAACATACAATATATATTCTTATTTTCTTAAAGCAGTGGTATCAAAGTGTGTTATAGACAGGAAAACCCAATTTTAGGCAAAAACCACGGCTGCATACGAAATCGCATATTGTGACAGTAACTACTGCATTTGATTCAGTACTTACTGCTCGGCCGTTGATACAGTACGTACTATAAGTGGTAAGCATGAACACAATTTGGACATACTATGTGGTGCAGATTCTGACAGCTCTTCTACGCTAGTCCCATTGCATTATGGGATAGCGCAGTATCCACAGTGTCCAGTGGTTCCATACTGCAGAATCAAGGAGGAAGCAGTAGGTCATCCATGTACTTCTCGTGTACTGTTTTACGAATACTGAGAATTCGGACATACTACTCCTTTGGTGTACTGCTTTTTGCCTACTGCAGGCACGGACTGGCCAGTGGGAAGTTCGGGAATTTTCCCGGTGGGCCAGTCTTGTGAGGGCCGGTCTTTTTTCCCAACCCCGCCATTATATAGCCTATATACAGATATTACATTTTTGCTTCCTGTACACACAAACATGGTGAGGAAAACCTTTAAAAAAAATTTGTTTCATCGTTTTACATATTAGCTTAACACAAACAGTACAAATGAACAGATTTGTGTGGTTTTTTTTTAATGAATGATTTGTTGATTGAGAAACATGTGTAAATTCGAATATGGTGTATCAAATTGGGCCTGCTTGACAGCAAATTCCCGGGCTGCTTTTTGTTGCCAGTCCACCCCGGCCTACTGTGTAGTAGGGTAGTAGGGATTTTCAGACATAGCTCAAAATTCAGCTACAGCAACGTCCAGTGGATTTTCCTAGACCACCACACAAACAGGAAATCGACTTGGTGTCTTCCGCTGCATAGTGACAGCATCTCATCAAATCAATTAGAGGGCTTTAGCTATTCCACAGAGAACATGGCAGTTTAATGAAAACAAACAAAACGTGCTTGGCAACATCAAGCTGCACTATTTGTTAGCATGATGAATGCTATGAAGGATCCTCAAGATCCTTCAGAGGATGTTTGGGATTATGCATCATTCCAACTATCATGTTTTTCCAGGTGGTCACAGTGGTGAAAAAAGTAGACTTTAAGTGTAGTAAATCCTGAATTTTACCTGTGATGAGCCCTTGTCTCTTAAGTTTACAGCAAATGGCAGGACTTCCGGGTCTCTAAGCTCTTAAATTAGGTGTCAGACTTTCCTCAACTAGATGCGGTCAGTTTTATTTGTCAGATGTACACAGGGGTCAGTGTTCACTTCAGCTGCCTTTTTTTACACTTGGTCAGCCAGGGTTTGGGCTGTTGGCCAACTCTTTGCCTTTTTGCTACCCTTATGAAGAGTTGTTGTTTCCCAGAATCATCCTGACACAACCTTTTGCTCTGTCACTCATGCTGGAGCTGATCACCAGTTCATGTCCAACCTAGCCTCTGTCCAGGACAACTATCTGATGTATTTTTCACCTGGTTGTTAAAGAAACAGATAGTCATGTCTGGCAGCACTTTCCTCTCTAGATATTTTCAAGTGAAATAGACTGGTGTGTGTGTGTGTGTGTGTGTGTGTGTGTGTGTGTGTGTGTGTGTGTGTGTAGGGCAACAAACTTTAGCAGTGATATGAAATGACTGAGCATAAGAGCATGAGAGTGAGTGTGAATAAGAGGCACAGAGAGAAAATAAACTAATAGAAAACACTAAGTGGATGCCACTAGTAAAGCAGTGATGGATGTGCCTGTCTGATTTCATTGTAGTCATGGCACGGCATGTCCGACAGCCAGGATGAATGAGCTCCTCACACAGAACAGGTATTATATCTGTACGATATGCACGTGTTATTTCCGTTTTAATTTTTTCATTTCTTTATTGTCACTTCCTTTAATAAATACCAATTCAGGTTCAATATCTTTGGCATTTAATTACAGCCGCCTATTCAAATGTTTGCTCATATTTAGGTAACAGCACTTGCAGAATCAAACACCGTTTTATCAGCTGGTGCAGGCCACCATATATACAGCCGTATGTGTTGCTGCCGGATTAAGTCGAGTAAAGGCTAAAGTCTGAGAGTGCTGCTCTTTCTTCACTTTTATGGATGGACTTTTAATGAAACAAATCAATAAAGCCAGTCCTCCCCTGTGATAAACTCTGCCTGGAAATGTTTCAGTCTCAGTGGTTGTTTGACAGCTGAGCCGACCTCTGGGACTTGCAGGCCCTTGGGAGAGATCCTGAAAATTGGTCCCACTAACATTATTTTACCCCTGTAAACCATTGCAGAAAAATGTCTCGCAACCCATAATCATTTAATAATCAGTAAGCATAGTCAATTAATACCTAAAAAGTAGATTTGTTCCTTTTTGTCTTATTTTATTAATGTTGCATATTCAGTACAGCTTTATTTAAAAAAGAAAGGCAGAATTAGTGTACTCACTCACTAACTACTGAATACATGTGCACCTGCTCATTTATGCAATTGTCCAATCAACCAATCATGTATCAGCAGCTCAATGCATAAAATCATGCAGATACAGGTCAAGAGCTTCAGTTAATGTTCACATCAAACATCAGAATCTGGGAACATGTGATCTCTGTGACAATGACTGTGGCATAGCTGTTGGTGTCACATTGGCTGGTTTGAGTATTTCAGAAATTGCTGATCTCCTGGAATTTTTACATACAACAGTTTTCAGAATATACCCAGAATGCAAGAAAAAAAAAATCAGTGAGCGGCAATTCTATGGACCGAAGCACCTTGTTGAAGAGAAAAATCAACAGAGATTGGCAGACTGGTTTGAGTTGACAGGAAGTCTATGGTAACTCTAGTAAACACTCTTGACAACCGTGGTGAGCAGAAAAACATCACAGAACACACAACATGTCAAACCTTGAGGTGGATAAGCTACAACAGCAGACAACTACATCAAGTTCCACTCCTGACAGCCAAGAACAAGAATCTGAGGCTACAGTGGGCACAGACTCACCCACACTAGACAGGTGAAGATTGGAAAAAAAAACAGGTGTTTTTTTTTTTCCAATCTTCAACTGCCCAGTTTCACTGAACCTGTGCCTACTGTACTCTCAGATTCCAGTTTGTGGCTGACAGGAGTATATGCATTTTGCAAAATACAGCACAGTGCAGCACAAAAACTGTTATATAACTCTAATGCTAACACAACAGAGAGTCAGTATTTCTTTATCAGTGTTTCAACCACAAACATCTTTGTAATATTTTCAAAATGTGAACATCAATGTGGACACAATGAAAATAATTAACAACTAATTTCCTGTTTCGCCTGCTCCTGTGTGGGATCGCCACAGCAGATCACTGTTCGCATATTTTGATTCCAGCACAGTATTTATTCCCCTTCTTGTGCACCACTCCAGTGGCTGGGGTTGGTTGGGAATCAAACCCTGGCCACAGCAATGAGAGCACTGCATGCGAGCCACTAGTCCACCAGGGAACAATTAACAACCTATAACCTTTTTTTTTTTTTTTTCACTAAATGGCTAAAAGACAAGCCGGCCTTGCATGACTCAAAAACTGACATCAGTCATCACATCACATATGCTCAGACCTCTTTAATGATAAGAATGAGGAATAAAGGGACAAGGTTGAAGTTTCTTTTAAACCTCAAACGCACTTTCCTGCTTTCAGGCTTTTTTTTTTTTTTTGGAAACCATATCATGATGCAATTCAGTGGGGAGAAGTGACACTTCAGTCTAATTCATGCTCAGCTGAAAATCTAAAATTAGTAAAGATGAGATGATGGGGCAACAAGGGTTTTGGGTTCAAGTTGATTTTCCAGAATACCAAGAAACATACCATTAACAGAGTAGTAGGCAGGAACCGGCTGGAGGGCACCTGTCTCACTGAGACACTGTGGATTTACAGCTGCTGCTCTGCTGGAGAGAGCCTGCCACCTCTTGTGATTAATTATTGCAAGCAGTAGCAAAAAGAAGAGCACTACTTGCTAATGCCGTGCACACAGTGCTTGTTTTCAATTTCCACGCATTTAATTTTATGACATCTGTGATTGAATATTTATTTGGCATTTCCTTGTCCTGGCTATGTCCTTGAGGACTTTCTATCAAAGCCAATTAATACATCTTCAAAAGCCATATAGTATGTATGAGACAGTATTAATATGAAATGCATAACAAACATAGCTGAGTGCAAAAGTTTACATAGCCTTAGGGGAAAAAATAGGAAGGCAAAATAACTTGCAGCAACAATTTGTGTGGTAGGTTTCACAGATGTTTCTTCATTATGACAAGCAACAAGAGTGGTTAAATAGTCTTTGCTACAATATAGTGAATATGGTATCATAGTTTAAATGTCCATCTTTTCCTGTATAGGTTTCCTTTAATAAATTGTATTTTTTATCATATGAGCAACGTTTGAATCCTCTCAGCTGTAGTATTCGCCACACACCTCCCCTGCACATTATGTTTTATAAAGCTGTTCGAGCGCTACCAGATTGCTTGGCAAATCTTCACTATTCTTCTTGACCTATCTGTTATAACTCTACTAGATGTCTTCTGCCTTTTGAAGACCAGGAAGACTAGATTCATGGCAAAACTTCCTTTCTTATTTTTTTGTGTAGATTTGGCATTATGCATTGGATTCTTGTCTTGTTACTGAATACAGCTCCATTTCATTACTTTTTATCAATTCGGAATTGTGTTTTTGTAGATAAAATTGAAATATAGAGGTATGTTTCTGATCTGTGCATGTAGCACTCATTCGTTTGTTTGTTTTTTTTTATTGTTTTTGTTGCTTCAATATGAAAATAGAAAAATAATGAACACACTAAAACAGGAAATATTTTTTTTTCATAAAATAATTATTTTTTTTAAGTCTAAGTCTAGAAATTCAATATTCATGAATCCAATTTTGAAAACTCCTCACTGCAGTGTATTTATGCACAAACAGAGTGGACCTGGAAGTACACTACACAATTTTAAATGTTCTTTCTCTGGTTAAGATGTGTTCTCTGAACCCTTATTCTGTTTCTATAAAAGATATGATAAAGATGGGATCAGTATATGCAGAAATTATTTTGGGGCAATTAAAATGTTCATAAATTGCATTTACTGGGTCCACTTACTTTTGCCACTTACAAATATGAAATATTGACTCATTTTCGTCAATAAATAAATGACCAAGTATAATAGTTTTATTTCCTATATTTGATTGAGTTCTCTTTGTCTACTTTTAGGATGTGAAAATCTGATGATGTTTTAGGTCATATTTGTAAGAACTCCTCACTGGACTGCGATGCCCCTCCTGGTTGGCAGGGGGCGCCTCTCTCCAGACTCATGCTGAACTCTGCTACTCATTAGGCATGATTTGTTACACCTGGGTTTTCCCATATTTAAGCAGCCTTGGACTATGCCTCATCGTTCAGTCTTGAGACAATGTTACTGGTTACCTGCTGCAAGCTAAGTTTGTGTAGTTCATGGTTTTGGGTCCGTGTGTCATTTGCTTTTCTTTTTTTCCCTTTATTGCTGCTCTTTTTGTCAGTAAAGACTCTACTGTGGATTATCTTTGTGGATTATTATTGGGAATAGCTCTGCCAGTAAACTCAGTGACTTTGTACATGAGAGACCCAGGTTTTATTCCCCCTTAAGACAGCCTTGTTACGGCAAGACTGAACCATAAACATGAATCCAGTGGAGGAGACTTCACCACACTCTAATGTGGATTGCATTCTTTCAGCCATCACAGGGCAAGCTGCAGATCCTGTCTGAGACTTCAGTGCTTAAATCTTCTGCCTGTAAGGTTGACCCAGTACTGTATATCACCTACAGGAAGCCACCACCGCCGTTGCATCACCTGGGAGCCTCAATGATTTGGAGCAACCTATGCACCAAATTAACCAGAAAGGGACCAGCGGATGAGGCGTTGTTTGTACCGTGTAAGGACATTTCCGATTCGACTGCCCTGAACTGTCGAGAAAAGCCAACTCTCATCTGGGAAGGGGGGAACTGGAACGGGAACTCGTCCTGTCACCTCTGGAGTTATGACCACAGCCACCATCCTCCACGAGAACCAGCATCAACAGATTGGCTTTTTCATTGACTCTGGGGCTGCTGGAAATTTCTTGGATCTAGGTGTAGCCAGAAATTGGGGCATTCTGTCAGTGCCCCTCCAAAGACCTCTAACCATCATGGCCCTAGATGGCCGACCTCTGGAGTCGGGACAGGTCACTCACTGCACTCCATCACTTCAGTTTGTAATTAGAGGTCATAAGGAATTAATGCAATTTTTTCTGCTTCAGTCACCTGAACTACCTCTCATTCTTGGATTTCCCTGGCTAAAGTTGCACAACCCACATATTGACTGGTCCAGGGGGATGATTAAAGGGTGGGGAACTAACTTCTGTGTTTATGCGTTCTCCTTGTGTCACTCCTAAAAGATACAGGAGGTGTCCTCAGGAGCTATGTCAACTCCCCCCAGCGGGCCTGCCACGCTCGATCTAGACATATCTAACACCCGAGGGTTACTGGTTTCTCAGCTCAAGTCTGCCAACCACAAGCTCCCACCCCTTCACCCGAGCCATCTCAAGTTCCACAGTCTAGAGTTCCCCCAGAGTACATGGACCTCGGAGAGGTCTTCATTAAGTCCCGAGCCACCACCCTACCACCACATAGGCCATATGACTGCACTATAGACTTGATCCCTGGAGCATGCCCGCTGAGGGGTAGAATTTACTCCCTCTCTGCCCCAGAGAGGGCTGCTATGGAGTAGTACATTAAGGAGGCCTTGGATAACGGGTTCATTCATCCCTCGACCTCACCTGCTGGAGCAGGGTTCTTTGTCGTTGAGAAGAAGGAGGGGGACTTCAGGCCCTGCATCGACGACAGGGGCCTCAACTGCCTCACCATTAAGAATCGCTAACCCCTGCCCCTGATGGCCACTGCCTTTGAGATCCTGCAGGGTGCCACCATCTTCACCAAGCTAGATCTCCATAAAGCCTACAATCTGGTCAGGATTCAGGAGGGAGATGAGTGGAAGACAGCATTCAACACACTGATGAGCCACTATGAGTACAGGGTAATGCCCTTTGGCCTGGTCAGTGCCCCAGCCATCTTCCAGGCATTCATCAATGATGTCCTGTGGGAGATGCTGAACAGGTTTATTTTTGTCTATCTTGACGACATCCTCATTTTCTCATGTAACTATCAAGAACCTGTCAGACATGTTGAATATCTCAGTTACCTAAACACAGCCTCTTCGTTAAGCTGGAGAAAAGCAAGTTTCATGTGTCATCAGTCCCATTTCTTGGCGTCATCGTTTCCAAGGGCAGCCTCCAGATGGACCCTGGCAAGGTGCATGCAGTGCAAGAATGGCCTCAGCCCCGTTTGGTGAAGCAGGTACAAAGAGTTGCCCTTTGTGGTAGAGGTGGATGCTTCAGATGTGGGGGTAGGGGCAATCTTGTCCCAAAGAGCCAAGGTGGACAACAGACTCCACCCATCTGCGTATTTGTCTTGTCAACTAACAGCAGCAGAGAGGAATTACAACATCGGCAACTGGGAGCTTTTGGCAGTCGATGTGGATGGAGGAATGGAGGCATTGGTTGGAGGGGGCTACACATCCATTCCTTATCTGGACAGACCACAGAAACCTTACCTACATTCAGGAGGCCAAGAGACTAAATTCCCGCCAAGCACACTGAGCTTTGTTTTTTCACTGGTTTGACTTTGACCTCTCTTATCATCCAGGTTCTAAGAATTTGAAGCCAGAAGCACTCTCCAGGCAGTTTGATTTCCCGGAGGAGGAGTCCAGACCGGAATCCATCCTACCCACCTCCAGAATAGTAGCAGCCTTCCAGTGGGGCATTGAGGCTGCTGTTAAAAAGGCCCAGCGGCAGCAACCTGATCCAGGTAATGGTGTACCTGGACATCTCTTTGTGCCTAACCGACTATGCTCTGATGTGTTGCAGTGGGCGCATGCTTCCCTTGCCTCGGGCCACCCTGGAGCCACTGGAACCTACAAGCTCATTGGGAGGAGGTTTTGGTGGCCAAAGCTGCAAGAGGAGGTCTGGGAGTTTGTTGCCACTTGTATGGTGTGCGCCCAGAACAAGGAGCCTAGAACCTGCCCTCAAGGACTACTGCACCCTCTGCGGATCCCTAAACTCCCTTGGTCACACATATCCCTGGACTACGTCACAGGTTTGCCTGAGTCCCAAGGTAATACAGTCATTCTGGTGGTGGTGGATACATTTTCTAAAACATGTCATCTCTTGCCATTACCCAAACTTCCCACAGCAAGCTAGACTGCAGAGCTCCTACTGCAGCACATGTTTAGAATTCACGGCTTCCCCCAGGATATGGTCTCAGACAGAGGGTCCCTGTTCAGCTTCTGGTTCTGGAAGGCGTTCGGCTGCCTTATCAGGTCTGATATCAGTCTGTCATCTGACTTTCACCCCCAGTCTAATGGGCAGACAGAAGGGGTTAATCAGGAGATAGAAAAGAATTTGAGATGTTTGCAGACAATCAAACCACATGGAGCTCTCGCTTAGTCTGGGCAGAGTTTACACAACACTCTTTATCACTCTTTCCTAGGCATGTCCCTGTTGTCAGTATGGCAGTGAGTGTCAGTATGGCTGCCTTCCTTTTTGTTCCCCAGGCAGGAGCTGGAGGTATATTCCTGCTGTTGCTCAGCTGGTTCGCTGCTGCCGACTGACTTGGAAGAAGGCCTGGGCAGCCCTACTGAAAGCTACTCTGCAAAAGCAGAGGCAGGCGAACCGGCACCGGGGGTTGGGACCAACGTTTCGCCCAGGCCAGAGGGTGACAAGAGATCTTCCTCTGCTGATGGAGTCTTGCAAACTGATGTCACATTACATTGGCCTTTTTAGGATACTCAGGAAAATAAACCCTGTATCTTACCAGTTGCTTCTACCCAGGTCCATGAAGATCCACCTTATTTTTCATGTCTCTCAATTAAAGCCTGTTGTGTGTTCTTCTTTGTCCAGAGGTCGTAGACCAGCCCCAGCTGCCTGCATCATTGATGGACGACCAGCTTACACCATGCACAGGCTGGTGAATTCTTGCGCGTCCATGGAAATATGCAGCATCTGGTCGATAGGGAGGGTTACGGCCAAAAGAGTGCTCATGGGTGCTCATGGGATATTCTGGACCCTACAGTCATTACGGCCTTTCACGCCACACCCAAAGACTCCATCAAGGCAATGTCAGGAGCTATTCCTAGATGGGGGACTCCTTTAAGAACTCCTCACTGAACTGTGATGCCCCTCCTGGTTGGAAGGGGGTGCCTCTCTCCAGACTCATGCTGAACTCTGCAACTCATTAGGTGTGATTTGTTACTCCTGAGTTTTCCCCTATTTAAGCAACCTTGGACTATGCCTCATTGTTCAGTCTTGAGCCAATGTTACCTGTTGCCTGCTGCAAGCTAGGTCTGTGTAGTTCATGTTTTTGGGCCCTTGTGTAAGTTTGATTTTCATTTTTGTCCCTTTATTGTTGCTCTTTTTGTTAGTAAAGACTCTAGCGTGGATTATCTCTGCCTCCTTGCCTTTTGCCGCCTCTGCTCTTGGATTCATTACTTGGGGGATAGCTCTGCCAGTAAACTCAGTGACTTTGTACAGTTACAATATTTATGTAGATATAAGAATATACATTATCTCACAAAAGTGAGTACACCCCTCACATTTTTGTAAATATTTGATTATATCTTTTCATGTGACAACACTGAAAA
>JANDJT010000041.1:21180426-21194571 GCA_024331685.1 Stegophilus panzeri
CATTGGACTATTCCACAATTTTACTGTGCATCTGGAAAATAATTCAGGAATAAAATAGCCAACACATGCAAACGTTGGCGACGTCACGTGTAGTGTACAGACAGAGCAAAAATGAAGCGAAGCTACCCCAGCAGTGCTGAAAAAAGGAGAAAGTGGGAGGAAAGCAAAACGTTTTATTAAAGCCTGTGAAGTGTTTTAAATGAACAGATTTTGCCTTTGGCGTGAAGGCATGTTGCAGTTCTGCAGGCGCTGACAGCTCTAGCATTACAGCCAAAGAACAGCGAGGCTGGGACAGGCAACAGGGTTCATTCTCTCTCTCTCTCAGCAGGGTTCACGCTCTCTTTCTCCTCCTCATTCCCTCCTAAAGCTCTGCTGACCTGCTCCCAAACGAAGCAGTAGGTGAGTTTAATGTCACATGATGATAGTGGGCCATTCAGATGTGGATTAATGTTCAGTGCTATTTCAAATAAATATGTTTAAATATTACCAATATTTAGAAAAAAAGAAGAATATTTTAGTAAGCTGCTGTCCTACTGTACCATACAGTGACTTTGTTTGCTCTTGGTTAGTGGTCGTAGTGAAATAGACTTGTTTATGAATGTAGGTGTAATATCAAGATTAATTTAATAATATTAATATTAGAAAATAAAATACATTATTATATTATTATTACAGTAATAGTACTAGTAGTAGTAGTAGTTGTAGTAGTAGTGGTCTATTTTTGGGGGCTAAAATGATCAGATGTGGATTCATGTTAGTGCTAAATTATAAAGTTTCAGTCCTGATTCAGGATTGTACAGCTGAGTGGTGCGGCTCTCCTACACTGCACCCAGATGATGCTGACTAGCTAAGATGCTGTCTTGATTGTTTTATATTCTTTGTCACACTGTTCTTCTGTTTCTGTTAGTCTATTTTACAAATATGACTTTATATCTGTTCAGTGCTACTTCAAATACATATGTTTAAATAGCATGTATGTTTCTGTATTCTCTTATATTTTTATTCTAGTAACTAGTGTTAAAAATTGGTCTAAAAATCAATGAGCCGATGTGTTATAATGTGGCGTATTGTGGGCCAGGTGTGGTGGTCCGCTCTGGGCCTGAAAGTCCAGGGCCACTTTTTGGACCCAGGCCACCCCTGATTATTGATATTAATGCTAAATAATGTATGCTGAAAATTTAAATATCGATGTTAAAACACTGAAATGAGGGCCCCATTCCAATATTTTGCCCTAGGGCCCCAAAATCACTAAATCCGCCCCTGTATCCATCCATCCATTTATTTGTCCATCAATTAATCCATCCATCCCTCCATCTATCCATCTGTCTATTCATCCATCCTGTCATCCATCCATTTGTCTGTCCATCCATCCATCAGTTTACTGTATATAGTTTACTGTAAATATTTGTCTGTCCATCCATTTAACTATCCATTCATCCATCCAGCCATCCATTCATCAATCTATTTATGTATTAGTTCATCTATCCAACATCATTTATTTGTCCATTCATCCATCCATCAATTCATAAATTTGTCTGTCCATCCATTCAACTATCTGTACATCCATCCATCTATTTATGCATTTTCATCTATCCAACATCACTTATTTGTCTATTCATCCATCCATACAGTTCAAGTTAATCAAGATTCAGTCTGCATTTTTACATGACACCATGTAAAAAAGGAAATTTTGTGAATAATAATGTATGCAACAAGTTCTATACACCAAGCTCTGTATAGACACACATGAAAGGCATAATGAGTTTTTTTTTTCCTCAGTGGTCCTAAAGTCTGGTTTTATGCAGAACACTCATGAGCTGGGAGGCTGCCTGAGTTCACTTGTGTTATTTCAGCCGATTTACATAGCTATTATCTTAGCCAGGAGCACTGCTACTGGCTTTTTATCATGTGAAACATGGCACATGTATGACAGCCTTCATGAAAAGTGGGTGAAATCAAGCATGAACATTGTGAAAATTCATTTTAAATCTTGCGCGCATACACGCGCACACACACACACACACACACACACACACACACACACACACACACATATGTAGAGACATATGTAGAGACATATGTCCTTAGAGTGACCTTCATCAGTCAATTCAAGGCAGATCACAGAACAAGCTGGGTGAGGGGGCAAGAAAGAAATGAGAGCAGATTCAAAAGAATGCTCTACCTCCAGGCACTATTCATTTATCCATCATTCTTTTTTGGTTCAAAACAAACTCCAGACTTTGTTTGCCATGATTCTGCTATACAATTTGTCAGACATCTGAATGAGTGTTTTCAGATGTCTTACTGCAACCTTGACACAACACAGCCCAAGTGTTTTAGTCCATTTGTGTCATCATAAAACCTTTTAGATGATGATTATAGCCTTAGTAATAATGAGACTTGGCATTCTTAATTGTGTTCATCTAGACAGACTGACCAGTGACTGCAGCTTGAAAGTTGGCAGTCTGGTCTTTTTGGCTTTCCAAACAGAACAGCTTGCCATGTGCATGTGGAATAGGTTATGACAGGAAATGCAGGTAATGTCCTTCACAAACTCTTCATCATATGTTTACAGCAATGGAATAAGATCTTCAAAGGACAGAGATTTATAAAGTCTCTGCAAACAAATTAAAGAAGAAGCATAAAAGAATTCAGATAAATGTGAATCATGGAAAATATTCTCTGTTACCTTGGCTTTACTTGTATTTATACAGACTTATACTGTCGGAGAACAAATGGTCCTTTTAATACCACTATTAATGTTCTTTCTCTAAATGGTTCATTAGATGGTTATAATTTGAACAGACCACCTGTCCCGAGTTTTCAGGTGGCTGCTGGCACTTTTTCTATTGCAAGTCAGTCATAATAAGCAGTCATGAAGCATGTATATGAGACAACATATCTACCCATCTATCCATTTTCTGTACTACTTATCCTACACAGGGTCACAGGGAGCCTGGAGTCTATCACAGGGGATTTGGGGCACAAGGTGCGGGACACCCTGATCTCATTCTCTGATCTCAGGTGGTAAATTTTAGGTCCTATAAAAAGGACAGAATCAAATATTTAGAAGAACTGACAAATGATTTAAAAAAAATAGCAACTCTAGTTTTGTGAACATTAACCAGTTTGGCTTCTACAGCAGATCCTCTGTTGAGGTATTTATGTACATTATGTAACTGAAGTCAGGAGACTAGCTACAGGGCTAGACATATTAAATCTGAAAAGGGAGATTTGCCCTCTCTGGTCTGATTACTGAACTGATGACATGGCTTGTTGAAAAAAAAAATCAGTGATAGAAAAAGACCATTTAAAGACAAACAGACAAAGAAGTTCAAAACAGATGTCTCTTCTCATTATCCATGGCATTATCCAAAAATCTTAATATGAAGTGCCATTCCAAAACAAAACATAAACAATTTGAATTGTCTTATTTCTAGCCACAAATGGTTTGGCATTAAAAGGTAACTTTTATCGCCATTTAGTCATGCTAGTTGCTTATCCGATAGCCTTTTTTAATAATACTGTTTTCCTCTATGAGACCTCTATGACCCTTTATACAGTCCATCAACAACCTGAGTCCAGTTATTCTCACTGTTAATAGAGGTAATCAAATTTATACAGGTCTTTGCAGAGTGAGTTTGCATTAAATTCATCCAGCATCCCACAATCCCAAAAATGCTGATTGGGTCAGTATGATTGAAGACTAGTGTATCCACACCTGGTCGTCCAGATGTCTGCTGTTAATTCATCTCCAGTTGCTGATGTGTGTGCAGAGGACGTCCGGATACAATCCAGACTGGTGCAAAAGTGATTCCAGTGCAAGTCTGTCTACCTTGAAAGCAGGACGGCATGACCCACTCAAATTCCAATCCCACATGCATTGCTAGCAACTAGCAAAATGGGATCGTGGGATGTTGGATGGTTATTCAGGGAATACTCACTGCCTCATCTTTAGCCAGCTGATGGAGAAGGCCTAGATGAACTCTTTGAAATCCATCATCAGCTTGACTTAAATGCATCAGCTTGATTTATGGGATTCAAATCAGATGATGAAGGTTCTAATAATGGATAACTTCAAGATCCAACTTGAAGTAAAATGTCACACAGGCCCTATTGACTGTTATCAGTGCAAGACTACTAGACTATTGTTCAGCATATTGATTTGCTGTGTCTTGGATTTACGTCATTGGGGTAGAAACTTTTTACGTCATTGGGGTAGTAACTTTGAAGTCTATTTTTCTTTTCTTTCTCTAGTTTTTTTTTTTTTGCCTTACCTTCCCATTTTCTTTAAGTATCCTGAAATTCCAAACATTAACTTTTTTTTTTCATCTCTTCAACCCCACTCACCCATCCTTTCTCTCATATATTGTTGTGAGAGAATTATAAATTGTTCTCTTTTATAATTTTTTCTTAGGTGTCTGATCATATCTTTACATTTTGAATTTGAAATGCTCAAGGCAGTGATAATATAATAATAACCTAACACACACACACACACACACACACACACACACACACACACACACACACACACACCCCCCATCTTCTCACATTACACATCTTGCTTGTTTGCTTACAGCCACAAATAACACAATACCTCCTACCTAAAATACTCCTGATTTAATAAATCATGTCCATGGTAGACTTTTTCATGAACAGCCATAGCTTTTTGGAGCCTTAACCCCATATTTAAGTCATTATTTCTATCAATAAAATAATAAAATAGAGTATAACTTTATACTTTTATAATTAAACCTCAACTTAACCTCTAAAATGGTGTCATTGGAAAGCACAAACTCAATGGGATGGAACTTAACATAAGGAAATCAAGGCTTATCAAGGGGTGCCCATCCTCCTTTGTCCAGCACACTAAGCTAGGGATTCTGGATCATACTGAGGATGGAAGTGGGAACTTGTAGACCTTGTAGACTGCAGGATTGAAGGAGTAGTTTGTATAATAATTAGTCTTTATTGGTCACATATACATTAGAGCACAGTGAAATTCTTTTCTTTGCATACCCCAGCATTGGGGTCAGAACGCATTGTCAGCTATGATACAGTGCCCCTGGAGCAGAGAGGGTTAAGAGCCTTGGTCAAGGGCCCAACAGTGGCAGCTTGGCAGTGCTTCTGACTGACCTTCCGATCAGTAAGTCTTTGTAGACCAAATGGTGTAAGCAGGAGCTTTTAGACCTTGTAGACCTCAGGATGGAAGCAGGAACTTGTAGACTCTTATACCTCAGAATAGAAGCAAGTGGGAAGTGGGAGCTTGTAGACTCTTATACCTCAGAATAGAAGAAAGTGGGAAGTGGGAGCTTGTAGATATTGTAGACCTCAGGATAGAAGCAGTAGCTTGTAGGTGTTGTAGACTTCAGGATGGAAGCAGGAACATGTAACCCCTTTAGACCTCAGAAGAGAAGCAAGTGCTTATAGACCTCAGTATGGAAGCATATAATATAATAATTATTAGCAATAATTATTGAAGTCTCCAGCTATAAATATTGGAACTCGTTTACCAGGGAAACATAATATAAAGCTACCTTATGTTATGTTACCTTTGTAGAGCTTTAGTATGGAAGCATTGTGGCCCTCAGGATAAATGTTGAGGTATGAGAAACAGAACTGTTTTATATAGTGTAGTGACGTATGACGTATGTAGTGACGTATTCTTTTAGTGTTTTGAAAAGCCTAACTTGTTCAGCATAAGCCTAAAAGAAGTGGAGTCATGAGTGGCCTGCAGTCATGAGTGGTCCCTGAGATACCAGCAGCTATCTGTACCAACAAACCTGAAAGTAACATCATACCAAAGCTTCTAAACTGCATTATTAACTACTCTGGTGTCCACTGCTAAGGCCTTGCAGCTTCTCTGATTTCTGATGTCTGCTTGACCCTTGGCTGTGAAGAGTTGTGATAAACTTTGAGGATTGCATGTAATCCAAATGTGGCAGTTCACCAGGCCACCCCAGGAGACCTCTGTGATTGATAATGTTCTGATGGAACATTTACCATTATGGGGCCCACCCCCTCAGCAGGATATGACCCAGTGTGATGGATGGCTAACAATGATTCAATCATATTGACAGTACTTATAGTTATGCCCACGTAATGAGTGCAGAAAATATTTTAAAAGAGGCAGATCCTGTAGCCATGTGTTAATGTGTGGTTCAAGTAGTAGTATGACACAAATATTTGGCAATACACACCTGCCTAATGACCAGCATTTTATAAACTATCTGCACTTAATTGTGTTGCTACATTATTTCATACTGTAGCTATGACTTGGCTCTTGACCTGTTTGTAAAGTAGCTAATGGATTCTCATGCTTCACATATTTGCATTATTCTGAAAATACCCCCTGCGTATGGTTTCCCTCCAACCCGGACAGTTACTCATTAAAACTATCTGATGCTAATGATGTGTTGCTTTGTTTGGCAGCGAGCACATGAGTCACACTGCTTCTTATTCTCACACACAGTGAATGACAATATGCTGATAAGTTAATTGCTACTCTTATGAAGCAACAGACACTGTTGCTGCCCTGCTGTCACTCAGTGCATATCTGGAGATAACCTGCTTTTGTAATGTTATGTTGAGGGTGAGTGTGATAGCCCATCAGGGTGAATGCTGAATCTGTCACCATCTGATTTTATCAGACAGCCCCATTAAGGCCTATTTAATACATAAAAAGATATGAAAGCTGTCTTCTTGAAATTGTACTTTCTTTCAATTCATGTAGGAAAAGCATTAGCTCATGTTTGGCAGCTCTTTTTGTTTAGCTATAAGTATGTTTTTGTCATAGCATGAGAATGGCTTCAAACACAAATATATGTGGATTAGATATTCCTTGGTTGACTGCATTTCCTGCATGCATTATTTGTGCTTAAGCTATAACTTGTCATATTTAGAACTTCAATCAATTCTCAGCACAAATCTAGATGTCACTGTATTTATACAGATTCTGCTTGAATCTGGACGCAAAGCACTTCGGCTCTGCAGATAGCAGATGTTTGTGTAATGTAAACCCCATGCACCCTTCCTGCATTAATAGTGGTTAATACAGTACACACTGGCAGTATAGATACTGACTCTGTCCTTATGCACAGTGTCTCCTTCCATCTTCCTGCTTTTGTTTTGAGTCTAAGAGGCTGGGATAAATGCTCAGCTCCTACCTCTTACCTTGGCTAAATAGCTGGAATGTTGCCTTTTGCTTTCTGAGGTGGCAAATTGTGTGTGGATAATTGTGAACTTGCTGCGTTTTTGTATCTGTGTGTGTCCTGCTTGGGGCTTGTCTCTGGCTCTTCCAGGTCAATAAATAAGAAAATGTGCTATGCCTTAAGATGGTAGCTGTTCAGATGGTGGTGCCTGTGATTTCTGTCCTCCTCTTTTTATTCTGAGTAGGAAATTTGGCAACTTGCCACAGGCCTGCCCCAGAAGCTATCTTTTCTGAGCCCGCTGTTTTGTCAAGGCCTTTGGGGTGACCTACAGTACATGAGAACTTGGATGCTCACCTTTGTCACAATGTCCGGTCATAAATGATTCCAACGGACTGCATTTATTTTTTATACTTGGTTTAACACATTTTACTCCATTCCAGATTGAATTAGTTTTATACGGGGAGGTAATGTAAGTATTCCCAGAATATCTCAGGGATTTTAGTCCCATCTAAATCAGTCATGTCAGTAATTTTTATGGACTGTGCAAGCACGCTTCTGGAAAGATTATGCTGTATTTTACCTTCTATAAAATGGCCTTGGGTGATATATATCCCGTCCAATTTATACGTTAGTAAAAAGTCACTCCAGGAAGAGGCCTCTCCCACTGAAACCAAAACGAAACCAAGTACTGACTGAGTGTTAAGGCAGAACAATAAAATATAGACATTTAAAGGGACATTCAGAGGTTTTTAGATAGGTTTCTAGAATGGTTATAGCCTACATACATGTTATGGTCATGTGACCTACTGTAGTAATGATCAAGTGTCACGTGTGCGGATACGTGTGCAGCAAGCAGTTACATTACAAAAAATGATATCTAAGCAAGTGTAAATATCTTAAATATGGGCAAGTTTATTTAATATTTCTTATTATGAGATTATTATAAATCAAATATAAGATTATCCGGCCTGTTTTTCAATGATTTTAACAGCTTTGTTCAAGCTTTAAAGTTTCTCATAGTATAAACTAAATTTAATTATAATTTTTTTCTACAAATTATTCTTGAAATATCCAGAGAATAGAACCAATCGACCAATTCAAGCTATTTCTAGAAATAGGTTTATTCATCATTTACACCATGGTCGGTCAGATTACTTGACTGGACGGTGTTCGTTCAAACCGTATATACCACAGGTAGTTCCAGTGAGTTTAATTACCGTTCTAAATTAATGCGCTGCCTGTAAACAATTGTAATGATAGTAACATACAGTTGCAGTTGCATACAGTAGTTAAACTCGCAGCTTCATTATTAGAAGAGACGCGGTGCAGACGCACAGTCTCTCCCTCTGTCTTCCTCTCTCTAATAAGTATTTACAATAATTCATTCAAATAAATATAATCTTATCGCACTACATTATCTCTGTGTATTATTTAGAGCGGGCAGAATTCTAGATCTCACGTCCTGTATATAAAATAACTAACGAAAATTAACCGCTATTTTTTTTTACACTTTCAGTCAAATTATACACTGGAAACATCAACGATAGCTTTAACTTGTCAATGCTGGCAAGTGACCATGGTATAAGCAGTATAATCCATGATAATCCAGGTGTACGTCACACGATTTTAATGCACTACACTTCACGTTGAATGGTTCTTTGCCTCCACGTCATGCACTGAAATTGTGTAATGCACACCTAGCCGTGGGTTATCCCTTATATTAGATAAATATGACTATATTCAAGATATATTCAAGATAAGTCAAAACACTAGATAATAATAAAGTTCAAAACACTCAGTTTGTATAAAATATGTACTGTATGTAGTACACATGTAATTTTTTTTCCATGTGATGAACATGTGTAAATTATGAAGACACTCTCATCTCTGTAATTTATACAGAGATTGCTTACCCAATCCAAAACAATCAGAATTACCGAATTACAGAATTACAGAATTAGATGTCCTCTTAACAGACATATGTTGGGAAAACGTCTCACATCTGAACTGGACTTTATTCCGAGTTGTATTATATTCTCAGACTCTGTCTTCGTTGTGATGCATTCCGTTGTTTACTTTCACCTGCCCCACATTCCCAAACAACACTATAAAGCAATATGCGCAGGTATTTGTAAATGTGCACTGAAGCTTCCCTTCTGAGTTGCCATGAAGCCTATCAGATTCAGGATGCCCTTAAGGAAATCACAGGCCATGCCAGATGGTGTTTCATACAGAAATGTTTGTCTTTGCATCACTCCCAGGGGGAAGAAGGTTGTGCATTTGTTATGGGGAGCTGCATGCCTGCATGCCTCTGTGAAAGATTATAGACGCGACATGATTCTACCTTTAGTGACGGTTACTGATAAATCACAATAAATAGCAATCTGCAAAGAGTAAACAGCAATTTGTGAGCTGATTGTGTGGATTCAGGGAGGCCAGAGTGTTCTTTGCATAGCGGCAGATCTATTAACCCATTTTTAGGATGATGTGCTATGATGATATCCATATAGTGTGTGAGTTGATGTTTCTTGACAGCAGAATTCATGACCATTGCTGATTGTTTACTGCCAATACTCCGACTCACAATGGAGTCAGTGTTTCGGAATGTATACTTGACTTGGTTTTCTGCTTCATAGTTCATGAAGGAAATCATTCCTGTGTGTGTAACACATGCTTCTAACAAAACACCTGGCTTCACAACAAGAGACCAAAACATTATTAGTTTTACATTTCACTTTCTTGCTTAACATTCATGAGGCACTGTTGACACTGGCTTACTTCCTGTTTGATTGGGCATACTTTTTGAATATTAGATGCATTCCATTAGAACACTTTTCGTTTTAGATTCTGGGCTTGGATATGCATTTATTTTTTCCATCCCTCTTTTCTGTTACAAACCCAACAGCATACAGAATCTGAGACCATCTAAAGTAGTTGCAAGTGGAGGCTGATTATTTTAATGATAACTCAGAGGGCAAGCCAAGTGGGTGGAAATTAAATTAATTTTTCTTAGTGTGTGGAACAGCTGATAAAATATCCATTATTTTTCCTCCTTAAACTGAGGAAGAGGAAAAGAAGGACACATTTCCCCTGAAACTGACTTTCGCAAATAACTTTTCTATCAAAACATTGTACAAGCAAACCTGTCTTTGCTTTCAGCTATATCTGTAGTATACAAAAAAAAAGTGTTTGATGTCTTACATACAGATTATTTGAGCTGGGATTAGTACATTTTGGAAACAAAGTGAAATGTTTTTCTGTGTCAAATTTCCGAGAGCAATCTATTTGCCTTTGAAGTCAGTAAGTAGTTTTTGTGCCAAAATGACTAATTGTGTCTAGGCTCCCTGAAAGTGACAACTTCATTTCACTTTCTTAAGTTTTCCAACTTCGTTTTGGCTACTCTTCAATTTAATGTTAAAATCTGAGCCTGAAGCTTGTCTGTTACGTTTTAAGCTTCAGGGTTTTTTTTTTTTTTTTTGACTGATAGAATCAAAGTACTATGTTTGATTACTATTAAGACTGAATAGTTTAAAATAACTTTTCAGACACCTGTAATGTCCTTCTATCTTCCATCTCTTTGTTGTATGAAATAAATTATTAGTTACTAATTCCCCATAGATTTGATACAATAAAGACATTGGAAAAGCAGCTGGCGTTAACCAACAGTAAAACTGTGATGTTAGTATTGTAAGGTCCATCTGGGTTAAGGATGGGTAAGAGATAGAACCTTATCAGGTCACATGCTCTGGCATTCAGGTCACATGCTCTGGCGTTTGCATGATACTGAAACTTACAACCGAAACTCTTACAATAACTACACACATTATTCATTCTTTTCAATAGTTTTTACTTTTTAATACAGTTTATTAGCTTTTAAAGGTTTGGTTTTTTTTCCAGAAGGACAATCCAAAGTGCTTTAAATGTAACCTTTTTAAGAGTGTATAATCTTAGGCTGTTTTCACACTTGTATTTTTTTTTCAGACCCAGGGCCATTTGGCCTGAGATTTCGTATATTTAGTAAAGTGTAAAAGTTGTTTTCAAGTCTGGGAGCAGAAAATCAATCCCCGATCCTCTTGAAAATGGTGGCCTGGGGTTCGCATCCACAGAACTGTGCTGCAGTCCACATCAGGTGTGGAAGCTCTCTGCGCTGCATGCCAAGTAATGTGATTACATGACAGATACCAACCGGTGAGGGTAAAGGCTAACACATGCTTCCTCTGAGACACGTGAAACCAGCCAACCACATCTTTTTGAACTCAGGTTACGTCACAGGGCAGTGCAACCCACTCAGAGGAAAGTGCTATGTGTCCTCTTCTGCATACATGAGCTCATGGATGCCCATGATTGACTAGTGTCTTTTTGATTGGCAGGGGAGAGATCAAAATGCCATCCCTCACAACCAGAGAGCACAGACAATTTTTCTGTCTTCACTCCTAGCCACTGATGGTTTTTGGCATCATGGGGATTCAAACTTGTGATCTTCAGGACAATAGGGTGTTGAAAATTTGATAGCTAAATATTCTCTTGTAAGGTTTTAGAATGTTGAAGGTTCTAATGGGGAAAACTGATGAACCTTTTTTCCTTGTCTCTTGACTTCTTGAAGAGGTTCTACTTAAATCACGCTGTTGCAGCAATCTGTGGAAAATCTAAGAAGAAAAAAAGGTTCTTCCACAGGGGTAGGCCAAAGACCCCTGCTGAATTCTTTAACCATTTCTCCCTAAGAATATTATATCTTTCCAGAACAGTTCTAAAAGATTTTGGATAAATTGTGTAGAAGTGTTGCACCATCACACTGCTGCATCGCAGTACTGTTGACACCAAACAGCGTGGCTCAGTGGACTCGCATTCTTTACACCAAATTCTGATTCTTCCTTAAGCATGACACAAAAGAAACCTGGATTCATCTGACCATGAAATACTTTTACACTCTTAAATTATTTCGCACCAGACTTGGCTTTGAGACAAAGTTTCTTTTGACCTCTCTGATCCACAAGGCGTTTTTTGGTTACAGGGTTCGTTATTTTTGACTTTTTGTCTACAGGGTGTCTACAGTTTTTTGTTTCGTGATGAAACCTTAAAATCATTTGGTCATTTGGGAGATGCTAGAACTGGTACACCTAGCACTAACTATCATGATCACTCTCATTAAGATCACTTGTTTGGTCCATTTTGTCCAACTCTGAATTGAAAGCTAACTGATGCTTGTCAATTTGATCTTCACCACACACCACTGCAGAGTGTACTTAATAAACATACTTCATCACTATTGTATTCCAGTGACCTTGTTAAACCATTTGCTAGTGTATTTTTTTTTTTTTTATATCCCTCTCATATTTTAAAATGAAGCTTTCAAGCAACAGAGTGTATTCACGTTTGTTCCATAACTTCACCATTTCTCTGTAAGACTAAAACTGAAGTACTTTTTTTTTTTTTTTAGAGAACTCTGTCCCACACAGGCCTTTAACATAATACACACACACACACACACACACACACAGTCAGCCACACTACTTAAGGATTCTGGTCAGGCTTTGATTTAGAAAGAAGTGTAACTCTTCTTTCCAGTATTATAAAGCAGGGAGCAGTATATCAATTCCTACAAACAGTAAAATAAGAAACACAAGATTAGCTACTTGCTGAAGATAATAAATCTTCCACCGGTCACTGTAGAGCAGCATCACTGTATTTTACTTGCAGGAATTTTTCTATGGAGGTATAAAGGCAGTTTGTTGGTGTCATCCTAGTAGAGTTCATTAACTTTCATATCCAGCTTCATCCTTTCTAAAGTGGGCTATTAAGTCCATGCATCTGGGTAACTGATCAACTAATCGGTGTGTGATTTATGTGCTAGGATACAGTAAGTAAGGATTTATCACAGGCTCAGAAAGTATTGATTACTGACATGGCTAATTGGCTAAATCCACCGGTACACTGAAACAGGCTTATTGGAGATGTCAAATCAGGCACTTCATTTGCATTCATGATGTACAGCATCCATTCTAGCTCCTGCCAATGCAGCATAAACTGACACAAATTGCAGTGGAGATGGGGCTGAGGTTTCAGTCTGCCTTCTCAATCTTAGGACTGACCATCTGTCCTTGCGAGAGGTTTGCTTAATCAGAGGCAGGGGTAAATTTCTAATTGCTCATCCAGATGTTCAAGGAGGGAAAAAAGTTTTTTTTTTTTTTTTTTTTTTTTTTTTTTTTTTTTTTTTTTTTTTTTTTAAATAAATAAATAAATAAATAAATATCTTGGCACACTTGGTAAAGTAGTGAACAAACTCAGCAGAGAAAGGAGTCTTTCTCTTTCCCTTATCTTCTTTTTATTTCTGGAAATGAATTGTTTTTGAATGATGCCAAGAGGACCCATGTTGATTTGAACTGCATAATGAATAATTTGTTAAGATTAAGTTATTTACATAATGGATAAAATTGTACAATTTATCCAACCACAGATTCCATGCTTTTTGCAGATACTGATCTGCGACACAGTTGGTAGACTGGGATCAATACAATTCTAATGGAGAAAGTTTGCATGGCAGCTTTCATGACTAAGCTAAAAGCATTGCTGGGTCTGTTTAATTATGCTGCAACAACATATGCAAATTTAAAGTGCTCTCATGTAGAAAGGCTGTGATTGATATGGTTCTGTTGGTGTAAGAGAAAATCGACTACAGCACAATGTGAACACCCTCGCTGTTTTGCCTGGATTATTTATTGACAGGTTGTCCCCTGACATCAAGCTCGTTTAGGCGAGATGACCATAGGAGTCATGAAATAGTCCTGGCAGTCCGCGATGCGGACTAGCATTAAATTCGGGCCAGGCATCACTCTATCAGGGATCTGAGGATATTACAGAGAATGTTACAGGAAGGTGATTACAGTAGATTAAGTATATAAAAATGCAATATATTATACAGTATATTCTGCCAGTCAAGCATTTTTTTTCCAGTTTTATTCCAGTTTAATCACTATTATTTCCACAGACACCC
>JANDJT010000041.1:21194671-21218206 GCA_024331685.1 Stegophilus panzeri
CCACAGACACCCCCCCCCCCACCCCCCGCCCCCACCAAAGAAAAAAGGAGCAAAATTAAATTTAAATACAGAAAGAAAATAAGGAAAACTAAATCTTTGTGGAACTTATTAACCAGTTGCTTTCAGCTCCTGAGGGACTCTGAGTGCTTTATTAAAAGCAGGTACATTTGGAGGATAAACCTGCTATAGCCTATAGCTAAAAGACTCCCACGCTGAACTATAATTAAGTGTAAGTTATAAATATATGGTGTGTTACAGTGCTTAATTAAAGCGATACTGATTTTGGCCTTTTCTGATTAGATTATATCAAGATTGTTTCAATAAAATGAAGTCATATCTAACATTTCTCAATTCACCCAACAGTTAATAATAAATATTTCTCAATTTGCTAATACCTTATTCTTAAAAATATATATTTTTTAAAGAATATTTAAAATGAGGTCAGTTAAACAAAAAATGCTAAAATGTAAGATGTTCAAAAGCTGTACATATAATGATAATAAGTCTTTATTGATCACATATACATTACAGCGAAATTCTTTTCTTCACATACCCCAGCATGTTAGGAAGTTGGGGTCGGAGCGCAGGGTCAGCCATGATACAGCACCCCTGGAGCAGAGAGGGTTAAGGGCCTTGCTCAAGGGCCCAACAGTGGCAGCTTTGCGGTGCTGGGGCTTCAACCCCCAACCTTCCGATCAGTAACCCAGAGCCTTAACCGCCAAGCCACCACTGCCCTAATAGTATGTCATACTAAATTTTCATAAATATAAAGTGAGCACTAATATATATGGAATGAACATAAACAATTGGACAACTATCAAATCATTAACCATTTTAAGAATCAACTGGCTTCCAGTCCTACGGACCATTTTGTGTGCACAGCTGATGAACGATTTTTGTTCAAAATGTCTGTTTCTCTGGGAACTTTCTGTACTATGTTTACCTTTAACTACATCGCTGTATAAGAGGGTAAATCAAATGAAAACCTTGAAAGAGCAACATGGTACAATGAAACAGAAACAGACAGGTTAAGCTTTGGAACACTTGCTTTCAGCTAGCGATCAGCTATTGATGAATAGATACCAAAAGTCATCATTTTATTTAATAACCCAATTGTTTTTAATTTGTTTGGTTTGAAGAATAATTATGCAGGTACTGATCTGAGGCTGCACCACTTCTGAATCAGTTAACAGCTCATCATATTAATGGAAATAACGTTAAGAATTGAAATTTATGGAATGACAGGTCACTGGCAGTTGCTGAATGTGAAAATTTCCACATCAGTACACCTGAATACACTGGCCTTGTCATTGTGGGCTTGGAAGATTTGATTTAATCTGCAATTCGATATGACATGCTTGGTATTATTTAGGTTTGCAGTTAGTCATTGACCTGGCAGAAGTCTGTGAAAGCCTTGGCCAGACTGCAAAACTTTTTCCACTTTTTTAAAATTAATTGTATTAATAGAGGAATACAGTCCTTTTCATGAAATGTGTATAGAATTGATCGTTTTTTTGGAAGACTATTCAATTTAGAAGTTATTACAGTGATAGCTACTCCAATTACTTAATTAACTCTCTCCACTTGTACCACGCTGCTTTGGGTAGAGTATCACATTTAGGATGTTTTCACAGTTTGGCAAAGGGTGAAGGCTGTTTTCAAAGTCCGGGCGCAGTACAGTAAACCGATCACTGATCCTGTTGAAAAATGTGGTCTTAGGGTTTGTTTCTACATAACCGTGATGCGCTCCACATCGTTTGAGGAAGCTATCCACTGTTGGCACCACATGCTGAGTAACACCATTGGTTCAACTTTTCATAATACTTCTTGTTTCAAGTTTTGTGGGGAAATGGTTGTAATACAAATATATTTAACGAAAAAGGCATTCTAATGCTAATGGATGCAAATCAGAACCTTCTCAGTGCTTGTACTGAGAACATCAGAGAAGCAAGCAAACAAATGAGAGGCTCATTGTTTACACATATTCCTGCATTATGACATTCCACGCATCCAAAAAATGCTGGTATTCATTGCTTGAGTGAAAGGAACTAATACAAACCAATAAACTGATTTTAGATTGAATGCCTTCCATTTTACAAAGCTGCAAGCATAAAAGTGATATATGAAATTGCCCAAGCAATTCTTCTATGTGAAAGCTAACCTGGGTTTATAGGCCCCTTTACTAAATGACCCAGAATCGAAAACACTCTTAATCATTAATGCCTTAATTAACATCACACATTAAAGAAACCAAACCCAAGGTCTCATTGTGAAGCACTTAACAAACAAAGCCCCCGCTTCCTTATTGAAATTCTGCTACATGTCTTTCTTATGAGCACATTTTCATTAATTAACATAACGCTCAAATAAACAGAAGACTGCATGAAAAAAATTAACAGTTAAAATCCAGATAAGGGGTTGAGCTGATTAATATCCCTCTATGTGTAAGATGGGGAGCAGGGAAGCTTAAGGGTCTAAATAATGCATTTTCTCATTGTGTCTTGTTTGATCGAAGTCTTGCTAGCCAGCTTTGTATCAAACACATTTATCCCTCCCTTAATCCCGTTCAGCTGCTGATGCAGAACAGTGCTCAAGCACAATACAAGGTCCTATTTTGCCTCCTGTCATCTCCACTTATTTTCATGTGTGTAGTCATGCTAGCTAAGCGTGTGCTGCCTCCGCAGAAACGCCTGCACGTGCCTGCTCACCTGACAGAGGCTCTAGGACTTTATTCAATATATGGGATATTGAGCCTCCCTAGATTTGTCATGTCTGGAAATATTGAGCTATCTGTGATCAGTGAACCAAACTGTTTTTTTGGTGTGTTTTTTTTAGGATACAAACATGCAGAGACACATCTGTCTGTTCAGAAGTGCACACATGCATTAACATGTTTAAAATAACACATATTTTGTCATTCAGTTTGAACTTTTGCCCAGAGCTCATTTCTGATGCAGTTAAATTTATGAGGTGAATGATGGTGCTCCTGCCTGTAGTTATTTAGTATTTTCCGCCTTACTCCTGGAAGAAGCTGTTGTCTCACACTTTGAATTAAACATCATTAAAATGCATTAAAATGGGTTCTCTTTTGCAGAGAGGTTTATTAAATGATGAAAATTGCAAAAAAAATAAAAATAAAATAAAAATAAAGTGACATACTTTACTCATGCAAATGTGGAAATATGCTCAAGAATTTACATGTCACCCATCTGTGAAGGACAAATAATCTCTATAACTGGCTTTTAGTGATGTTTTTACAGAGCCCTTGGGAGACCAAGAAACGAATCTTTTTATTTTTTATTTTGAGTACACAGTGTGGCCATGAGATATGAAATTGATGTCACCGAATCATAATGCATGCACGATTTGCTTTATTCATGCTCTCAATTTGCTATTTCAAGTTCCCAATTAACAGAATTGTGCCTAGGTTTTGGTTCATTTATGTACTCCTTTAAAGATAACATCACCATGGAGTGCTGTGGTAGGTTACTGGGAGCAGTGTGCATAATAATAAAATGAATTTGCCAGTGGTGAATGTTTATGTACCCCCTAATATCTATGTCCTCTTGTTCAAAGCCAAAGGAGGTATGTGCTCTGAATATTTCTCCATAGGGAATCCCAATGGAAACGTATACATTAATTAAACAATACATTACAATTCCATTACAATAATTAAAGAATATAAAACACAACATTAATTTAAAAAATCTCTTTCCATAAAGGAGACTGATGATCTACATTTGAGTGGTAGCCCACAGATTAGTTTGTCCATTAGAATAAATCATGGGCATGTTCTTCTTAGAGGGGAGCACATATTAACCTAGAAAGGCTGCTTGTTGGAAAATGGAGCGTAAATGGCCCCTTATTGGCTTGAAGATCTATTGTCAAGCTTGGATGGATCTTCTGGGTGACTACAGAGCATTAATTGGGACCGAAAGATCATCTTATTTCTCTCAGATTATTGTAAACAATCAAGGAAATCCCAGACGCTTGTTCCAAACTATAAATAGATTGCTTCAAGTTAATGCTGTTATCAACTTGCCTGTTTCTCAACAGCTATGTAATTCTTTTATTCAGTTTTTTAATTCTAAAATCGATAATGTTCACAAAAATGTTTTTGTCACATCTGATTCCACCGCTTCATTCTTTCGTCCATCTGGGTTCGCTGGTGTTTCCTTTTCTCATTTTTCACAGCTTGATTCTGAGACTCTCACAAGGGAGGTATCTAGTATGAAATCTACAACTTGCTTGCTTGATCCTATTCCCATAAGCTTATTTAAATCTTGCTTCGATGTTTGGTGCCCTGTTATTCTCAATATTACAAATGAATCATTGGAGAATGGGGTTGTTCCAGCACCATTAAAGATTGCTGCTGTAATACCTGTGCCAAAAAAAGAAAATGCTGCCCTGGATGATTTTAACAATTTTCGTCCCATCTCAAATCTTCCGTTTTTGGCAAAAATATTTTAGCGCGTTGTTGCCTCTCAATTGTGTAATCATCTTACAATTAATAACCTCTTTGAACCCCTTCAGTCAGGTTTACGAAAATATCATAGTACTGAAACAGCTTTGGTCAAAGTTACCAAAGTTAAACTTGTTGATGGGTTCTGATTCTGGAGTAACTTCCATTCTCATCCTTCTCGGTCTTAGAGCCGCCTTCGATACTGTTGATCATGGTCTTTTCCTTACCAGCCTTGAAAGATTTTTTTGTGTGTCCGGGACAGTTTTAATATCGTTTAAATCCTGTTATACTGACAGTTCCCAGTTTATTTCTATGGGTGGTTAGAGGTCTGACATTATCTTTGTAATCACTGGTGTTCCTCAGGGCTTAGTTTTAGGCCCTTTACTATTCAATATTTATTTATCTCCACTTGGGCATCTGCTGAGATCGCCAAATTTATATACAGTGGGGGAAATAAGTATTGAACATGCTAACTGAAATTTATTTAATACTTTAAACATGGATGAATAATAATTTTCTCTGACTGAATAATGGTAAAACTGAAGTTATGCTTATAGGTTCCCATCATCAAATTCTCAAAGCTGGTTTATTGTCTCTGTTGGTTAATGGCTCTGTTTTGGAGACTCAAAGCAAAATGAGGAACCTTGTAGTCATTTTTGATGCTAGTCTTACATTTGATTCTTTTTTACAGAGTTCTGTTAAAGCATCCTTTTTTCACCTCTGTCTCTCGGATAGATTCCTGTAACGCCCTTTTAGCTAAAGCATCTAAATCTACAATCAATAAACTCCAGTATGTACAAAACTCTGACGCCAGGATCCTGACTGGGACCAGGACATGCAATCATATTACTCCTGTTTTGGAGTCCTTGCAATGGCTCCTGGTCAGGTTATGTGTCGATTTTAAAATTATGATGCTGAAATACAAAGCATTACATCGCTTGGCTCCTCATTATTTATCTGCATTGTTAATCCCTTGCCTCCCAAATCACAGGCTGCGCTCTTCACAGTTTAATTTGTTGACCATTCCACAAATCTGCTTAAGATCTATGGGTGACAGGGCTTTTTCTGTCTATGCTCCTACCCTTTGAACTCTCTTCCTCTTGAATTTAGGGAAGCTCAGACCTATGACATTTTTAAAGCTCAACTCAAGGCATACTTTTTTTAACTAGCATTTGCTTCTTGCTGTTTGCTTGTATTTTTATTTATTGTGCTATGTACTGCTTATTTTGTGTACAGTGCTTTGAGAAGCTGCTTTTAAAGGCACTCTATAAAATAAAGTTTACTATTATTATTATTATTATTATTATTATTAACCAAAATGTGCGAACAATTTTTCTAATGCAAAAACTTCAAATGAGTTGAGAGCATGGATCAAGGAAATCATGTATTACAATTTCATGTCCTTTTTACCTATGGCCATGTAAAACTAAACTGTGCCCACAATTAAGTACATCATGTGCACCAATTAAAAAGAAAACTCTTTTGGGGGCCTCCCCAGAGGTCATTAAATAATTCAGTATTTTTTATTTTTATGCAGAGAAGAGATTTGTATCACAGCAGTAACTTTTAACTTATAGGTTCTGCACTGATTACGTCATGTGTGTTTATGTTACAGCCCTGCAGGTGGTATTATGTGTAGGAAGGGACTGCCTCCTGGCTGGGGACTCATGCTCCAGTGATGAGACATGCAGCCCACGCCTCAGGACCCTGCGTCAGTGTGTGGCCGGAGACGGCAGCATGAAGCTGGGCCCTGGTGCACGCAGCCAGTGTGCCAATGCTGTGTCTGCTCTGCTGTCCAGCCCGCTGCATGGCTGCCAGTGCCGACGCGGCATGAAAAGAGAGAAGAACTGCCTGAGTATATACTGGAGTCTCTACCAGTCTGGCATACATGGTGAGATACTGTTTATTGCCCATAATTTCTACAGTGCTACTTAGTAGGAAAAAAAAAATCCTGCCTTGCACTTGGAAATTCAGCATAATTCATTTAGTTATAGAGGTTAATTTTTTTTTTAATTTCTGAAGAGTAAGTCCTTTTTAATGATGAGTTGGTGTTGATACACATTGGTGTGTATTTGACTGGATGATTTAAATATAGTTAATAATAATGATAAAATGCACAGCAATGTAAGTGATTGGATTAGGAGCTGGGCAAAAGAAAAAAAACTTTTGCCAACAAAACAGGGTTATTAGTGTTAAAAAAGTTACCCGCGATATCTCAGCAAAATGTATTATGACATAATTTATCACAGTGTCAATATTACAACCCCAATTTCGAAAAAAGTTGGGACAGTATGGAAAATGCCAATAAAAACAAAGAGGAGTGATTTGTAAATGTACTTTGACTTCTATTTAAACAAAAAATGTATAAAGACAAGGTATTTGATGTTTTACCTAATCAACTGCATAGTTTTTTGAAGGTAAACGTTTATTTTGAAATTGATGCATGCAACATGTTCGAAAAAAGTTGGGACAGGGGCAATTTAGGACTAATAGCGATGTGACAAGTTGAAATAAGAAGGTGATGTGAAACAGGTGAGGCAATTGTCTAATCATAGTATATAAGGAGCCTCCAAAAAAGACCTAGTCCTTCAATAGCAAAGATGGGTCGAAGCTCGCCAATCTGCCAACAGATGTGTCAGTGAATAATCCAACACTTTGAGAACAACATTCCCCCAAAACAAATTGGTAAGATTTTGGGCATTTCACCTTCTACAGTGCACAATATAATTAAAAGATTCAAGGAATCCGCTCAAATCTCGGTGCGTAAAGGACAAGGCCGAAAACCACTTCTGAATGCGTGTGATCTCTGATCCCTCAGACGTCACTGTTTTAAAAACTGTCACCATCTTAAAAACCGTCATGAGTCTGTAATGGATATCCTGACATGGGCTCAGGAATACTTTGGTAAACCTTTGTCAGACAACACCATTCGCCGCTGCATTCACAGACACAAGTTAAGGCTTTACTATGCAAAGCAGAAGCCATACATCAACACTGTCCAGAAGCACCACCGACTTCTCTGGACTCGGTCTCATCTGAGATGGACAGTAGCACAGTGGAATCGTGTTTTGTGGTCCGACGAGGTTTTGAATAGGTTTTGGACTAAACAGCCATCGTGTTCTCCAGGCCAAAGAGGAAAAGGACCATCCAAGCTGTTATCAGCATCATGTCCAAAATCCAGTATCTGTCATGGCATGAATAACTTGCACATCTGTAAGGGCACCATTAATATAGAAAGATATGTACACATTTTGGAGCAACATATGCTGCCATCCAGAGCAGGACAATGTCAAACTTGCGTGGATTACAAGTGCATGGTTGCATAAACAGGGAGTCCGGGTGTTAGCTTGGGCTGCCTGTAGTCCTAACCTGTCTCCGATTGAGAATGTGTGGCACATTATGATGTGCAAAATAAGGTAATGAAGACTCCATACAGTTGCTCAGCTGAAGAAACGCATAATGGATGAATGGGGGAAAATTCCGCTTGCTAAACTTAATCAAATGGTGTCTTCAGCGCACAAATGCTTAATAAGTGTTATTAAAAGAAAAGGTGATGTTACACAGTGGTAATCAGTCGACTGTCCGACTGAGTGTGTTTCAGTCATCAGATTTGAAATGAGTGTATATTTTCAAATTTAAATTAAATTCACAGAGTAAAACATCAAATAATGTGTTAAAAATGTGTTTTTGCATTTTCCATACTGTCCCAACTTTTTCGTAATTGGGGTTGTATATAGTCACATCACCCAGCCCTGTCGTTGTTGTCTAGCTGGATAAATCCTACTTCACGTCTAGAATTTTCACTCTTGTCATACTGACATACTCATCAATCTGGAGATTTTAACTGCATTTATTTAACCCTATATTAAATAAACTCTATAAACTAGGCCTAGTTGACCTCCTTATTTTATTTCTATTATCTTATTTACTGATTCAGTTATTCACCTTCAAGCATACTATTCAGTAAATATTGTGAATTATTCAGTAACAACAGTAAAATGAATAGGATAGATCTGTATTTGTGACAGAAAATATAAATATAAATCTAGGCCTGTTGACATGTTCTAGGAGTTTAAGAGGTTGAACTGTTGCATTTTTCTGAAGTGTTCATAGATATGAAGTGCTATCATGTTTCTCTTAGGGCTCAACCTGGTGGAGAGCTATCCATATGAGACAGTGGAAAAAGGATATGACTACGTCCGTCTAGCCTCCATCACTGCAGGTAAACTTCTGTTCTTTAATAAGAATATGCACATTTAATCTCCCATGATTACAGGAGGCGGTAATATGGTTGCAAAAACATGAGAGCAAAGAGAATTTAACTTATTTTAATGCAAACAAACATTCATTTATTTCTGTACTTACTTGTCCTCTATTTGTTCCTGATGAGGTTTTCAGTTAAATTTCTTGTGTATTATGTACACCAGTCCAAAACCGCAGAGTGTGAAAAGAAAATGAGTATTGACATATTTCTCCGCTTACATTTGGATCAGTAAACAAAAAGGCTAAGTCTGTCAGAAGTAGGACATTATAGAGAAGTGCTTTATGTTTGCTAAGAAATTGACGAAACATGACCAAAGAGTATTCTTGATAAATAAGTATTTCCTCAGGATACCATAGTTTGTGGCTGACTGCAACATCCATGATAACTGTACATAAATTCTGTAAGGTATAAAATCATCCAGTAGGATTTACAAGAAAATAGACTAGTATTATCGCAAGTACGGCTTCAAGAGAAGTTCGACCCAGACCACGGCCAGTCCTTCATTCTCCATGTATGAAAATAGGCGAACCAAGTAATTGCGAGCTGTAAAATTTACATTTATTCATTTGGCAGACACTTTTCCCCACTCTAACCTACACATAAGGCAGAATGAAAATTAGCTTGCTCAGGGTTAGGAAAGAAATGGGTTTGACATGTCAAAATCTGCTATTACTCAAATGTAAAGCTCTATAAGAATAAGTGTGGGAAGTGATAATAATCAGAGTCATAAAATCAGATTGACACAAACTACCATCAGAAGGTGGAGATAATTTTGATATGTATAATTGGTGCTAGGCAGGAGAACTTGAGCAATTACTGAAGCTGGGCAGAAAAGATATGGGTTGCTAGTGTCACTATTTTTACAGAGTAGAAGTATAAGGCTCATATTTTCATTTGGTGTGTTATATTATACAGTATATGCTTGGTAATTTTGTGAGCATTTTAGGCATGTTACTGTGAAATCCAAGCACATTATTATCTTAAAAACAGTTATTTCTGTTATAGGTTTTGCATCAGTATGTTGGTGGTAGAAATAGCCAGCTGGCTGACTAAATGTTCAACACATATTTGTACTCGTGTACTTTTTTGTTGTGACTCTCTAGGGTTTAAGGTTTAAATCAGCCAATTCCTAATTTCTTGGATTGCTATAATTTTGGAATTTACTTATTAATATTCAGAGGTGCATTATTTACAGTTTAGCTCTACCATTTACTATATTTGTCCTGTTGATACAGTGATTTGGGACACACCTGAAAACTACAGTTTCTGCTTTTTCATGGAAAGTAGAGATCAGATCAAATGAGCATAAAATTCATCCAGTGGAAAAGCCAATTCACAGAAGGGGAAAAGTATGCAGTATGTGACAGAAGCATTTGCAATAACCTTAGATTTGTGCTGAATATATCTGGGTGAACTTCTGTCTTGTGAGCAAATAGAACACTAAAGGGCAAGTATTTTGCATTTAAATGTCAATAAACTGGGTGCAGGGTAATGTGCCGCCATTTAATATTTTCTTTTAGTACATATTGTATACTTGATAATGTTCTTTTTCATGATATATTTTGTATTACAGTGGTGCCTGAAAGCTTGTGAATCCATTAGAATTTTCCAAATTTCTGCATAAATATGACCTTAAACATCATCAGATGTCCTAAAAGTAGACAAGGAGAACCAAGTTAAACAAATGAGACAAACTATTATATTTGTCATTTATTTATTGAGTATGTGAACAAGTATGTGAACCTTTTGCTTTCACTATCTGGTGTGACCCCCTTGTGCAGCAATAACTGCAACCAAACATTCTCTGTAACTGTTCTGCACATCGACTTGGAGGAATTTTAGCCCGTTCCTCAGTACAGAACAGCTTCAACTCTGGGATTTTGGTGGTTTTCCTCAATGAATTGCTTACTTCAGGTCCTTCCACAACATTTCTATTGGATTAAGGTCAGGACTTTGACCTGGCCATTCAAACATTAATTTTATTTTTCTTTAACCATTCTTTGGTAGAACAACTTGTGTACTTAGGACCATTGTCTTGCTGCATGATCATTTTCTCTTGAGATTCAGATCACAAAAGGATGTCCTGATATTTTTCTTCAGAATTCCCTAATATAATTCAGAATTCATTGTTCCATCAATAAAGGCAAGTCACCCAGGCCCAGATGCAGCAAAACAGGCCCTAACCATGATACTACCACCACCATGTTTCACAGATGGGATAAGGTTCTTATTCTGGAATGCAGTGTTTTCTTTTCTCCAAACATAATTCTTCTCATTTAAATCAAAAAGTGTTTTTTTGGTCTCATCCATCCACAAAACTATTTTCCAGTAGCCTTCTGGCTTGTCTATGTTATCTTTAGCAAACTGCAGAGGGGGAACAATGTTCTTTTTGAGCAGTGACCCTGCCATGCACACCATTGTTGGTCAGTGTTCTCCTGATGGTGGACTCATGAACATTAACATTAGTCAATGTGAGAGAGGCCTTTAGTTACTTAGAAGGTACCCTGGGTTCCTTTGTGACCTTGTGGACTATTATACGTCTTGCTCTTGGAGTGATCTTTGTTGGTCAACCACTCCTGGGGAGGGTAACAATGGTCCTGAATTTCTTCAGTTTGTACACAGTCTGTATGACTGTGGACTGGTGGAGTCCAAACTCTTTAGAGATGATTTTGTAACCTTTTCCAGCCTTTACTCTTAGGACTTATGTGAAAATCAATTCAGCCCATGCATGTTTTTTTTTTTTTTTTTTTTAATTAATTAATTAATTTTTTTTTTTTTTATCAGTGATGCTTTTTTTCTCTTCCTGCTAGGATTTTCTTGGATAGCAATGTTGGCAAATCTCAATATAACTAATGATATGATGTTTGATCTGTAATGATGCATCAACTGTCTGATCCACATTTAGTACCCACAATTGAGTTGTTGGTTCTTATTAGTCACAGATTAAAAAAATCAATCAGTAGTTTGGTTAGTAGGTAGTTGAAGTAGCTGTTCATGTAGATATAACAGTTTTAAGCATTGAATGCTTGAATGCCCTTGACTGATTGAAATCAATTTGTACCATAGGTAGATTTGGAAATTTCAGCTTATTGAATGTCATACTCCCTGCTGTGCTTCTCCACCCCTGTCAATGCAAATGCTTTCGTTTCTAACCACAAAACTAGCAATGAGCACAAACAAAAAAACTGTCTTACTCCCAACCAAATTAGCAAACCAGGTAATTAAGGTTTTGCAGGCATGAAAAAAAGTGGTTTACATCTTCTAAATTAAGCAACTCAATTCAGGTTTGATTATCATAACCATACAATGGAACTGCTTATGTGACTCCTCTTATATATAACACAATTTTCATCTTGTATGTACCCCATAGGTCCTGTGACAGTGAGACTTCACAAATAGAACATAGCAACAAAGCCTGTCTAGATTAAAATCGCCCCTGGTTAATATCGCTGATGCTGTTATAAGAGCTGACAGCACCTCAATTATTATTAATTAGCCAAGTTGCTGAGAGCTGAGATCTAAGGTGATGATATACACCTACAAGCATCCCGCTGAGAGATGTAATCTTGTTTTACTGTAATACTTAACAGCTCAATTGATCTTCAAGCGATCTGAAAGTATTTTAAGACCTAATAATGAGTTGTATGGATAAAGATCTAAGCACACAGTACACTGAATACGACAATACTTTGTTCATTTTTTTTTTCAACAACATAAAGGCAAATCAAGTCTTTATTTAGAGACTTGGAATTTAGCTGTCTGAAAAACATTTGTTGGCCTTCAGACCAACTTTCTGGAAAACGGTTTTGCACAACTGTAGGCTCATTTTAAAGCAAAAGGGCTTTACATTAAGATTCCTAACATTATTTACTGCGTTATTCAACATTAAAATACCATGCATTTCAGTATTAGCAAACCATTTTAATTGTCTTTTTTTTAAATGTTAACTAAATACACTTGCACTGACTGATTCAATACATGACTCCACATAAATTAGCAAAAAAAATAATGTACAGCATGTTTACAAATGTTGATAGCTTACTGAAGTCTGAGCTGATCAGTATAAATATTGGTACTTGCTATTCAGCCGTGCTTCTGATTTTTGCCAGTTAACAAGCACAAGCATGTTCATTAAGGTGTAATGTTTGTCCTTTTGGTCAGTGCGGGCGTAATTTTACTCACTAATTGTAGAAACATTGATTTATGTTGGGGCTGATTATTTGGCTTGTTTGGTTCATTGTTAAATAAAACAATTGATACAAGTGGAAGTATGGTGTATAGTATATTGATGCTGAAGTTCATAATTTGTTCATGTTAATTAATGTGTTAAATAATGTCCGTTCAGAGAACCTTATGCATAGTGTTACCAATTAAAAATGATGTAGCATGTAATCGTAGATATGTACATGCACTAATCAATAGGTGTAAATACTATCACATTTCTTTGAGTCGTTAAAACCCAGAGGCCCTGATTTACTAAAGACTTGCACATGTAAAAAATGCAAACTTGATAACAGCTTTAAAAAGGCTTATTGGTAAAAACATATATAATATCTTGTATTATTCATGTGACCAAAATGGCATGTCTTGTCTGTTTTTCATGTTTGTCTTAATGAATGTTCAGCATTTCTTCTTAAAAATGCAAAATACAATGTGGTGTCTATGTAAATAGATGACTTGAGCATGAGGAGTGCAATTTACTGCAGCCTAAAAGTCACTTTGGGACCAGCAACTGCTTGTGTAAATGCCAGAGAAGGGCACACATTATATTTGCAGAATCCACTTTGAACAATCAATTTGAAATACTTATTTTAAATGTTAAAAAAAAAAAAAATAGGTTATAGGAAAATAGTCAGTAGAGGGGTGGTGAATTTACTGCTGATGGTGAAGTTACTGCTACTACACTAATGTTGATTTTTTTTCCCCCCTATTACAGCATGTGTTTTATTTCACTACTATCACAGCAATTTGCTAAGGATGATATTTTACTATTAATTAAAGATTCGTTTGTAGTTAAATTTAGTGTTGTGGAACATCTTTGAAACAAGTTAGTTCCTGTTATCACTTATGCTTTAAAAAAAGCATTTTGAAATCGCAGCTTGTCATGTTAATGAGAAACCTGAAAACACAAAGTCCTCTGTCCTTTCTTGTGGTAGAAAATGTACTAACTGTTACTAGAAACTTCTTCCACAAATGTTGAATAAACTTCTCCTTACAGAAAACTTATCACCAAATCAACAACTGAACAGTTCCTCCTTCTTTAAATATGTTCTTCAAATAATTTTTTAAAAATGTTTAATGTTTTTGTTTATTGTTAGGCTTAGATTATGTGACGTATACGCCATATGAGTTCTTTTGAATGAACTGTTTCTATAGAAACAATAATGTATGAGAATTCATATAAACCTGTGATTTGTCTTGCAGCCAGAGCTACTCTCAGAGCTGCTTTTATAGAAAACGAATCGACTCCTTTTGACCAATCAGATTTGATAATTCAGCTTGTGGTATCATTAAAAAAAAATAACACACACATTCACATACACACACACTTTAAATTTCTCTGAATTCTGGATCCGTATCGTAATAAGATACTGATTTTAAGACATGTAAGGGACAAAATATTACTGCAGTGAGTATATTACTGCCCACAGCATTTAAGGAGCCTGTAAAAAGGTTTTGATTTACATATCCCTTATGAACAGAACACATTTGATTTTCGATATGTGCTAGGGCAAGTTCTAGTTTTACTGTTGTGGAAAGACAATTAACATATGCAAACTTATTTAAACATTGTTTCCTCCTCATATTTTGCACGCGACATCCTTTGCACAATTATTCTTTGTAAATGACATGCAAGGTGCCCACTTTGTAGATCAGGACCTCTTCGATGGCTTAATCTTATGTCACACGAATATATTTCAAGCATTATATGTTGTAAAAGTGCATGTGTATGTTGTAAAAGGCATTCTTCAGACATTACTCTGTTAATAATGAGGACTAATAGTTCTCTAATCTCCCAATGTTGGCTGTAAGCATTGTTGGAGTCTCAGTAGTGCTGGACTGCTGGTTTGGGTTGGACTATTTATGTGTGTGATGTGGCTAGGGGCTAGAACGGGAAGAGAGGGTGAATACTGAGTTATTATGGAACATATTTTAGACTTCATTCTGTAAATATATTTATGTGCCTCTGATGCTTGTCTGTATCTTTGAGTCTCCACAGATGCAGATAAAATGTGCAATCTTAAATATGTCTTTTTGCACAGTTAGCTCTGCTTGTGTTCAAAAATCTTTTAACATTTCATTTAAGAGCAAAATGTAATACAGGCCACTGCTGCGAGGGGACACTGCCAGCACCTCAAATATGTATTTGCTTTATTTATTTATTTATTTATTTATTTAATTTCCTTTCGCTGCATTATCTCCCAAATTATCCTCCTCGCTTTCATTCAACCCCACCACGAAACTTATTTGTTGATTCTGCTTCATAGCCATGTTTCTCCACAGCTCTGCAAACACCAACAAAGCCGCTTCCTTTGAATGATGCAGATAGGCTTCGTCTGCGTTTTTTTCGGGCTAAAATCCATCTGCTAACGGATTCTAAAAGAGCATGTAATGAAAGAGCAAGGCAGGCAGAGACAAGAGTGGATGATTGATTTTTATTATTATTTTCATTTCCCTTGGGTTTTACTGACCTTAACTTCTTTCCAGTTTTCGACTGAGACGTGGCAAACTTCCTCCATTCCATGTTTTTTTCCCAAGAATGTAGCGAGACCCTACAACGGAGTGCCTGAGTTTTGTGTCAACATAGTATAATGTCAGGAGCAAAGGTTATGAGTAATTTAATCAGACCTCTGATCACCACACAACGCTCATTACTGCCCCCTGCTCCTTCTCTAACCCCTTACAGACTCTGATCTGGGCCTTTCAACGGCAAACCGGTGCTTGGATGCGGCCAAAGCCTGCAATGTGGACGACCTGTGCCAGAGGCTGCGCACTGAATATGTGTCAGCGTGTATCAAGACTTCAGGCAAATCAGGCCTGTGCAACCGTTCCCGCTGCAACAAGGCTCTGCGCCGGTTTTTTGACCGTGTGCCCCCTGAATACACGCATGAGCTGCTGTTCTGTCCCTGCAGCGATATGGCATGCTCTGAGAGAAGACGCCAGACCATTGTGCCTGGCTGTTCATATGAAATGCCAGAAAAACCCAGCTGCCTGACGCAGATGAGGAGCTGCAGAGCCGACTACATCTGCAGGTTAGTACGTGTGAGTCAAATATTGTGTAGGTGGTGAAAAAAAGAGTCAATGTACTTGAACTCTGCTGAATAATCAGGTAGGACCTTGAATTCTCAATAGGCCTCCAGAGAAAGCAGTAGACTGTTACTTTTTTTTTTTTTTTTTTCCTTCAAGTTTCTCATCTTAAGACTTGGTTAAATAAGCAAAAGCTGCTGGCGGGGGACAAATAAATCTCTCAGAAAGTTCAAAACTTCAGGTTTGGAGTCTGTTAAAGTTAAACAATCATACATTATACATTGCATAGTTATATGCATTATTAAAACATTGTATAGGGTCAAAATTGGGGTTTTATCAGTCATATGCCCTGAAATCCAAGTTTGATGGGAATTCATGGGCATACTTCTACTTAGCTAAATAATAAATAAATGGGAAAAACCATTCTGTTAAACTGATCTCAATTTCCATTCCATTTTGACTAAAGTAATCGAGTTCATGTGTATTAAGAGTAGTGCGTGGCTGTCCTTCCAAATAAAATAAAATGGCTGGAGGTAATAAAATTGTGGTAAGTGTGGTATTTATGGATTGTTTAATTGTGTTTAGTTAGACTTTTGGCACCTGTCATGAATTTCCTGAGCAAATTGTCAAAAACTGTGCTACCTAAGCTGAAAAGGCATGTATCATGAATTTTAAAAATATATATTTAATCAAAGTTAAACCCCCTATTTTTCAGTAAAATTAATCAACTTTCATTGTTTTGTTTCATCTCTCTCTCTCTCTCTCTCTCTCTCTCTCTCTCTCTCTCTCTGTCTCATTTTATAAAAATGTTTTTTTTTACAAATCGACCACTGAGTTGCAGTACCAGAGACAGAATATGATACAATAAATAGCAGAAAAAACTTCACTGTTAGAAGAATAACTAATGATGAAATAACTGATGAGCTTGACAGGTGCTTCTGTAATGCTTTACTCTTTTGTTATTGGATTTGGTTAAAGAATTTCTCACACAAAATGCAGTTATTACTCAGTGTTGCTCGAGATCTCATCCTGAAATTCTGTTATGGTGAAGGGGTTTTTGCACTCTGGTGAACCTCATATTACTGGGAGCTTAACGCTTCCAATATGGCCACATTTGGTGAACAGATCTAAAGGACAGAGGTCAGTCAAAGAGCGATAAAGTGTAGCCTGACCAGATTAGGGTTATCAGGAATCACCCCTGGAGCCAGCCATGGGTGTGGTGTCCGTAGGCAAGTGTCTGGTGACCAGGCCACCCACAGAACCCGGAAATGGCAAAGTGGAGCCATCTTTTGAGCTCAACACCTGCAAGATGAAGTGTGAGGGTCAGGTGCAATGCTAGTCAGGCAGCAGGCATATAATTGACAGTTTAGTCTTAGATTAAATTGCCCCTTTGTAATAGAAACTGGCTATGGGCTGTGGCTAGGGATAAAGTAGTCTGGTCTGACCTTCTCAGCCTGTTTCCCCTGTGACCCCCACAAAAGTTTTTTTTTTTTTTTAGGATTAAGTATTAAAAGTGGACGGAGAAAGATTGTTAAATGTGCTCTATAAATAAAATGGAATTGAATTAACTTGAAGTTCATAAATGTAACTATGGAGACATTGATGCACCATGCTGTTTCGAAGTCAACCATTTTTCTGTGTCAGTAGTAATAATCGGGCCGGGAGTGCTGCTCTGCATCGGCCAGCATGATGCCTGCCACTTTCATTATCGCTCCTCTGTGTGTGTGTGTGTTATGTGCGCGTGCGTGTGTGTGTGTGTATGTGTGTATTCAGCCTCTATTAACGAAGATCCTGTTCTCCCTGGTTGTCCTCCAGGTCTCGTTTGGCCCAGTTTCAGTATGACTGTCTGCCAGAGGAGCAGTCCTCCAGCGGTTGCAAGCACGGCAACTACGCTGCCTGTCTCGTAGCCTACACTGGCCTAATAGGTAGGTACAAAAAGATGGTGGGAAGAGGCTTGACTTGCCATGTGAAAGAGAGAGAGAGAGAGAGAGAGAGAGAGAGAGAGAGAGAGAGAGAGAGCACGAGAGATGGGATGGGATGCTGTGGAGAAACAAAAAAAAGATGCTTTGGAGAAATATATAATAAATAAAAAAACAACAAGCTATATGAATAATAAAAAGGACAAATAACAGGTACAGACAGAAACTTCTGTGTGTGTGTGGAGGGGGGATATGAGAGAACCAGGAGTTCTATTTTATTATAGGATTGGATACGAGACCATCCAAATCCAGTCTGTGAAGTGCTGGCGTTGTTATTGCGCTCTGAAATACCTTTGATGGCGATTGGCTTGAAATGCACTGTTTTATATCACCTCTGGAAACGAGGCTATTTTTTCATGGCCTCTAAAACACAAACCTAGACAGTCTTAATGCATTTCAAAGGTGTTTCCACCAGCGCCTCATAGACCAACCACACCAATCTCTCACACACACAGACAGACAGGGGTGGTTTTATTAGTTTACCTGCAGTTTAAGGAGCAAAGAGACACTTTGAACCTTTCATGATGCATTTAACACTAAGAGTTAGCAATCCGGCTTCTCACCTTGCCATGTTATGGCACTTTATATGCAGAAACAGTGTGTATTTGTGTGTGTATTATCAACAGCAAAAATGCAGGCCACAAAGACTACATTCAAACTGCAAGTCTAAGTGCTCAATCTCGGTTTTCATCAGTTTGGTTGTTTACATAATCTATATAATTTGATTCCGACAGTAGTCCTGAACTGGTCTTGTACCTTGTTGAATTTTGTATTTGTACAATGGTAGTAAAGGTAAAGGGGGAAAGAGTAAGGAGATGGAAAGAATTGGAAGTTAACATTTAAAAAGTAAGAATATTCATGTGAGAGAAGGAGTGAACAGTGTTGGTTTGTGTATTCATGTCATTTCTGTTAATGTTGATGTGTCACAACTACACTGAATTGTGTAAATACATTAAATATATTGAATAAGGTCAGTGTGACAGCTTAGTGATTGTTTTTGACAGGTGAGAGATCAACCTCCCTTACAGGCAATTTCAGATCTTTTATCTACTGTGAATAAAAATTGTTGGAGAAAGAAATAAAACAAGACAGGATGTGCTATTTTCCTATATCAGGAAGTGTTTTATTCCTTACACCGCAGCAATGAGCCAATGCTAACAATTTTTTTCTTTAGTAAATAATGGCATGTCATACTTTTGATCCGTTTCTTGTTGTCTAAAATGTTGTCCCACTTCTTTCTGTTTGAAACTCTCAAAGCTGATTAAATGATTAAAGTTGCTACATGATAGATTGGTATACAGTTTTCATCGACGTTGAGTGTAAAAATGCAAACCATAACTAGTTGCCTGAAAGTTTCACATGCAAAAACCAACCAGAGTGAGGAGGCTGTTTCCATGGTAACAAATGAACAGCTCCAATTAAAGTACAGGCATGAGATTCAACACTCTGGAACAACTCTGCTCCAGAGATTAATGTAAGCACTTCTATCTTAGTTTCTATCTTAGACGTTGCAAAGCTTAATGAATAAGGAATGCTTGAAGGTTCTACGTAGAACCTTTGTAGAAAGCTTAACCATCCAAAGAAGTCTTAACGAACCTGTTGCTCAAAGAGTGTCATTGTGTGAGAGTTTTACATGTAGAGCCAGCCAGAGTGAGAGTCCAAGACTTTGATCAACATTCATTAACCGCACAAGATTTGACACTTGATATCAGTTCTCGCTGGTGTGAAATTATAATTTATGTTGGTATACTGGGTTGGTACTCCAGGGACAACCGTTCGATCCTGATGCTGTTAGCGTGGAGTTTCACATGTTCTTTCCATGTTTCCTCTGGGTTGTCTGGTTTCCTCCTACTGCCTAAATTCAGGCCAGTTGGTGGATTGGATTCACTAAGATGGTTTTCACACTGTCTAAGTACCGAATCCGAGTGCGATTGCTCCTGGCACCTCCCGCAGTATTGATCTTGTTTTAGACTCACTTGATTCTGTTGAACCCTTTTGTACTCAACTTAGGTCATCACAAAAGTGCTACTATGCGCAGCAGTGGACCTCTTCTATGTCCCCCAACGTTCCCTTCATGGTACATGTGTGTTGTGGAAACTAATGTTGTCATTGGCTAAAACACATGCACAGGTTACTGTACATCCTGAACAAGTGCGGACCCGGGTATGAGTTGCGTTCACATTTATGGGAATGGTAGCTCAGTTCCGGTGCAACCGAACTCAGACCACCTCCTACAGATAGTCTCGGGTTCGGTACTGCGGTGCGCTTTACGATTTTGCGTGTCATCCTTGCGCAGGGGCCATGCTAATCTTCTCTGTATCGTTGCAGTTTTAGTGTATGTGCTACCATAGCAAGCATTCCTGGTCTGCATGACAGCTTTCACAATTTCACCAATCTTTCATGAAAACCATGCCCTGTTGTGGACTAAACTGCCAGCTTGAAAGCCCCCTAGATTGCCCTGCTTTGTGAATGTGTATATTTTGTCCTGTGATGGGTGATTGGCATCCCATCAAGGATGTATTCCCAACTCACCTACAGTTTTCCTGGGATAGGATTCGGGTCTACCTTGACCCCGACCAGGAAAAAGTGATAACTGAAGATAAATGAATTCATGAATGAATATCCAATGTTATTTTTGCTGTTCACACTATAATGACAAATGATCAGGTTCAGGCCACTTTTGCCTGCGAATGAAGATTTCAGTACTGCAAACATAAGCAAGTTTTTCGGCAGCAGTATCTGGCACTTCATATTAAGCGTGGTTCGGGTAACGTGGGCAATTTATTTTAGTGATCTGAGAAATGAGTGTTTGTCTAGAGAAAAATGTTCTACAAAAATGTCTCTTGTGTGCAGGCAGTCCCATCACTCCAAATTATGCTGAAAACACCACATCCAACGTGTCGCCATGGTGCACGTGCTCAGCAAGCGGCAGTCAGAGACAGCAGTGCACACAGTTTCTGGATTATTTCACCAACAACATCTGTCTCAGTAAGTCTCCCGTGCACTCTTCTGATTATTATACTCACTGAAGCCTGATATGTCTTTATTACAATGGCCACTGATGCCACATGTGTCCAGTGAGCTCATCTGAGTACTGCTGTAATTAATGATGTGAGGTTATAACTGTACAGTGACTTGTACATTTTCAGTACGGTTACATTTATATGTGCATCCTCATTTGATCAGAAATGGCAGAAATACATTTTCGTTGCTTTTATAACAATGTGTGCGGCAGTGCTGCCATGACTCAGAAATGCACTGATGTGAAAAATATGCGCATTATAACAACAACCGTATTGCATTCATAATTAAGGCAGAATAACCTTGGTGCAAGCTAATGCTTGCTTTAAAATCTCAAGTGTGGGCATTGTAATGGCATTGTAAAATTTATTTAATGATCTGCTACAGTGGAGGGACTGTTGCCCTTCTTTGCTTTCTGTTATAGTGCTGAGAGATGTGATGGCTGCCTTTGTATAACAAGTACATGGATGAACACGTGTGCAGAGCAGAAAAGATGATCTGTGAAGTGAATACTTAATTTGAATGCTTCTAATTAGCACAACCTCTAACAAGATTTGATGTTACGGTAGGATGAATTGCAGGTAAATGGACTGCAGGAATGAGGTCTGCGTTCAACTTTTTGAAAATAAAAAAAAACACTGGCTCATATTCATAAAACATGATAACTTTTAGTGGGTAATGATTCCTTGCAAGCATTTTCATAAACTTTAATAATGCCTCATAAAGCTCTAATTACTAGTTCTATAAGTCATTCCAGTGACATTCTATGGAGGCGATATGTGCTCTATAATGGCCTATGCATGCATTCATAAGGAATTGCAAATATTTTTGTATTTACTTATGAAAAGGCATTACAGTTCACAGCAATATTTATTATGTAATATAACGTGGTAACAGGTAGTGTTTATCACACATTATAATCAGCAATACCAAAGAAACCCAGACCCACTTTGCTGAGCACAGTATGTTTAGTCATAGATACACAGACACCTGCCTAGATTATTTCTAAAGCAAGTGATTAGAATTTATATAGTGTAAACTAGTGTAAACCATTGTAATATGTAGTATTACAAGCTAAATATAATAACTTTAAATATATATAAAATCAACAGTATTTCCACAATTTTATATCTCACAATTCAAACCCAAACTATGTTTTAGATATGTACATATTTTAAAGCACTAAATTATACATTTTATGAAAAGAAAAAGGTCTAAAGTTTTATTGTATGGTCTTCTTTAAAGAAAAGGAAAAAAAAAAAAACACTTTCATGATACACTAAACAAAGCTTAGCTTGAACATTACATAATGTTCGCAACTCATAATATATAATAGTGTAATGCATTTTCATTAGTAATTATAACATTACTAATGAATGTGTATAATGTATAATTATACATATATAATTGTGTATAATTATGTGTATAATGCCTTATGAATGGATTATGACATGTTATAAAAGAGTTCATGGTTCATTATAAGTATGACCTTCATACTGTATAATTGTAATGCTGTGATAATTTTATAATACAAGTGTCACTATCCATTATAATGCATTGCTACCTAATAATGATGTGCAAAATTATGAAACTATTGTAATATGTATTAAACATATATGGTTAATTAACAATTCTAAAAATGTAGTACCTAGCTACATGTATGCCATAATTTTTAATGATGGTTTTGAACAGAACACCCATCAGTGTGCCTTTATTATTTTAACATTAAATAGCTTATGTATGTGCTTTAATAATTAAAATTAAAATTCAGCCATACACAGTACGATGTGCAGTGAAATGCTTTTTCCGACTGTTTGTGACCTAAAAATAGAATTTACAGATAATTAATCTAGAATTAAGTGTTTGCTTATAATGTTGTTTTTTTTTGTTTTTTTTTTTACATTGCACTCAGTGGTAATACTGTAAATGTTAAAATGTTAATAATGTTTTAGAATTGTTAATAAATATTACAATTGCTTTACAGTATAATTATGCACAAGTTATTATTTATTTACAATGGTTAGTGGCACCTCCATTATCAAGGAGTTACTTACAGGTACAGTATAACACATTATCAAATGAGGCATTATTAGGCAATGATTTATGAATATGGCCTTCTTATAGAGAATTAGCAAGTCGTTGTTTTAATGCCGAGACCAAATAGCTCCACATGAGCATGTTCATGCTCTACCAAACAACAAACGCATGAGAAAAAAAATCAGCCCATCTGTCTTACATGCCTTGTGTCCTCATGCATCATTCAGGCAGGAAGGATTTCTTTTCCCGTGCTTTCATTCATGGAAATGTTCTTTGCTATAAATATTTTAAACAGAGCAAATGCATGCATTTGTCAATGTATCATGATGAGACGTATGAATCACTAGAGGATGTTTCGCACTTGCTCACTCTCTGCTTCTCAATCAGATCTTTTTTTTCTCTCATTCTCTCTGTCTCTCTTTCTATGTTTCTCTTCTCATTTTGTAATAGCTTGTCATGATCAGAGACAAGGCAAATGGGCAAATGGCTGGGATCCATTGTGGCCAGTGTCTGAGGAATGCTTC
>JANDJT010000041.1:21244456-21254535 GCA_024331685.1 Stegophilus panzeri
TATATTTTTTTTTTTTTAAAAAGAGTCAGGGTCAATGAGGTTATGCCAACAGGAAACCACTCATCCTTTCATTCATCAACAGAGTTTTAATGACTTTTCAGTTGCACCTTGAGTGCTTGGAGAGAAGAGGAGTGTGAGAGAAAAGCAGTAAGTTTCCTCTGCTCTCTTCATTAGTTCCACATCTGTGAGTAGATATTGCTTGGCAATAAAACAAAGCTAAAGGTTCACCTACAACCCCAATTCCAAAAAAGTTGGGACACTGTGTAAAATGTAAATCAATGTAAAAAAACAACAGCAACAACAACAAAAAAACATAATGCAATGATTTGCAAGTCTCCTAAACCATATGTTATTCACAATAGAACATAAAAAACATATCAAATGTTTAAACTGAGCAAATGTACAATTTAAAAAAAAAGAAATAAGGTAAATGTTAATTCGATGAATGCAACACGTCTCAAAAAAGTGTTGACAGCACAACAAAAGGTTGGAAAAGTAAGTGTTACTAAAAAGAAACTGCTGGAGGTTAATTGGCAACAGGTCAGTAACATGATTGGGTATAAAAAGAGTAACTTAGAGAGGCATAGTCTTTCAGAAGTAAAGATGGGCAGAGGTTCACCAATCTGTGAAAAACTGCATCTACAATTTGTGGAACAATTTAATAATAATGTTCCTCAACATAAAATTGCGAAGACTATGAATATCTCATCATCTACAATACATAAAATCATCAAAAGATTCTGAGAATCTGGAGAAATCTCTGTGCACAAGGGACAAGGGCGAAAATCTTATTGCATGCCCGTTATCTGTGGGCCCTCAGGCGGTACTGCATTAAAAACAGGCATGATTCTGTAATGGAAATCACTGCATGGGCTCAGAAACACCTCCAGAACTCAGTGTCTGTGAACACCGTTCGCCGTGCCATCCACAAATGCTGGTTAAAGCTCTATCATGCAAAGAAGAAGCCATATGTAAACATGATCCAGAAACACAGCTGTCTTCTCTGGGCCAAAGCTTATTTAAAATGAACTGAGGCAAATTGGAAAACTGTTCTGTGGTCAAACGAATCGAAATTTGAAATTCTTTTTGGAAACCATGGATGCCGCATCCTCTAAACTAAAGAGGACGAAAGAGGAGAGGGACCATCTGGCTTTTTATCAGCGCTCAGTTCAAAATCTTGCATCTCTGATTGTATGGGGGTGCATTAGTGCCTATGAAATGGGCAGCTTTCACATCTGGAAAGGCACCATCAATACTGAAAGGTATGTACAGGTTTTAGAGCAACATGTGCTTCCATCCAGATTCCCATCCCATCTTTACTTCTGAGAGACTCTGCCTCTCTAAGATACTCTTTTTATACCCAATCATGTTACTGACATGTTGCCAATTAACCTAATTAGTTGCAAAATGTTCCTCCAGTTGTTTCTTTTTAGTAACACTTACTTTTCCAGCCTTTTGTTGCGCCCGTCCCAACTTTTTTGAGACGTGCTACAGCCATGAAATTCAAAATTATCTTATTTTTTCCTTAAAATGGTACATTTCCTCAGTTTAAACATTTGATATGTTTTCTATGTTCTATTGTGAGTAACATATGGGTTTATGAGATTTGCAAATCATTGAACTCTGTTTTTATTTACATTTATTTACATTTTACACAGTGTCCCAGCTTTTTTTGAATTGGGATTGTATTTACATATGGTCCTCATATAACTTTTTGCCTCTGATGCCAAGTGGAGAAGTCTCTATTTCACTATAGCCATGGTGTGCAGAGATCCATATGTTAGCTGAACTTATATCCAACCAATAGTTGGAAACAGTCCGTTTCTTCATTTTTTAATGTTAAAAGACTAGGAGCAGAGAAGGGAGCTATTATTTAAACTTTGCAAAGACTTGCCAACTAGGCAGTTTGTATATGTTTTGAGCATTGCTACTATTGACTGTCTTGTTGATTACTCTGACTATTGCCTTGTTTAATGTTTGCAGTATTTTATTTTTAGCATTACTTAGAAGTTTAATAGTGTTATACTTTCAGTATAGTAATTATTATTAGTGTTAGATCTACTGATTTTTAAAATAAAGCTAATCAACTGAGAGACAGAAAAAAGGACAAACAAGAAAGGATTCTTAAAGCTCAACCAGCTTTGTAAGTTATTTATTTATTTATTTATTCATTCATTCATTCATTCAGTCATTCATTCATTCAAATAAACTACACATGAATGGATCTTTTTTTATTACTAGAAAGGAAGTTCAAGACCAAAATGAATACACGTGATTAAAACCTGTGAAGTGGAATTGATTCTGTGACTTGAGTAGTAATATTAGCAAATCCACAATAGCAACTGTATTCATCGTTATATTTTAATCTCAAAGAATCAATATCAATATATGCCATGAAAACAAACTAAAAGGATGACAGCAATGCCAGTGTGATACAGAGTAGATGATTAGGTTTAAAGAAAGGGAAAAGAAACAACCCTGACTATTACATCTCAAAAATACATATCATAAATCCCCAAATGTTTGCTTTATAAAAGGGAGGTTATTTATTTATCAACCTCCTGAATGCCGAATTTCCACTCTTTACTCACATATTTGCATAATAATTTTGCACAGTGTTTTTCAGGACTTGTAAATGAAAAAAATTACATTAATGAATAATGTATTTGAAGCCAATTAGAAATTGCTCATTTAATATACAATAAAGAATATAATTAACTAGTATTATTTCACAGGAAAAAAATGCAGTGTGCACATGCCTTACATGTTTTACTAAGAAAACTTAAAAATTTTAAATAATTAGAGGTTTATGATTAGAATCAATTCAAAACACATGCTCTAAAAACATGAGCACATGCTCATTTGAAGTAAAGAGATAATTTAATAGGAAGTATGTGTTTGAAGTGTAATGTATTTGCTATAACTATTTGATGAATTTATACCCCAAAGACATTTTTATACCCCTCCCCTTTCTTAACAGAAACTGAGGGCCAAAATGAGCCCACATCTGCAGTTTGAGGGTTGAAGAAAGTGAACAAGTGAAATGTTATTGAACCCATGATTTAATGGATCCTTAATAACTTTAATACACAAAAAGGAATACTGCATCCACAATGCTTAAGGGTTTAAGGTTTCATTGCCTATCTAGGGAAAGTACTAGGCATTGAATATGATTAGCATAGAATATGATGTACCCTAATACCCAATAAGCTGAAAGTGAAGCCGTGATAAAGGTATTTTATTTCCTATTATTATTATTAACATTATTAATAAGACTGATGATTGAAGATTGATGATAGATTGTGCCTTAAATAATTAAATGACAAATTGTGAACGCCATTACTGTCTGACAATCCACCCCAAAATTTTAATTAATGCAGAACATGTCATATTTATCAATTCAGTTGTACAAATATTGCAGTGATTTTATTTAGCATATTTTCTCATCTTCCCCTAAAATTAATTCCTAGCTTGCCCCTAGTGCAAGCCCCTTGGTGTTACATGCTGACTACACCTCTGGTGCTTTGGTGTTGATCCTCAGCAGTAAGAATCAGAAAGCCAGATTGGAATTCACAAAGAAATAAGAGATGGGCCAGAAAAGTTCTGAAGACAAGTTTAACCTCTACCAGAGTGTTGCAAAGGCCAATGTGTGGAGAAAGGAAGAAATTTCTCATGCAGAATCTGCCATGCAAGAATCACAAGCTCATCTGTGAAAGATGGTGGAGGTAGTGTCATGGCTTGGGCTTGCATGGCTGCTTCTATAACATCTCACTAATCTTTACTGATGCTGTAACTCATAATGGTAGCAACAGAATGAATTCAGAAGTTTACAGGAGTATTTTGTCTGCCAATTTACAGAGAAATGCATCCAAATTAATTGGGAGGAACTTTATCATGCAGCAAGACAATATTCCAAAACACACTTCCAACTCACCAAAGGACTTTATCAGGGGAAAAGTGGATGGTTTTAGACTGGCCAAGTCAATCACCAGACCTTAACCCAACTGAGCATGCATCTCACCTCCTGAAGAGGAGACTGAAGGGAGAACCATATAATGCACATTTTCCCCAGATCTACAAAATTTGGCAAACTTTGCATTTCCACAACGCTAGCACAGAATAATTCAGTATTTCATTGGATGAAGTCTCAGTTGAATTTAAAGTTGTAATTCATAATGTATAATGTGTACTGGCTGCATCAATGTAATTCTGCACCTGTGCTCAAGTAAATGTGGCCCCACTGAGAGTCCTTATTCTAACAAGGTCATGGACTATGTGGGAAATGTGACTGCATCTCTAGTCATAACTGCCTCATTTTATTTAATCTCAACTCAAATAGTTGTGGCTCTTCCATATTTACTGATCTTCACCACCATATAAAATGAACACCACTTTAGTTATATTGTTGTTGAGCATCAACATTGTGTAATGATTTACTGATAAATAGTATTGATTTTCATGAGAATTTCGTATCCCAATTTTTAATCCTCTACCCGCTACTCTGAAATATAACTGATAGAGCTTGTAGAAATACTTCCTCTTACCTTCTCAGGGGGCAGAGTCTTCATATCGCTGGGCTCGAGAACCTTTGAAGTCCTTTCTCTTACTCTGAAGAAGTTGGTAACAAAGGAATTTACTCTTGAAGTAAGGTATACAAATCATCCTTTGTATGGACTTCGGTTTATTACAGAACAAAAGGATTACAATTATCTTATCTCAGAATATAAATAAAATAAAATAAAGAACAACCAGAGTCTACGCAGAGTCTGATAATGGTTTTCTTTTAAGAAGAGAAATAAAGAATAACCGTAGACCAGGCAGGGTCTGATAGTGGTTTTTTCTTTCACAAGAAATTAACATGACAAAATCTTCACCCGAGGAAATAGCCCCTATACACTCGCCTTTCCTCAGTACATATACAGTTTTTTGATTGCAGTTTCGGGCGCTAGGGTCTAAGCTAGTGTTCAAGACCGCAACGCTTTCTCAAAGGTCCCCAGATGCGGTTACGAGCGCTAGCTCTGAGGCTGCATGTAGAAAACAGAAAGCATGCCCTTATTTAGGTTTTTAACAGAGAAACACAGAGGTTGGGAAATTGTGGTATAGAGCGCTAAGCTTGAAGCTGTGTGGTTTAGAGCGCTAGCTGTAAAAACAGGATGTGAAAACAGGATGTATGTTTTTACTGGGTTTTCCTCAGATTTATCTCTACACGTTCTATCAATTTGCCTAATTCATCTATTTGTCTAGTAAAAGCAGAGGGTCTGGGTTTTTCAGTTCAATCTTGTGCTACTTTTTCCATTTCTTCTGTGTATCTTTGCCCATATCTCTGATTTAGTTGACTAATGCCTTCAGTTCTCCTGTATTTAGTACGCTCCTTTAACTTTTCAGCTTCAGCTCTCATTTGATTCAAGACACTCAGTATGCTATCACATTCTTTCACTAAATTATCATTTTTCAATATCAGCTTTTCAGTTCTCTTTACATCCAGCGTGTCGAGCTGTAAATCTCTCAGGTCTATCTGGAGGAGCATAAAGTCAGGAACAGCTTTCTTAGCGGCCCCCAAACCAGAAGACTTTCCAGTCCGTCTTCCTCCATGTTGCTGGGTACGCTGCTGGGTACCTGGGGACTGGCTTGTCCCCTCTCTTCTTCTTGGCCCTCTTTTTCTCCTGACACAAATGTGTTTCCCCGGGCTGTCAGTGTTGAGGTTCTTTACGTAGTTTAACCATGACACATAATGTTAACATTATATATTACATCAGCTTGTATTACACATTAATGCAAGAAATAACGGCAGGGCTGAGGCTACATATTCCTGAGATCCAAATCTCCTATGACAACAGACTTTGCTATCATACAAGGGGCTCATCACATGCTAGTCTCCATCTGTTGCTAATGATATGGCTGGAAATCTTTCCTAAAAGATCAGTTATGAGTAGTGAGGTCATTACAGAAGCAGTCCAAGGCAGAGGGCCAATACTTGACTGAAATCAGCCTCCTGTCACTGGGTTAATGATAATGAAATCACAGTAGGGTGGCAAAAATACTCTGACCCTCTTTCAGAGAACATGGAAGTTAGTGGTGCTATGAAGTTCATCTGCTTTGTCCAGTGCTATTGTGAAGCTTCTTCTTCATCAATAGATATATAAGTACTATAGAGTGAGGATTAGCCCCTCACTGTATAGTGCATTCATATTGTAATGATGAGTCAGTGAGGTGAGGATCCATGTGCAGCTTTATTAAACGAAGCAATGAAAACAGACATAAGGGCAGGCAGAGGTCAATCACAGGCAAACACAATATCATAGGCAGAGCAGAGATGTAGTAAGTAAACAGGCTAACAGTAGGCAGCAAAGGTTCAAAACAATGTAAACAGTCCAAGGTCATACACAGGCAGAATACACAACAAGGAAATCACTCAGTAATGTTAACACAGCAAAACAAGACTTCGTAGTGATAGAGTGTGGTAGAATCCTATATAGTCCATGAAGATGAGAAACAGTTGTGTGTGTATGATTAGTTCCAGGTGTGGGATTATGGGAAATGGAGTCTGGGAAGGCTGTCAGTACTCGGGTGATGTTGCTCTCTAGTGGTGAGAGGGAGGAACCTCCCACACCCCCGGCGGGTGGCTCCTGACACAAGATGGAACCCAACGCTGGGGTCTCCCTAAGGGTCGAGGTGAGGGTCTTTGTGGGTGGGTCCTGTGAAACTCAGTAATGAGTGTGGGGTTGAGGATATCGTCCCGAATTGACCCAGGATCGTTCCTCCGGGCCATACCCCTCACAATCCACAAGGTACTATATTGTCCTACCCCAGCATCTGGAGTCTAGGAGCTCACGCCCCTGATAGGCCTTCTCCCCATCCACAACAATGGGTGGGGGACCCTGGTCGCTGGCCTCCTCCTCCTTCCCTTTTGGGCTACCAGTGCGCTTGAACAGAGACACATGAAGTGAGAGAACTGCGATGTGGGAGGCAGGGCAAGACTGTATAATACAGGTGTGATTTGTTTGATTATTTTGAACAGACCCACGTACCTCGGACTGAATTTTTTGCAGGGCAGATGGAATCGGAGGTCATGGGTGGAGAGCCAGACCCATTGGCCAGGGTTATATTCTGAGTTAGCTTGATGATGGCGGGCGGCCTGTTCCTTCTGTCTTCTGAGAGCTCATTGGAGATGAATGTGGGCCTGGTTCCAGGTTGCAGAACGTTGCCCATAGGTGGGAAGTAAACTGCGGTCCTTGGTCGGAAACAGTGTCTTCTAGTAGGCCATAGAATCGTAATGCATAGTTACATAGGTGCTCTGTTGTTTCAAAGGTGGTGGGTAGCTTGGGTAGTGGGATGAGATGGCAGGCCTTGGAAAAACTGTCTATGACGGTAAGTATGGTGGTGTGACCCTGGGAACTGGGAAAGTCTGTGATGAAGTCTATGGCTATATGAGACAAAGGGCACAGAGGTATGGGGTGGCCAGAGCTGAGGAAGAAGTGAACCCATTGGGTGACCTTGTGGAGCGTAAGTGGAACTTAAGTGCCATTAGGAGGACATTCGTGGGGGTGGTGGATCGTGAGTTTGACCGTGGGTTGTTTCTGTCATGATGTCCCATTGTACAGGAGCGACGATTATTATGGGTGATATAATGGGTTCCTGAGTCTGAGATTGTTGGGGCTGTTCGTGTTGGCGTGAAAGGGCATCGGCTTTGATATTCTTTGAACCAGGGCAGTAGGTGACTGAAGTGGAAGTGAGTGAAGAACAGGGCCCATCTGGCTTGTCTAGGGTCCAGTCTCTTAATGGCGCATAGATATTCTAGGTTCCGATGGTCCATGAGCACTAGAAATGGGTGTTTCGCACCCTCCAGGTAGTAGTGCCACTCCTCGAATGCAGTGGGAGAAGTAGGCGCAAGGAAAGAGCTTGGGAGGAGTGTCATGACACTGGGAGAGTACGGCTCTGATACCAACGGAGGTCAGCGGCACAGCGACGGTACTGAAGTTTCTGATAAAGCGTCTGTAGAAGTTGGCAAATCCAAGGAAACGTTGCAGCTCCTTTACAGTAGTGAGTTGTGGCCACTGTAGCACTGCCCTTACTTTATTGAGCTCCATCGTCACACCCTCAGGATTGATCAGATAGACTAAAAATTATATACTTGTTTGATGAAACTCACATTTCTCAGCCTTGGCATAGAGTTAGTGAGATATGAGACATTGCAGCACAGCTCAGATGACTTGAACATGCTCTTCAAGTGTGTTGGAATAAATGAGGATATCATTGATGTAGACAATCATGAACTGGTTTCGCTTGTCCCGGAAGGTATTGTTAATGACGTCTTGGAATACTGAGTGACTATTGGCCAGTCTGAATGGTATGGCAAGGTATTCGTAGTGCTCAGTACTGGTGGAGAAAGCTGTCTTCCACTCATCTCCTTCACGAATTCCAATAAGGTTGTAGGTGCTGCAGGGGTCTAGTTTCATGTAGAACCTGGCCTGCCATAGTTACTCCAGGGCTGCTGGCACCAGGGCAGGGGATAATGATACTTGAATGTGTTGTCATTAAGTCCATGATAATCGATACAAGGGTGGAGCCCTCCGTCTTTCTTGTTCACAAAGAAGAACCTGGTTGATGCCGGTCTGATGAAGCCCTTGGAGAGCTCCTTTTCGATGTAAGACTTCATGGCCTCTGACTCCGGTTGGTGGCCCTCTGGTGGTGAGTGGGAGGAACCACAAAAGGCTTGATTCATGACAATTGTGTCAACTATGGTGTAGGCAGGATATTTTTTTATAAAAACATAAATAAATAAATAAATAAATAAATAAATAAAAATTCTTGATTTCTCTGGATTTAGTGTATTTACTTAACTATGTGCACCATAGTGTGAAGAATTTCAGGTCATTTCCTTGTAGGAGATTCTTATTCAGTAGGAAGAAGCATTAAACCTGTTTAGCTGAAACTCATTATAATGGAAGTCTAAGGGCAGTAGTTGGGAAGTCAATTATGCAAGGCATATGTTTGTAGAGTGCGTTCATGAATTCTTCAGTATTTGGTATTTAAGCTTTAAATCTTTATAATTTGTCCTTTCAGAGATGGCAGTAGTTTTTCAGATTAAAAAATATATATATATATATTTTAAGAGAGGCAATAAGACAATAGACATCACTGCATAATTCTACAGATTAATTGGGCAGGGATTAATTAAAAAAAAAAAAAAAAACTGTAGTATTTCTATAATTTCTCAAAAGGTACCAGTTATGTTAATGCAAGACCTCATTATTGGAATCATGGAATAACTTTAACCAAATTTAGAATTTAAAATAATTCACATGACAAAGATTAATGACATGAATATTCAGTCATCACAAAATTGGCACAAGCTTCATTTTCTAAGTAAAGAAAATCAACATTCAGTTTAGACATGAGTGTATGGCTGCCTGTTACATGATGACATTATTAATCTAGTTTTGGCTCTGGGTGATATGTTGATTATTTCCCATGATGTCACCACTTATTCAACATGCATGGCTACCTGCATGACTGTGTCTGAAGCAGCAACTGTGTCTGAAGCAGCTGGCTTCACGGTTGTGCTTTATAAACCCCATGAAGTACCCTCCTGTTGTTCGAGACAACAAAGAAAAGTGCTATATAAATGTAACTGTAACTAACTAACAACCTGTTGAGTTATTCTATAGGGCTATGGTGAAAGCTCTCCAGCTTTTAAAAAAAAAAAACACTTCCTTTATAAATATAATTGGTGACAAATTTGTCCTAGTGATTTCTACAGTCAAAAGAATATTTGTCAAAATAAAATATGTTTTGTATATTTACAGATTGAATGAAACCCATATTTAATTTATATTTATCTATATTCATATTTATTTTATTCTTAGGCTCAGTGCACACTGACAAAATTTGAAAGCACCATTGTGATGTTTTAGCATGATGTTTCACCAAAAGTTTGTGCACCCACAGTAAAATGTGAAAAAAGACACTTTTGCACTTTTGAGTTTGCACACTGTATATCTGACACATATACAGTATCTCACAAAAGTGAGTACACCCCTCACATTTTTGTAAATATTTGATTATATCTTTTCATGTGA
>JANDJT010000041.1:21254635-21277010 GCA_024331685.1 Stegophilus panzeri
GTTGTCACATGAAAAGATATAATCAAATATTTACAAAAATGTGAGGGGTGTACTCACTTTTGTGAGATACTGTAATTTCCACCACTTTCACTTGTTTTGACAACTTCACACCACAATGCTGCTTGTATGCTCTAACACTATATATACACTGTATAACACATCTTACCTACTTTATATGAAGGGATAAATGAAATTGTAAATTATTTAAGTGCGACGATGTGTGGGACAAAGTATGGGACTAAGTGTGACTAAGTGTGGGAGTGGAGGTGAATCTCAGTGGGACATTAGCCATATTTTGTATGGCTGCTCTCTCGTATTTTTGTCAGTCAATCTTCCAACCTGTCTGTCTGTTTGATGTGTAGCTGCAGTTGGGTTATTATTATTATCGTTGTTATTATTGTGGGGATTTTTTGTAGTCCTTTTTGGCCCTATTCATGTTCTCCTTTTACTTGATAGATATTCTCATAGTGCAACAATGAATGGGCAACAATGTATATGTAAGGGAGGGATGTACACACAAACTCACTTTTGCCAGGAATTTAAGACTCTATATACTGTATGCTTACTTTGTAACTTCTGATTACATGACAATCATAGGTCAGTGTAATGAAAAACAACCAAAATTTCTGATTGATCCACTTTTGAGACGGGATTAAAAATGTGTTTTGATCCGTGGTCAGAAATGGCATTTTATTCAGGATGGACAGGCAAAACAGATAAGAGGACATTTCAAATTTACCTGTGTTAGTGCGGTGGACTAAGCCTTAACATGCTTAGTAAGAGTTGATTGATTAGAAGAGCACACTGTGACAGTAATCCTTTTTGTTTGATTTATGTTCCAGGACACATAAATCCTGATGTAGCATACATGCCTGCTTAAGCGGCGTATCAATAAATTAAAAAAATAAAGAACATTTTATGATCTGTTCATCTATTTTAGAACAGCCAGTCTGTTGTTCTAGATTGTGTGAAATCTAGTAAATTTCATTTGCATGCAGTGAGATGGTCTAGTAAAACTTATCTATGGAAAATCCAGATTGATAGGTCTAGACGGGATGTTCTTGGAGTCACTGTGCTTTTATTGTTTCTCTGAAGTAGAATGTACTTTTTGTTCTTTCAAATATTGCTTTTTCTCTCCACTTTCGCATATCATGAAGGAAAATAAAATAACCCCTTATCTTATAATGGTTTCCCTACGAAGGTCTGATTATAAACTAAGGACAGAGTAAAACATATGATGTGAAACATCTGCATTGTTATTAAATATTATCCACCAGAGAAATATAGTAATACATAACAGAAGTGTATTTGTGAGTACACACATTCTGAGGAAATTTCCCCTGTGTCCCTGAGCGTATGATCTATACGCATCATCCCTGTCGCCCTTGTACGCTGACCTAGAATAGAAAAGCAGTAACTGATAGTGTTCTGCAATAATCAGCTCTGTCATAGTGATGGCTTGATGGGTAATCTCTGTTCCTGAGCTGACAGTATGGAAGCATGGCTATTTATAATGTGCTGACCTTTTCTCAGCCTGCCTTCTTCACAATGTATGACAACAGGGGGAATCATGAAAGCTAGGTTATAAACAGCTTTTTTAAATTTTTCAATATTTAGACACTGTAATCATTCGCATTTGTGCAATTTTGTCTGTTATTCAGTGTGCCAAGAGCAGATTAGTCCCATTAAAAAGCCTTTCCTATGTATTGTGTAGGGTCTTGTGTCATATCAGTATCATTAGGGTGACAAAGTGCATTATCTATAATTGTTATTCATTTTGGGGAAAAAAAAAAAACATGGCCTAAGGCCTTTATAGTGTACTTCACAATATTAATAGTATTTTCTATAACAGGATGCATAATGATTTATATAGAGACACTGTATAGACTTACAGGTTAAAATAAAGCAAAGTGAAAATATTATTCAGTTGCTAATGATAAAACAATATTTAAAATCCAGCTTGAAAGTTTGTGAACACTTTAGAATTTTCCTAAAAGTAGATAAACAAATGAGACAAAAATATTAAACTTGGTCATTTATTCATTAAGGAAAATATTACATATCTGTGAGTGGCAAAATTATGTGAACCTCTAGGATTAGCAGTCAGTTTGAAGATGAAATTAGAGTCAGGTTTTTTAAATCAATGAGATGACAATCAGGTGTGAGTGAGCCTCCTGTTATATTTAAAGAACAGGGATCTATCAGAGTCTGATCTTCACAACACATGTTTGTGGAAGTGTATCATAGCATGAACAAAGGAGATTTCTGAGGACCTCAGAGTTGTTGATGCTGACGAGGCTGGAAAAGGTTACAAAACCATCTCTAAAGTGTTTGGACTCCACCAAACACTGAAGGAAATTCAAGACCATTGTTTCCCTCCCCAGGAGTGGTCAACCAATAAACATCACTCCAAGAGCAAGATGTGTAATGTTCCACGAGATCACAAAATAACCCAGGGTAACTTCTAAACAGCTAAAGGCCTCTCTCACACTGGCTAATGTTAATGTGCATAAGTCAACTATCAGGAGAACACTGAACAACAATGGTGTGCATGGCAGGGTTGCAAGGAGGAAGCCACTGCTCTCCGAAAAGAACACTGCTGCCCCTCTGCAGTTTGCTAAAGATCATGTGGACAAACTAGAAGGCTATTGAAAAAAAAATGTTTTGTGGATAGATGAAACAAAAATAGAATTTTTGGTTTAAATGAGAAGCATTATGTTTGGAGAAAGGAAAACTGCATTCCAACATAAGAACCTTATCCCATGTGTGAAACATGATGGTGGTAGTATCATGGCTGGGCATGTTTTGCTGCATCTGGGCCTGGATGACTTGACATCATTGATGGAACAATGAATTCTGAATTTTACCAAAGAATGATTAAAGAAGAATGAAGGTAATGTTTTGGAATGGTCAAGTCAAATTCTGACCTTAATCCAATAGAAATGTTGTGGAAGGACCTGAACCAAGCAGTTCATGTGAAGAAACCCACCAGCATCCCACAACTGAAGCTGTTCTGTACTGAGGAAAGGGCCAACATTCCTCCAAGCCAATGTACAGGACTGACCAACAGTTACCGAAAATTTTGTTGCAGTTATTGCTGCACAAGTGGGTCACATCAGATACTGAAAGCAAAGGTTCACATACTTTTGCCACTCATTGATATGTAATATTGGATCATTTTCCTCAATAAATAAATGACCAAGTATAATATTTCTGTCTCATTTATTTAATTGGGTTCACTTTGTCTATTTTTATGAAGTGCGAAAATCTGATGTTTTAAGTCATATGTATGCAGAAATATAGAAAATTCTAAAGGGTTCACAAACACAAAAAAGATTTCATTTAGGACTTCAAGAATTCAAAATACAAAATAATTTTTATTTGTTTAAGACTTTCCTGGACACAGAATAATCTTTTAACTGGTAGTGTATAGAACATAGGCCCTTCTAAAAATGACCAGGAGGATACACACCTGTCAGTGAGTTTGGGCCATATGCTCTTAAACAAACATAATTTAATATGCTTGGTTGACATTCCATATGGTTTATTAATGCTCAGGTCCATGATAAAGTCAAGAAGCACCTGCACAGCAAAGACATAAAGTAAATTATACAAAGTACAATTAAATATAAAAAATTCAATCTGTACACAAAAACACATAGCTGACCCTGCTCTAGCCCTCAGTTTCCATTCTCCCAAAATGACCCCAGGTAAAACATGGTGTAGTTTTATACCTAACTGAAAGATTTAATATGCTTTGTTTGCATATTACAGGCTGGAAGCTCTACACAGAGTCTGCCATATGGCTTGTCCTTACACTAGAATATGAAGTGACCTCTAGTGTCAGTTTAAACTCAGTAGAAAAGACATGCACTGTCCTGCCTCATTGAGTACAGTTGGACTGTGGCCCAGATTTAATAAATTGCACACACTGCTGTTCAGACCTCAAACATAACTACAGCACTGTTCATATTGTTACACAAGAGTTACACACACTTTAAAGGCCTCTGAATATTTTTTCCCCTCATGGAGGACATTAGAGGAGCTAACATCCTGAACAAAGACATTGTTTATGTTGAGGACTGATTTATTATTATTATTATTTTTTTTTTTTTTATTAATGAAATTACAAACTACACTTACCTAACTACAGTAATCTGATATGTTGGAGGTCTGATTTGAACAGGGGTGGAAAAAGTACAGAGAAGCTATCAAAATCTTCCTCCATTAAAAGTATGGAGGCAAAAATCTACTTTAGAGAAGGAAAAAAAAGTATCTATGTTTAAAAATGCTAAAGTATTTAAGAGTAAAAATGAAAAATATTTGACTGAACTGACCACAAGTTCATCATGCCTGATCCTGAAAATATTCTGCTAACTCAGTCAGTCCATACAGGATGCAAGCGGAGTTTTTTGTGCTTTCTTTTTACAGTAAACTATTGAATTGGCTAAATTGCAATTGCATGAGATTGTTTTGCACAGTCTTGTGCAGTGATGTTTGTTGGTAAATGAGACCTTTTAGCTGTACTCATGTTTGATGCACATGAATCGAAGAGGGCTTTGACTGACTGTGTTGTGATGACGTCACATGATGCATCTTGGCCCAAATCTGTGATAATTTTTGCAAGCTTCTCTGAAGATGGCAGAGTTTGCTTGATGCTGCATTTTTTAATTTTTTTTTTGCATGTGATTGCATATGCATTGTGAAATCCTGGAGGGACTGCTCAGACAAACCTAGTTTTTGGCTCACTAATTTGCTAATCTTTTCTGAATGAATGCTAAGGCACATTAGCAAAGAAAACAAAACAAAAGCAAAGTAATCTAATAAACTAATTTAACTTAACTAGCTACCTAACCTATGTAACAAGCTTTTTTTTGTTTTGTTTTGTTTATATAGAATAAAACTTAACTTGTTATTTTACCAAACATACAGTTAACTTATCATATTTCTTTAATTTTGATGGTGAATTTTAAAGGCTGGTCATTCATTTTATGTTGCAGGCAAATGAGGCATCTTATTCTGTAGTAGCCACAAACTCCATGTCCCAGAATCCACTGCTGCTGAACAATATGGCAGAAATGCAGTCACCTGACTCATTCACCCACTCTGCATTGCCAGACTTCTAATTGCATTCACTTGTCACAAATCACACACACTCCATAAATAACTCCATAAAATGGATTGTGTTTGGGATTGTTTCCTGATTATTTAATTAAACATCAACCGACATCTGTATTTGCAGCTTACCTGAAAAGCACATGTATTTTTCATACCTAGAATGTATGTGGACAGATTAGAAAGGATGGAAACACACTGCAGTGTGAATTTGCAGTCTGTGTTCAACAGAGGTGACAGTTACTGGTAGCAGTTGCCCAATTTCAGTAGTCCACAGGCAAGTGACATCTGTGCATGTCTGATCCAGCTAATCAAGCTCTCTAGCAGCATTTGAATATTAGAGTCAGGTGTGTTGGATTTGCATTGTAAATCAATTTTGCACAAAGATGATTCATGCTTCAATGCTCAGGTTGTCTGTTTATTTGAGAAAAAAGCAAAATGAATGAATATCCAGTGTCCTTATGACCTAGCCACACAGAAACAAGAAATGTTTTCAGTTCAGTTCATTAGAAAGTGATAAAAACAACTCAGTTGGGTATCTGACCTATTATCAAGTGATCTAAGCTCTGCATAGTGCAAGTATATTTTATATTGAGCAGGTATACATGCACCAGGGTTACCAGGGTCATTATTTACACCAAATGAACAGCCACTAAGATTTTATTTTAAATCAAATAATCAGCCTTTAAATCAAATAATCAGTCTTTTTTTCCCAACCAATGAATGAACAAAATATAATTTATATTTTCACTGTTCTCTTATATATCACCAACATTTTCAGGGCAGTTTCAGTTGTTGTTATTATTGTTGTTGTTGTTGTTGTTGTTGTTGTTGTTGTTGTTTTTAGATTTAGTTGGGCTGGATATTTTGCTGAGACCTGGCAACCCTGACTTTCACCAGCATAAGGTGCCCCCTTGTTATCAGCCCCTCACAGAATGAGACAGGACTGATACTAATCAGCCAAAAATGCATGTCAAGAAAAGAAACAACAACAGAGCTAATGTCAATGTCTTAGCCAAACATAAACCTGGCTGTGCTGTCTTTGTAACTTCAGGGGGACTAACCAATCATTATCATTCTTGGCAGTGTAAAAATAGGGTGTGACAAAGACCGTGAGAACAGATTGCATTTGCTGCCATTTTTAAGCGGCTCAGTTCATGTGTTGCTGTGACATCTGATATATGGTGTGTAGGAGAGTATGGCCTTGCTCATGTGCTGTGGGTCTTAAACTGATTACCAGACCAACTGAGAGCTGATTTGCAGATTTCACCAATGCTGAATGCTGATGCAAAGTTTTTATATTTTATATATATGCATAACACTTGAAGGTAAAATGAAAAACTGGCAAAACTATCATTCTTAAATGTTAATGCTAAAAGCTAATGACTAAAATGCCATTTAATCTCAAACTAAAGTGTAGTTTGGTACATGGATTTTTATGCCGAACCATTATAGAATAAATACTGTATTTTTTGGGGGGAAAGTACTTTATTTTAAAACAGAACACAAGTAAGACAAGATGATAATACTTCAAAGCTAAATATGCTCTTTTTCAGAGTTTCTAACAATGAATAGTTTTACAAGCTTCATTCTGATTCCATGTACAGAAGTGCATACATTTTACATCTTTAGAATGTCATGGTGCATTCAGACTTATAATTGGTAGAAATCAGGCACTCTTTACTTGTGCCAATTCTGAATAAACACCTTTTGTGAAATGTATCTCTTTAGCACCCTGAAGAAAACAAAGACAAACGCAAATGATCTATGATATGACAAAGGTTACATGGAAATTCAAAATGAGTATGAAAGCTGCCTGGTATTCTTACAAATTGTGTTCACAGTTATCAGTGATGTGTATTATATTCTTTTTTGTATCCAGACAGTATTCATTAATTCATCTTTAGTCATTACTTCATCCTGATCAGAGTTGGTCGGAGCCTATCCCAGGAATCTAGGCACAATGTCGGAATACACCCTGGATGGGAGACCAGTCTATCTAAGGGTACCATCAGGATAGAATCGGGGATCCTGGACATGCCTTGCCATGCACCATGTCTGGACTGTCCCACTTTCCCATTTTTTTTTTATATCTTGTTTTGTGGACTCAGCACATCAAAGGACATCAATATGTCCATCTGATCAGATGTTTCGTCCTGGCTGGCTGCAAGTTTTATCTGTTCCACATTCCCTGTGAACACTTCTCCTTCCCAAATATGACTTTTATTAATCTGCAGATCCACTTTGTGCTCGCCCAGCACAGAGACTCTGCGAGCCCCAGGGACACAAATGCGGAACTGAACCCAACACAGTGGCTCAAGCAGGCCTGAGCGTGGCTCAAACAGCACGCAGCCCTTCCTCCAGGCTATGTAGGTGTATGGGAATGGGGGCCATGAGCTCTCTGAGCTGTTCTTAAGGATGAAATCACACAGCAGGTTAAATTCCTGGTTGGATGTAGTCTTTCCATAAAGACTCAATTTGTAAACTCCCGGCTTCGGCATGGCCACACTGAGCGTGACCTTACTGCCATTGTAGGTGAAGAAGACATGCTGAGAAAGGGGGTGTCCAGACTGTTCTTTGCTATGTTTTAAAATGGCTTGAAGGTCCAGATCACGCTGGTTCTGGAAGGTGATGTTGCACTTTCCCTGCTGTGTGCTCACTATTGCCGCTGTGTGGCTGAACTTTGTTAGACCAGCGTCGTCGGTCCGGATTCCAGGCCCGCAAAAGTAGCTGAGATCTGGAGGGAAAAGCTGATTAAAGTTGATTGGGTTGGCAATGCAGTGAAGAAGAAAGTTTCCCACGTTTTGGAAGCTGTTCCTATCACTCTCATAGTCCCTGACAAATACAGACAGTCTGTAATAACCAATGTATGGACAAAGAATGCTACAGGTAAGTTTGTCTGCTTCAATTTGGGTGGCCAGACATCTCATAGCCATAGTGTCATCCAAATCCTTATGACTTATTTCACACAGCATCATGAGTGGCCTGCTAGTGTGCAGCACAAGTTCAGATGACCCTAATTTGATTAAAATGGCCTCACTACCATATATGCATGGTTTTAATCCCAGATCTTCAGCATTTTGTGTCATTCCCCAGTACAAGTAAGGGTTCTCAGGCAGATTCTGTGATGTCTTAGGCTCATAGCACTCCAGTTGAAAGGAACACACCCAGCTGTACTTTCCAGAACTATGTCCTGGTCGTGCAAACAGCATGATGTCGAATGTTCCTGAAGCTGGAGGCATCAGATGGAGCTTCATGCTGTTCTGTGTGACAGTGAGTAGACCCATAGAGGTGCTCAGCTCCTTCTGTTCACCACTGTGTTGCTGGGAAATCTCATATGTGAAGTCCACAGGCTGAGAGAATCTCATTGATATGGAAGCTTCACCATCCTCTGAACACAAATATAGGATAATAATTATAATACAGTGTAATATTTTGCTTCATTTCCTATTGAGAATGGGTCTAGTGTTGTTGAGTCTACTCATTCAGTTATTCAGTTATATCCATAATATATTCAGTATTGTTAATTGTACCAGTGGTATATTTACCTTCTCTATTAACATGAATACTATATATAATTAATGTTCTATTTCCACAGCCTTTTATCACAAGGTCTCTATCAGAGACCACTAATCACTACTAAGGCACTTTTAAATCCCGTTAGGAAACCATCAATGTTTTTGTAATGGTTAATAATGATGTTTTAGGTTAAAAGATGACCTGTTATTGATTGTAAACATGCACATTTAATGGATATCTATTGGCTTCAAAGTTGTCTACCAGGAGTCTGGTGATGTCTGATGGTCAACTCATGTCAGTGAGCTGTGGTTTCATAGTTATTTAAATCACAGCACTGTTAAATTCTCAGTTCTGATAAGTCAGAAGGTGTTGATTTAATTGTCTGTAATAACAGCTCAGGCAGTATTTGAGGTTGCAAGACAACATCACAGGTTAATATTAAGGCACTCTTTGTCATATGTTGTCATTTCCATAATAACAGAAACACAGAGACTTATATGGTGGATGCTTGACATAAATGGATTACAAACATGTAATTGTTGATATGGGCAATCTTTTTTTCTGTAGTGAGACCTTTATTTAGCATCTTTGGAAAGCGTCTCCAGAGTTAGTGCTTTGTAACAGTCAAAAGTAAAGCTGTAATTTAAGATTGTCCACCAATGGAAAGTCTTCAGGAAGAAGCAGTTTCCACTACAAAGCTGTGATTCTTGTCTTATTTACTGTACTTCAGTAGAGAGGAAAAAAGAGCTTCTGATGATGGAATGGCATTAGAGCTGCTATAATGTAAATTGTTGTTGACAATTCACAACATTAAATGTAACTACTGTATAAAAAGGCATATGAAAACTGTTAGCATTGGCAAATTGCTGTGGTATAGAGCACTTCAAAATGTGGGAAATAATCAACTTCAGAGTGGGAATAGTAACTCTGTTTCATAACAAGCTGCATCATATCACTCTGTCTTTCCCTGTAAAAGCACACCCTGTCATGTTTTATTCTATACTTTAGATTACAGACCTAATGGCATTTAATAATATTTGCACCTTAAATTGTCTGAAGATGGAAACAATAAGGAAACAATTAAATACTGAAATATAACAGTCATCAGTTATCTAGAACTGGTAAATATTCATTCTTATAATATTAATAACACAATAAATATAACTTACATCTGTAATCAAATTAATTTACTGTTTGAAGCTGTTAAACTCATTATATTATATAAACTCAAAAATTATATCAGGTCATGTTTTTTTTCTCCTTCCCAGCAGGATTATCAATCAATTTCGAAAGCATAAAATACCAAACCATCAGGGAACCATAGATTTATTTAAAAAAAAAAAAAAAAAAAAAAGAAAAGAAAAAGAAAAATGTTATGGACTGAGGATCATTTTCTGATTTGCATAGAATAATTTTTTAAATATAGCACAAGATAAAACTCAGTAGTAGAGACACATTTAAATATGTGCAAGAGTCAGAGGATAGACCAGGGACCAACCTGTAATGAGTAAGGATTGTTTGGGGTGGATGAGTGTTAACCCAAGCTTGTAAAACTCAGATGTTTTCAGCACATTCTTCTCAAACTCCTCTAGCTTAATGGGGTTGTCCAGCAGCTGCCACTCCTCTTCATCAGGCCAGTGTGAATTGATGAAGTCCTCTGGATCAGTCAAGAAGAAGAAGTCATTGTATCTAGCAGAGGGAGAGAAGAATCATTAAGTGTCTGTGTTTTCGGTGTTGACTGAATTTTTATTTATTTATTTTTTTTATATTTTATTTTATTTATTTATTTATTTATTTATGGGGGGGGGGGGGTGGTTCATTTAGTTTTGTAGGAAAATGAATGGTTAAACAAATAGCTAACTAAAAGCATGTCCTCAGTTTGTCAGATTGGTAAAATTCTACACTGAAATAATGCACTGTTGTAAGATTTAACTTTGATTTAAGACTTAAATTTGAAGTCAAGACAAAGAGGAAAATCATACTGCAGTGCTGGATTTTTGAAACTAACACCCATTATTGTGCCAAACATGTCAGGGCATGTCTGTTCATTTCGGACTATGAAAGTAGAACCTAAGCAACATACAGGGAAAGGAAATAGCTTACCCCAAACCAAATTAGCAATACTTGAGTATTACATAACTAACAAATCTGTGATACAGCATGACCTTGCTGGTTATAATCTACATGGCCAAAAGTACACTATATGACCAAAATTATGTGGACTCATGACCATCACTTCAATATGAGGTTTTTCCCAAATCTGTTACCACAAAGTTGGAAGCACACAATTGTAGAGAATGTCTTTGTATTCTGTAGCAATACAATTTCCCTTCACTGGAACTAAAAGGCTCAACCTGTTCCAGCATGACAATGTCCCTGCACAAAGTGAGGTCCATGAAAACTTAGTGTGCCAAAATTGATGTGGAAGAACTCAAGTGTCCTGCACAGAGCTTTGACCTCAACCCCAATAAACACCTTTGGGATGAACTGGAAGGACAATTGTGCTCCAGGCCTCCTCACCCAACATCAGTACCTGACTTCATTAATGCTCTTGTGGCTGAATGGGCAAATCCCAAGAGCCATGCTTCTAATCGAGTGGTAAGCCTTCTCAGAAGAGTGAAGGTTATTAAAACAGCAAAGAGGGGAATAAATCTGGAATAGAATGTTCAACAAGCACATATGAGTGTTATGGTCAAATGTCCACAAACCTTTGGCCATATATTGTATTTAGACATCTGACAATCACACCCATATTTAGGCTTTCTCCAAACTGTTGCCACAAAGGTGCAAGAACACAGTTGTCTTAGAATAACTTTGTACGCTGTAGCATTAAGTTTTCCCTTCACTGAAACTAATTAGAACTAGAATGTCGGCTGTGTATTAGACCTTCTCGCTTGACGCCAGTGCCCGACTCTCCTGGATGAATAGGCACAAATCCCCACATCCACATTCCAAAATTTAGTGGAAAGCCTTCCCAGAAGAGAGGAGGGGGCAACTCTATATTAATGGCAGTGGTTTCAGAATTGGATATTCAACAATCACATATGGCCAGATGTCCACATACCTTTGGCCTTGTAGTGTATATACTGACATGATATAACTGTACATGATTGTGTATTTGGTACCTCTTTATAAAGGCTTTCTTGTCCATATCCACTCTCCCAGCTCCCCAGCAGGCATCCAGCAGATACCAGTGATCCTCCAAAAGCACTGCATTCCACATATGATTTGCCTTGGTGTTCTGGTAGCTCTGACCCAATTTGTATCCAATACCTTTGCCATGGCCACCCACCTCCCTGCACTCAATGCCAACCTCTCTACAGAAAGAGCAGAGTTACTGCTATTCAGAATATAGATTTACTATTAAATGTAGCATGTTTATTAGTGGAAGCATTGAACACTTAAAATGAACTTATTTAACATTTTGCTAAACATTAATAAACATTTTTATGCTAAAAATACTATTAAAATGCTCTCCAGAAATATTCGTTGTAAATATATATTCCACAATCATCGAATTCAGTGATATTTTAAATAAATGAAAACAAATTGTCACTCTTGAATGACCAATTTTATTTATCATTTGTTCAGTCCCTCAGTTGTTGCTTTTAACAGTGTCCTGTTTCCCTGTAGTATAAAAACAAGGCTGCATACAAGTAAAATCCCTTTGTCATTTATTACCAAGAAACAAAGAAATTTCAGCACAAAAGAGATGGTTGTTGACCTGCACATATCAGGTATACTAAACATTTTCCCAGCATAGTGGTTTATATTATTTTTTTCCTCCCATTTACAGATCTCCACATATCCAGAGAGGGTTATTATTATTATTATTATTATTATTATTATTATTATTATTATTATTATTATTATTATTAAAGCAGATATTTTACTGAAACCTTCCCAATTATAAGGAAAACCTCATCAGAATATATAAAAAAATCATAAAAATTTCTACAACCCCAATTCTGAAAAAGTTGAGACAGTAAGAAAAATGCAAAAAAAAAAAAAAACCAACAAAACAAAAGAGTCATATGAAAATTCAGTTCACCCTGTACTATATTGAAAACACATTATTAACACATTATTTGATGCGCTTGTAATCTGGGCAGAAAATGTGTACATATCTTTCTGCATTAATGCTGCCCTCACAGATGTGCAAGTTACCCATGCCATGGGATGGGTATCCAATACCATGACAGACACTGGATTTTGGACCTGACGCTGATAACAGCTTGGATGGTCCTTTTCTTCTTTGGCCCAGAGAACATGACAGCTGTTTTGTCCAAAAACTATATGAAATTTTGACTCGTCGGATCACAAAACACAATTCCACTGTGCTACTGTCCATCTCAGGTGAGATCGAGCCCAGGGAAGTAGGCGGCGCTTCTGAACAGTTTTGATGTATGGCTTCTGCTTTACATAGTAAAGTCTTAACTTGTGTCTGTGGATGCAGCGGCGAATGGTGCAGACTGACAAAGGTTTACCAAAGTCGCAAACCCATGTCAGGATATCCATTACAAACTCATGATGGTTTTTAAGACTGTGATGTCTGAGGGATCGGAGATCATGTGCATTCAGAAGTGGTTTTCAGCCTTGCCCTTTACACACTGAGATTTGACTGGATTCCTTGAGTCGTTTAATTATATTGTGCACTGTAGAAGGTGAAATTCCCCAAATCCTACCGAGTTGTCTTTGGGGAATGTTGTTCTCAAAGTGTTGGATTATTTACTGATGCATCTGTTGGCAGATTGGCGAGCCTCGACCCATCCTTGCTCTTGAAAGACTAGGTCTTTTTTGGAGGCTCCTTATATACTATGATTAGACGATTGCCTCACCTGTTTCACATCACCTTCTTATTTCTACTTGTCACATTGCTATTAGTCCTAAATAGCCCTGTCCCAACTTTTTTGGAACTTGTTGCACGCATCAATTTCAAAATAAATGTTTATCTTCAAAAAACTATGCAGTTGATTAGGTAAAACATCTAGCTTGTCTTTATATGTTTATTGTTCAAATACAAGTCAAAGTACATTTACAATTCACTCCTCCTTGTTTTTATTAGCATTTTCCATACTGTCCCAACTTTTTCGAAATTGGGGTTGTAATATTAAGTAGAAATATTATCCATTACATTTCCTCCATCACTTATTTGCATGGCAAACATACTATAAGTTGGCTGTTTCTGCAATTATTGCCTCAGCTGTAGATAGTAGGCATTGTCATGCTGTATTGTTAATCAGTGTTCAAAATTATTAATATATTAACCAAAAATGTAATCAAAGGTCAAAGGAATATGTGATGCTCTTACCTGCACAGTTGTAAGCAGAGGCTGGAGTATCCACAGCAAACTCCTCGTCCTGTTTCAATAACCCGTTCAGGAGAACACACTTTCTCAGTCAGACCCAGGTACCCATCCAAATCATACTCTATACAGAACAACAATAGAAGTTATCGAGTTATCAATAGAAGCATATTTTTTAAGGTTCTGTCTATCAAAAACTTTTTTGGTAACTGGGTACTGATTAACCAATGCTGCTTGAAAGTTTGTGAACCCTTTAGAATTTTCTATTTATCTGCATAAATATCACCTAAAACATCAGATTTTCAGTTAATGTTCAGGTATGTAATATTGGATTATTTTCCTGAATAAATAAATGAAAATATTTTTGTCAAATTCCAACGAATTTGTTTAATTCGTTTTTTTTTTCTGTCTACTTTAAAAAAAAAAAAAAATCGAATAGGTTTCACGAACTTTCAAGTGCCACTGTATGTTGCTGTGCAAAAGTTTGGGATTTGGCCATCAGAACAGTAAAATTACACACCACACATCTGCATTGGATTATATGTTTTAAGAAACACATTAGTGATACATATATAACAGAAGAATAAATCAGATTTATGTGGTTATCATAACTGACTCCAAAGATACACACATACACAAACACACACTCTCCCTCTAGCCAGGTTTTAAAAATAAGCTGTAAACTGATACAAATACTTTTCAAACCAAAGAGCAAACATATCCATCATGTCTCACAGTCCAGAACTGCAAATGCAAACACTGTCAAGTTCTACATGTAGTGGAACTGCGCAGGTAAACAGCATAATTCCTCTAATAATGTTTATGGCACAATCAGATAATGCCCATTTATTAGTCTCATCTTCCATGCTGTAATGAGGGTCTATTTAATATATTGCTTAACTCTCTTATATCACAGTGCATATATCAATTCTGATTGGTCAGAATGTGACTGCAAGGCAGATTTATTTTAATGCACTCATTGTACTCATTGTACTGTTTTAGTTTATATAGTAACAATTTTCACACGGACTTGTGAATATATGGTGGACATTCCATATGAATGGATTTAAAAAATAACATTTGACGCAGTGAAGGTTTTTTTGAGTAGATAATTATTTATCATTTTTGGAAGGGTGTCAGTACTTCATAACTGTTTATGTTGCAAGAGTGAATGCAAGAAAGACTGACCAATGTTATGACAGAGCCAGATCCAGATTGCACGGAGCCTTTCTAAATCAGTACATGTTCCCTTGGTGATGGTTCTTGCAATAGTCGGTACTGAGAAGATCTTCTTACTCTTTAGCTGCACAACATATGTGATCACATGATTAAAAGCGCAGCACCTTTAATTACTTTGCAAGCACATAAACATATCAAATACTTGACACCTTGAATAGCTTCATATCAGATGGCACATATTTCTCACCTCTTGGCCAGCACTGATTGTGTGTGTGTCCACTCTGTAGAAATCCTTCATGCCGGAGATCAGCTCCTTCTGCAATTTCCTTCTGGACCTATGCTGGTTCAAGATAATCTGATCATTCCTCCTGTCATGCTGAGTAGTACTATTCTGCACCTTCTCTCTTGTCTGAGTTTCCTCTTTCACCAGAGTCTTCTTCACAGCTCTGGAAGTGATAGCTTTACTGATGTCTGAAAGCTGCCTCTTGGCAAGGGGTCTCTGATTGGCCTTATCCTCCATAGCAGCCCACTTTTCAAACACAGAACTCTTAGTGGAAATGTTAGGCTTTCTTGTCGCCTGGTCTGTCTGGTTCTTATTGTTTGAGTTTTTAGGAGAGACTGGTGAGTTACATGGATCTCCCTGGGGGTCTTTTGTGTCATCTTCTTTACCTTGACTCTTGAAACTCCTCTCACTTCTGTGTTCATGTGTACACTCTTGTTCTTGGATCTGAGTCACCATTCTGGTGGGAATCCATGGCTCCTCTGCTATCCCTGCATTATTGATGTTGTTGTTGTCCTCATTTTTACAGCACATTTGATTGGCATTACAGGGGGGATGACAGAGCTCTTGTAGAATATGTGAAATGTTTAGGTCAGCAGCCATCATGGACATTTATATTTGTGAAAACTGTAGGGAGAATCAAAACAGTATCTGAGAAATTATGTGCAGTATTGCTCTGCAATGTTACAAGTGTAAAGTGTGAATTTTTAATATGTATTTTCACCCCATTTTATCCCCAGTTTGGTAACCTGTCAATTCCCACCAACCAGCCAGCTTTTCCCAATCATATATGACTAGAACTACCAACCAGGGAAGGTGAAGGTTAACCCATCCATTTCTAAATGCTTCACACACTCTGAGGAAAGTGCTATCAACCATCTCCCACATGCATGAACTCACAGACATTCAAGATTGGCTAGTGTTATTGTGATTGACATTGGAGAAAGGGAGAATGACACCCCTCCCACAGCTAGTTTCGCTCCCTTGACTCCCAGACATGGTTGGTTGTTGCATCATCGGGATTTGAACTCACAATCTCCAGGCTTCAGAAAGTTCGGGAGAGGCTTAGCATCCTTTGCTCCAGATGTGTCAGTCAAAAAAAAATTCCCAGTAGGGTCTTTGTTCAGGACACTTTTAAAGAGTATAGCATGAACTCTTAACATTCTTAAAAAACTGATTTTTTGTAAGTTCTGCTTAGCCATAACTGACTGACGTGAAAAAGAAAACACATTCTTATGTCTAGCCTACATTCCTGGGAGAAGAGGTTTTTTGTTGTTTTTTTTTTTTTGCTGCGTGTAGAGGGTGATTCAGATGGAGTGTCTGACAGGATTCTTTAGTGTTAACTCTGCTGCTTTCCATTCTTCCAAAGCTTTGTGATGTCCAAATGAATTAAAACTGAATTAAATGTTAATGGCCATGTGATTTAGTTTCCTTAATGTTGATTTGCAATAACCAAAGCCAAGCCTAATCTATTATTTATGTTCCTCGCCATGGTTACATTCCAGTTTTTCTTATATAGGATGAAGTGCATTGATTTATACATGTCATTCTACTTTTTAACTGGATTTACATTACTGGTGTTTTAAGAAATGAATGCATGCCTGCCAGCCAATTGTAATCGAGTATTCCACATGGCCAAGTATCAGCTTAATTAACCCATTACCTTTAGAATCTTAAAGCTCTACCGCATTCATATAAAATCATATAGAAAATAATTTTTCAGATGTGTCATGGATTTCCTGGCTACGCTTCATTGTAGAAGTCTGAAAAAAGAGTACATATGCAGCATTGATCCAACATTTTTGCCAATTACAATCTTATTACTTTCTCAGCACTGGGCCATTATGGCTTTACACATGAGAACGTGGGTAATTCTGTTTCAATCAGTGCTAAATAAGGCACTTACCAGGAGCCAGATGCGTAAAGGTTCTAGGCCAAAAATGAATCAAAATAGCACATTTCATATATTTCTACATTTATTCCATCTATAAAACATTATTATTATTATTATTATTATTATTATTATTATTATTTAAGAAGCAGACATAGTTGTCTAACATCCTTCAAAAAAATTTGTACAGCTAATTTAATTCTTTGAATTACTTGATTTAAAAAAAAATTCTGGAACACTCAAGGCTGACAAGATAAGGCACAAAAAAAAGAACAGGCACATTTCTAGTCTTTCTCTCAGCATTAAAAATGCAGCCAAAGAGCTAGAGTCAGAGCAGTGGAAATGCCTAACTCATTTTTGCCACCTGTATAAATCCATGTCTTGCTTTGCACAGGAAATTAAGCTCTTACCTCATGGGCCATCTTTTTCTTTGATGGTGTGCTTATTTGTCTACTGGTCTTCTTTGTCATTAAGTTGATCATTTAGCTCCCACCTACTAGAGACTGCCTGTTATATATCCTCTATGCCCTGGCCTGTGGTGTGTAACTCTGGCAGATCCAGGGAATGACAGCCCTAAAAATACTACAAAGCATCAGATACTGGAACATGAGGGGAAAGTTACAGCACTGGGGGACACCAGGAGGCCATCAGAGAACTCCATGAAGTGAACAGTGTGAATTTAAATCGTTTTTGACACTCATAATGCACATTTCCTTCACTGTATTACAAGGAATAGATGCATGAAGGAGAAACACTGCTTCCAAAGCACTAACCCAAACCTGGCATATGGTCATCATAAGGATGTCACATAATACCTTTCAAGGTTGCATTGAATTACAAGGCTGGCATCATGCTTTTTTTCTTTTAGGCACCAAACTAGTTGGCCTGAAACTTGTCAGAAACATGCAACAAGTTTTGTTGTGACATACATTTTGGGACTCAAAAACAAAAACAGACTCAAGCACTTGACTTCCAACCATTCACAATGTTTTGCTAATTAGGATGACACACTGTGCTGTATACAAGGACTCACAAAAAAGTAGAAAGCCACCACTATTGGGTCAGTAGAATGGTCAGTACTGGTTGTACGAGCCCCATCAAGCATGTCTACTAAGCAAGAAAACTGAGCAAGGCACGCACAACAATCTCTACAACATGACATTTTAGGACATCCCTGTTGATCAAGGTCACAAACCATTCCCCTCCCAAGCCAAAGACATGAATTGTAGGTTGACTGGCATCTCTAAATTGTTTGTAGTGTGTGAATGGATGTGTGAGCGTGTGTGCAATTGTGCCCTGTGATGGGTTAGCACCCCATCCAGGATCCTCTGTGATAGGCTCCAGGCTCCCTGTGACTCTGTGTAGGATATGTGGTATGGAATATTAATGGATGGATAATCTTTGGTCTTTTTATATTACTGGTCTTTTTCAAAATTAACATAGCTTATATTGGAACAATTATTTTTTTTAAATCATTGAACATTCACCTGCACAAACTGTATGTTATTCACTACCTCAGTACTACCCACCAACCAGGTCCAGTTTCGTTTTCTTCAATTTAATTCAATTAATTTTTATTTGTATAGTGCTTTTAACATTGGACATTGTCTCAAAGCAGCTTTACAGAAACACGTTTCCTTCTACATTCATGCACCACTTATGACCTCAATGACCTGCATTGCTGACTTATTTATGACTACACATAAGATTTCTCAGTACCACTTAATGGCAATGATCATAAGGCTACATAAAACCTAAGTAAGCCCTTCCTGACAATTGGCATAAACCTGCATAAACATTCATAAATATCATTCCAACAGGCGTCAACTTTCAAAGACTGCTGTTTCTCAGTTTGGATGTTGAGCTGGCAGAACACCTAAGTTTTATGAGACTTTCGGTTGACCTTAGGTTGATTTTTTAAATTTATTTCTGTCTATGAATTTGTACAGTATATCAGAGTCACATAATGATGATGCCACAAAATTACACAAGATGCAGAGCATATAATTCTAACAAATATCTTAGAAACTGAATTATACAGTATCAGATCCTACTAGAAGTGTACTGAGCAGCAAATTCAGCTGTCATAATATTTTAACATAACCTATGCTTACTTCAATAACAATCTGTCTGTTTAGCTAAGCTCTTGTATATTGAGATCAGCATTTATGACAGGTCATACTTATTGGAATAGGCCTTTATAAATGTTTATATACAGTACTGTGCAAAAGTCTTAGGCACATGCAAAGAAATGATGTAGAGCAAATATGCCTTCAAAAAAATATATATTATTATTATTATTTCAAAAATAAATCAATTTAATGTTTCTCCATTTTAAAAAAAATACTATAAATAGCACTAAACAGTAATAAATGAAACAAAGGCAATATTTGTTGTGACAGCCCTTTGCTTAGAAAAAAAAGTAGTCTCAGGTAGAATTTGTGCAGTTTTATAAGGAAATGAGCTGTAAGTTTTATTGAGCATATTGCTGAACCAGCCACGGTTCTCCTGGAGACTTTGACTGTCGCACTTGCTTCTTATTTTTGCAGCAAAATGCAGCAGACATTATGTTTTTTTGTCTAAAAAATGGTCTGTTACCACTTAATATGCTGCTTTCTTTACTGACATACAAACATTTTTCTGTAACATTTCATTTTGTGCTGGAAAATTAATGTTTGGAAATCTAAAATGTTTTTGTAGAAGTCAAAATAAAACTCTACACACAGTACTGTAGATTTATTTCAGTTGTCATAGCATTGCTGCCTCACTCCATGGTTCCTGGTTTGACCCCTCCAAAAAACATGTACCTAGATTGATTGATTACTCTAAATTGCCCCAGGCATGAATGAATATGAATGTACAGTATGTCTGCATGGTGTCCTGAAATGTACTGGCATCATGCCCAGTGTTCCTGGGATAGGCTTAGGTTGTATGCAGTTCATGTAGTCTTATAATCAGTGTCCGTTCGTATAGTATTACTGATATGTCCTTATAATTTAATTGCCAATGCCCTGCACGCACTGCTTCTTTGGCATGACTGACTGTCCATCATAATGCTTAACTTCTCTACCCCTCTTTCCCTACTCTTTCATCAGAACATCTGTGTTTATTATCTGCGAGTGTGTCCGCTTGTGTTGTGGGCTTCAAAGTGCAGTGTGTTGACCCGTGGGATGTTTTGTTGTCCTTCAGACAGCTACCCGGGCCTGACTCGCCACTCCAAATCCATTTCATGCCCTCATTCTCAACCACTGCTCTGAGCAATTTGTGACTAAATGTCACCACAGTCCTGTAATCGAGCACAAAGACCAGGCAGGAGGTGAGAGATGAGATGGCATGGTCACTGTGAACCACTTGACAGAAAGTAAGATATATATATATATATATATATATATATATATATATATATTTTGTAAAACTCTTATAAGGATTTGCAGAAGGCTTCAAGTGCACAGGTTACAAGGGTTTTCAGTGGAGTTTAAGTTTGAAGAGACAATACAACCTTACCTACCTTTAGTGAACTATTTATCAGTATTTTATGCAGTGAAACAGAATTTAAAAACAAACAAACAAGAAATGCTGAATGTCTAAAAGCCAAACACAAACCAGTGTACCTATTCTACAGTACATACATGCTTTAGAATTTCTTGTAACAATCTGAGATTAGATGTAGTTCAAAATAGTTAGTTCAAAATAGTCAATTAAAAAAATTTCCTAGATGATATGTTGATCAGATCAGATCTGTCTTAGACAATATAACCATTTGTCCTTAGTCCGCAGGTGAGAGAGTAAACAAAATTCTGCAGTCCCACATTAAGTGTCTTTCATCATGCCTGCATAGTTACACATGGATTAATCATGCAGGTATAATATAATTTCCAAATGTAATACACTTTATGTAAATACAACCATGTATCATCCCTTAGAGTATTTTAACTTGTTTTAAAATGTCAAATTTACATAATTCGTGTGCAATATTTGCTGTGTCAGATTAACCCAACAATCAGATGGATTAAGATCTGACATTTCTCAGCATAAAACATGATTAGTATTGAACAGATAACTTGTTCTAAAAAAAGTACACACATAAAAAGAGGCAGACTATTTTTTTTAGAAAGCTTGCCAGAAAGATTCAAAGAGCATCTGGTTGAGACTAGAGGTGTTCATTAGGACGCACCCAAAAAGTTGTGGTAGGTTTTTACTTTCATGCAGGCACATGAAAGTAAATTATTAGGTTTTGGTGTTTTAAATCAGGCTACTTTAAATTAGTATACTACTTTACTTATATTTTTGGAAATAGAACGTACTAAATTTGTGAAAATTCATGAAAATATCATGACCAGGTACAAACAAAAATACATTTTTAAAACCCAGCCCTGTGTATATCTCTAGTTGAGACTTCAATTATAAATTCAAGTAATAAGGAACTGTCAGAGTCAGAATGCACAATCCTCTGTATTTCTGTTCTCCCAGTGTATTCCACTTTAGACCACACATACTTTGGCTTCAAATCCAAAAACAAATACATATAATAATATGTTGAGCACTTAACAGATACAGATTCAGATAGTATCATTGTGTTATATCCTTATTACACACATACTAATGACTCTGGAATGGTCCACTTATTTTATAGTGTTACATTTATGATATCTGTTTGATATACTGATAAACTCCATCTATATCTGTGCTTCAATCCTCAGTAGTTCCATTGTAGTTGCATAGATCTTACATCTTTCATGTTCAACTAGAGAAATATTTGAGGCACTTATATAAAGCCAGATCAAAAAAAAATTATATATATATATATATATATATATATATAATTTATTTTATTTATTTATTTTTTTTTGTTAAAAAAATTCACAAAACTACTCTGCTCTCATGGATATCAAACAATTGCAAACAGGTTCATCAAAAAATATCTTAAATATCTGTTAAAAAAAAAAAATATATCTGTTAAATATATGTGTCCCACAGTTATTGGCACCCTTTTAGTCAATACTTTGTGCTACCTCCCTTTGCCAAGATAACAGCTCTGAGTCTTCTTCTATAATGCCTGATGAGGTTGGAGAATACATGGCAAGGG
>JANDJT010000041.1:21319199-21337607 GCA_024331685.1 Stegophilus panzeri
CCGAAAAATGTCATTAAAATGCATCAGTGTTTACCAATGTGTCTATATTATTCAGCACTCTTGATGAATTCAGTATTTTCGTGAATCATAACAAATGTCTCACTGGAATAAGATGCTGTTCATTTATTTAATGTAGACTGTTTTTTCTTTTTTTTGGTGGACAGTACACCCTGCAGGTTTAAAGCTGCATGGTTTCAATAGGATTCTATAGCAGACTCAAGTGCACTTTGTTTTAATGAAGCAAATATTAACAATCATTGTGTGGGTTGTTTTGAACAAAAATTCCCTATGTGTATAGGACAATGCACTCATCTCTTGTTCTGCTTTATTTGATATTTGAACCTCATCACCACTTGCCCGTCATTGAAACAGTAATGAACATGGTTGACAGCTCAGTGTATTTCACTTGTGGTCCCTACCCAATTTAGTGAAATTAGCTAGTAAGTAAGCAGCTTGACTACTTTTTAGCTTGACATGACAGACATTACTAATTTTCTCAACCCGAATTCAGAAAAGCCTTTTGATGCACTTGCTTCTGAGAGAGACTGAGAATTAAACAGGAGGCCAGACCAACAGATGAAACAGATAAGGCATAATATACACAGATATTATACACTTCAATAACAGACACCTGTGCTTCCTCCATTTTAAAAACCATGTATCACCAGTCACATACACATTTGCTCACACATTCACATCAGGGAAATTTAGCACATAGCAATTATAGGCAATTTAGTGTAAGCAATCCACCTTCCACCTATATCTAGCCACTTGCACTCTGATCAGTGTACACCCACTGTAATATAAGAGCACACTTAATAATCTGCTCTCTATTGAGCTGTATTATATGTACTCACGCTGCATGATATGATGGCAGTGTGTGATCCTGACACACTTTCCCTGCTGTGACTCATCTCAACCTATTAGTTTACCTGGTCCTGACACTTTACTTATTGTGACTCACTTTCTGCTGCTGTGGATGGTCTTACATAAATACTTTAATGATTTGTACCTCTCAAAGAAAGTCTCACCCTTGCTTCAATGAATAATCTCACTGGATACTGTAGATTTGTACCTAGGAACTACTGATTATAATATAATATGATATATTTTAAAATAGAAAATTATTCTGATTTACATTTATTGTAATAAATGTCCATTCATTCCATTCAACAGTACTGGATGGATTGATATTTTTTTAAAAGAACAGCCAGGTTTATAGGCCAGGTTGTCAGTACATCAACTCTATTATTGTCAACAGTCTTCAGTTGTTTAATTTATGGATTTCCCTTTTTCAGCTTTGGACTGCAATAATATTTCATTATTTTGTGTTGACCGTTCTGCCTGGTTTGTGAAAGAAAGAAGATACTAAATATCTATTTCTCTGTGAAACCAGTATTAATGTCTGATACACATAATTACCATATCAAGTAATGTATTACTATACTGACCTTGTCTGTGTATTCACATGGCTGTCAAGGTTTTCCTTTTCATCGTTTTTTTGGGGGATTTTTGCTCATTAGTCTGTTTGAGATGGTTCAGCTGCTTGGTCCATGACAGCAATTCACTGTAAATTTTGCACTGTAAATGAGATAAAGCTCATGTGATACAGAGCAAGGATGAGCCCGGCTGCAGAAGGCTAAAAAAAAAAAAGAGTGATCGTGACATAGTACTTTATCAACAAAAATGACCCTGAAAGAAGAAAACAACCTGTGGTTTAAAAAATAGAAAACAGAGAACAAAGTAGTGCCTGAGTAGAACTCAAGTAAAGCCATCAAAGCTTGTCTGAGCAGAGATGTTAAAATAGTCAGTCAGTATGAATGAGGAACATGGATTTGTCAACTTCTGTCATTGTAGTGATCAGCCTTGACATTGCTATGGAGATCCATAATAGTCCTAGTCAGACTGGTCCAAAAAAGGGCATTTTGAGCATGGCATTACTTCTACCCTGCCTGGTGAAATTTCTGATCCTTATATAAAATGTAAGTAGAAGGCACTCAGGTCTGTTCCATTATGACACTGAAATTCCAGTACAGGTCCCCAAGAGTCCAACAAGCCCTGGACTGTATACCCTAACCCTCCTGAAGTGACAGGAGAGTTATTAAAGAGAAATTACTGGTTTATCTGGGTGGAAATGAGTAATATACAGTAGGCTGGGCTGCTTCAATTTATGCCCAAGACTCAACTGGATAATCTCACACGGAAACTGTAGACTTGTACCTTATAACAACTGCTGCTGTAATCATAAAGACTCCTATGCTCATCCCAGGACTCCTGTTCACAATAAGATCAACACACATTGCTTTGTCTCTAAATGAAGATTGGTTTCCTTTTGAGTCTGGTTTCTTTCAAGGTTTTTTTGTGTATGGGGGTTTTTCATCGCAACCACCACCTCAGAGATGCTGATTAGAGTTCTAGTTCAACATCCTGATTTCTGTAAAACTGCTTCATGACAGTGCACACAAAGATTTACCGGGCTGATCTGGCTGGTTAACTCCAACTGGACTACCAGAGCTCTGCATCTACACATGCTTGTGAGTTCCTGAACAATTCAGTCAGGTGTTTCTCCAAATTATGGTTTATCCTCTTGGTTTCCCTCTCACTAGAATAAGGCTTGCATTCTGAAGAGATACTTTTGATGTATAAAATAATGCTCATTCTTCCTGATTTTGGTATAGAACTGGAACCCCTGTCTGAGATTTTCAGGGGTGCCAGAATAATGAGCCATGCCTTTTAGCACAAGACTGCCCATGTCTGTCACTATATCATGTGACCATGTCTGTCACACCTTAAATTTCCCCTATGTGGGATCAGTAAAGGTACATTTTACCTTATCTTATTTGTATATGGTGGGATATGCACCCCTATCTATGATGCAGATGAAGTTATATGAACTATGAAGAACTAATTTGGTAAAAATCCACAGCTCCCTATAGAATGTTTAGTGGGCACTTGTCTTTTACAAAAACTTTTAAAAAAACAAAAATTGAATAAATGCATCCGAAACCTAACCCTGGGTCATTAAGAAAGAACAGCCACATTCACAGAGGCTCATTAGGTGATTTTTACCAAATAAAGCTGGGTTTCCTCAAAATTATTGAAGTTAACAATTAATTGCAGGGATGTGGTGAAAAACCCAATCTTTCTTGAGTCATCTTGAGGTGACATTAGTCATTAAAGGTATGCAAACTTGCATCCCTGGGGGTGTTCAGTTGCTGCACTTGTGCAATATCCAAGAGATTTACCTCTGCTCCAAATTCCACAAAGGACAGCGATTGAATTTTTTCCCCCCAGGACGAAGTAGCAAGTTATTGAAGTTGAGCAGAGGGCCTTCTGGTAAACCTTGCACCACTCACCAGGTGTCTCTCCTTTACAGTTTTTTCCTAAAGCTCAGGCCACTGCAATCCTACTGTGGCCTTCTATCTCACAGTACAGTCACAAGCTTTGCTGGTTTTCCTGCTAAGCTGGTTGAAGTTGTAGGGTGGGTATATGGTGGGTAAGCTTTAGAGATTCAGTTGAGGCTTGCTAATTCATAATTAACCTTATCTATTATTACAAACTGTCAGCAGGTCCTCCTGGTTCTGGAAGCTCTCCACTGTTAGGATTCAGAACTCAACAAAGTATGACACCCTTTAGGATCTTGGTCATTACTTGTTCATCAAACTGATTTCATTCCACTAATAAGAACATCAGAAACCTTGTGGGTAAATGTGTCTATCCAGGCACATACTAGGTCTTGGTCATTCTATCGAGCCATGTCATATCTCAATGAGTAGTAAGATGATTAACACTACTCAGGATCTTTGTTGGAAAGCAGGGGGGGATGAGAGATGAAGCTTCAAAATCAATGAACACTAAGACAATAATCCATGACCATTTTTCGTGTGTCTTTTCAAAGGCTGAGGGAAAGAGAGACTCTGTGCAATGTATATAAATGTAATGACAAGCATTTGAATGAATTGTTTAACTGCAAGTATTTTATGTCAGATTGGATTATACAGCAGCATAGTTTAATGTGACAATGTTGATGGTTCTATTTATCAAATGACCATCTGTGATTTATATATGGACATGTGCAAATGAATATCAACTTAGTTTATCTTAGTTCTTTGCAGTTTTTCAAAACTATACATTATATTATGTATAATATTTGAATAAATGATGTAACCCTGCTACTGTATTGCACTAACACAAGTTGAATGAGACTGCAGCCTTCTGAATTAGCAGACACCAAGTCAGTAGCAGCTTTAAATGAAAGTAACAATCAGTGCTACTTGTGTTAATGAAATCTTAATGAATGTGAATTCCACATCCCAGGGTCATATAACATAAAATGCTTTTACCGTGATGATTGAGATTATTTGCTCTGTATTTATTAATTATTATTTTTTGCCCAAGGTTATTTGTGCTTCTTATAAACAGCATGAATGAAGACTTTCCTTTTTATTAAATATTTCAATGAGCACTAATGAAAAAAAAACATTTCAAACCCATAACGCTATCCAAAAATATTTGAACTGAATAGAATTTATATTATAAGCTAGATCTCACAAACGATCTCGCAGGATCTATGTCCTGTTGAGAGTGATGAACTCTTCTTATGGCTGTTGATTAGAAGGATAAGAATTCTGCATAACACACTCAAAGACTGTCAAATTTATGCATTATGCATATCATTATAATAATTTAGGAAAATGCATTACACTTTCTATAGCTCCATATTATGTGTTATGAGTTGTTAACTTGATGATAAGCAGTGTTCATGCCACATTATATCATCAAAGAAACTGCCTTTTATCTTTAACAAATGAGAGTGTTTATCAGGAAATTATAGTAAAAAAAAAAAAAAAAACTAGTCAGCGTATCTACAACTAAACATTATGCATTTAGCAAACTGGGGCTGAATTTCTGTAGTATTGGTACTATTATGTGTTATAAACATTGCTTATAATGCAGTCTGGTATGATGAATAAATGCATTATAAACATTGCTATACATTGTAATGCCTTTTCATTAATAATTATAGCAAAATGCGTAATGCACTATGAAGGTTATATACTGTAACATGTCATGAATGTATTCAAAAGTCATTATACCCATGGCCTTCATAAAAAGTTGTACCAGTGGTCCTTAAGCTCCAGGTTTTCTGCAAGATATCAAAGGGGTTAATTTCTATTCTGCTTTTGAGTCAATAAACTGCAATGAAGTGTTTATCGATTCCACCACACCACATTCAGCAGTTGGTCGAAGCTCACCGCAAAAAAAATATATTCTTTCTTTTTTGTTGTTGTTATTTATTTTCAACTGGATAAGGCCATGTTGTAATATTATGGAATGATCTACAGAACACCATATGTGTTGTTTGATTTTAAAAAATACATTTTTCATAATAAAATAACCAACAATAGCAGTAGGAAGATGAGGATAACATGCAAATTGGATGTATTTTTACCCCCACCATGTTGCTGGGCTTTTTTGTAGTCTGAATCTGTCCATCAAAGCTCAGCATCCCAAATCTCTATGGAATAACCCCAGCTGTTGGAATACTTAGCTTGTTTTTGTGTCTGTTTGACTCGGTGTGCTTGGTTTCCTGCTGTAAGCAATCTGTTTAAAGGGGAACATAAAGACAGCTCCAAAATCAATAGATGCTCAAAGTGATCTGTGGTCTCATTTTTTCCCCCTCCCCTCTCTGAAGTTTGCTCTTCATAAGACTTGAAAGCCTAATAATTTGCCTTTATAGCTTTTCAAATGCAGGCAAAGCATGTCTGTCTGTGAGGAATAACACCTCCTGTCATCTTCGGTGTGAATGGTGCAGTCTAATTGGCCTACTGCTGTTCATTGCATAGGTGGCCTGATGGTAAAATGGAGCGGCGACTGTCATAATGGTCTTTGGGGTATGAAATAGCTAGAAGGTTCAGTTGATCAATCAGTACTTTGGAGATAGGAACTGAATTTTAGACCACTTTCATTATTTCATACAATGGTGCAAGAATTTATACTTACACAAAGTCTGTAATGAGAAAGTTTAGTGTGTTATGAGCGGGGGTGGAAATACTTCAATAATTGTCCTTCTTTATTTTTGTAAGTACTATTTGTACTTTTCTCAAGTAATACTAAAAAGTGAGTACTTGTATTCTTAAGTAAATACTCAAAAAACACCCTATTTACTTCTTACATTTGACCTACAAAGTATGAATAAGTCATGAGGGGTTTTTTTTGTTGTTGATGTTGTTTTAAAAACTTTTTTATTGATTCATAGAGAATGTGGTGCCTCAGGTGAGCTTCCCATGTAAAAATAAAATATTTGCCTTCAAAAATTTGCCATTGTCATACATTTCCCCGCTGCCACACTTCAGGCAGTTCATGGACGCGCTTCCGGGTTTTCATTGACTGTTGACTTTTGACACGTGTTTTGTTTTGGTTTCTGTAGCTGTCCGGTGTCATTCCCTTGATTATGTTTAATATTTAAATCCCCATGTGTCTTTGTCTCTGCCTACTTTTGACCGTTTGCTCATCGCCTGACCCTATGCCTGTTTTTTGACTACGTTTTGCTACGTTTAACTGCATTTGCATCTCCAACCCACGTTACATGACACGTTACATGACATTAAACTTAAACTTAACTTAAAATTAAGTTTTTTAATTACCTTGTTAAATTAGCTAGCTACATTTTGTTTTTGTTGCTAATGTGCCTTAGCATTCATTCTAAAAGGGTTGTTAAACATTAGCTAACCAGCAAGCCAAATACTAGGTTTGTCTGAATTACTAGAATATTTTCCTTATGACTGTATAAAGTGCTTCGCAAACTAGCTAGTAATTCAGGATTGAGTAATGATGATCATGGAGTCAGCTTTTCATTAATTACATTTATTTACTTTTTATGCTTGAGTACTTGAGTATGTTTAAATGAAGATACCGTTTCACATTCACCAAGAAGATTTTTGCCTTCATACTTCCATTTTTAATTGCATACGGTTTTGACACCCATACTTTTTAGTACAGGTTCTCTGTATTATTTTCCAGCCCTGGTTATGAGCAGTCATAAGTAGTATATATTTCTCCTCAGTGGTTCTTCCTTGTTGCTTAGAAACAAAATCAATTTTCTCAGAAGCAGAATATATATACAGTCATGTGAAAAAAATAAGTATACACCATGGAAATTGTTGGGGGTTTTTTTGACATATTTGGACAATTAAACATTTGATCCTCTTTGAAACAGTGCCTATTAATAAAGGTGATGCACTCTATCAAATTACACATAAAATTGACATTTTGTAGTAATTTTCACAATTTAAATGAACAAAAAAACAGATCAGTCACATGGAAAAAGTAAGTACATCCCTACATTTATCACACCTTAAAACCCATAAAATTAGACTCAGGTGTTTAACATTGGATGCCAGTGATTAGAACCTGCTTAGTTAGTGCAGGTGGGATCTGTCTTATTTATTCTTCTCTCATATCTAGTGTCTGGTGTTCCCTTTTTTATTGAGGTGAGTGGTTTCGTCATGCCAAGATCTAAAGAGTTCTGAAAGGCCTTCAGAAAAAGGTTGTGGATGCCTATATGTCTGGCAAGGGATTTAAAAAAGATCTCCAAATTATTTAAAATACATCATTCCACTTTAAGGAAAAAAATCTACGTGAAGCAGATTTCAAATGACTGTCAATTTGTCCAGGACTGGCCATCCCAGCAAATTCAGCCCAAGAGCAGACCATCTGATGCAAAAAAGTCTCTAAGAACCCAAAAATTTCATCACAGAATCTGCTAGTAAGTCTTGCAACTGTTGGTTTGCATGCTTCTACAATCAGAATGAGATTGCACAAATTTGACCTGCATGAGAGGCATGCCAGGAAAAAGCCTTTGCAAGGTATAACGTGCTCTGGACAGAGATTTTTGGCCACAGTAACAGCAGACATATTTGGCACAGACCAAAAACATAATTTCAGGAGAAGCACCTCCTCCCAACAGTGAAGCATGGTGGTGGAAGTGTTATGGTTTGGGGTTGCTTCACTGCCTCAGTGACTGGACAACTTGCATTCATGGTTTCAACTATGAATTCTGCATCATACGTGCTTGAAGATAATGTGAGGCCATGCGTCTGAAAGTTGAAGTTGATCTGAAAGTGGGCCTTTCCACAGGGGATAGGGATGGAAACGGTGAGTGGTGAGTGTGCTCCAGCTTGAGCTTACTAACTATTGTTGAATCTTTTTATTATAGAATGCAAAGATAATTATAATAATAATTTTAAAAAATAACAATTGCAGTTAAGTGATAGTTTGGTTTGCATAGATTAAAGCTTGAACGAGCTCAGGAATCAGGACTGTTTTGAATTTCATAACACTATAAGGTATTATAGGAAAGTGATTATAAGAGAAGTAAATGATAAGAGTCTTATCACTTACCTTTATTTTGTTCCATATTCATATGACTTACAAAAGATGTGTTAAAGCAGAATGATGCATCAGTTAGTCAGTTGTCATGGTGAATGAAAATGTCTCTCTTCCCTTTCATCTCATTTTGTGTGCCAACTATATTTATTTGTAGTGTAAAAACTGATTTTATACTAGTAATAATTGTTTACATATTAATATTTTAGCATTCTATGTGCCCTGAAGTAAATGCACCTTTTTCTGTTTTTCTGTTTCAGTTCAAAGCAAAGCAGTGGTACTATTGATGCGAGATCTTTTCTTTGCATTCCCGCCACATCCACTCCAGCAGAACAGATCTTCTCTGCTGCAGGAAACATTTGCTCACAAAAAAGAGCAAGCTTGTCACATGAGCATGTTGATATGCTGACCTTTCTTCATTTTAATTTGGTGCTTATTTGACAATCCAAAAAAATAAAAAGCCAGTCCAGAAATGACACTGTTTTTCATGAAACAAACCCCTTGCAAATGAAGCTCTTAATGCTGCTGCCTTATTTAATAGAGATTTGTTTACATTCAAGCATACATTTTTTTTTTATTGTAATGTAGCTGATTTATTTTTTTTTAATTTATTTTTTGCTTCTATTTAATAAATGCTTAGAGAGCATTTGTGTGTGATTTTTGAGTTGGACAGAATCAGAAAACCTGAAGAGATTGACCTGTTCAGTTGGCTCAAAGTTGGTCAAAAGACTTTTTCAAAAGCTGAAGTGATTTTCTTGTTTTATTTATAAGTCAGAATAGTAGTATAACTCAATGATTTAACTAATTACAAAAGCTGAATAATCGTTCAAAGCCGACTGATTAGTCGTCTGAATAATTGATGATTAGTCAATTAATCGTTGTAATAATCGTTAGATTAATCGATTATCAAAATAATCATTTGTTGCAGCCCTAATGAAAAGAAAAGAAAAGAAAGATTCCATTATATCCCAGCTGGAGCTGTATAACACAGTTAATACCACATACAGTATGTTCTGTATCATAGATTATAGATTATAGATAGATAACTAGATAACACTTAATTGCTGCCATATAAAAGGTATCAATGTAAAATACTGCACATATATTACAGTTGTCATATTTGACATGATTTCTTTCAGAAAAAAAAATAAGCAAACATTGTTGTATATATTATTTATGGTAATTAGTAGTAAGTTGTATCCTGAAACTACAATGTGCATGGGTTTCCTGCTGGGTCTCTGGATTCCTCCCACTTCCCAAAAACATAGTAGTAGATGGACTGGCTAATGTAAATTGCCCCTAGGCTCCAGATCCACTACAACCCTGCTGAGGATAAAGCAGTTAATGCAGATGAATTAATTAGATGAATTAATTCAGGAGACAGAACCAATAGCAGTTGAAAAGACCAGTGGTGTTATTACTTTACTATGGTTTAGATATCACTCATCTTCCCCTTAACACTGCTCAGAGAAGACTAGTGTAAGATTTGCCGATTCAGAGCATGCAAATACTGTACTAATGCTAAGCATTGTCATGGCCTAAAATCATGATACTATGTCTCTGTTGAATGTTCTGTCTGCTGAGGTACAGTACATTGCAGTTTCATTCAGGTTCTCCTGTCGATTTGATGATTTTTCTTTCCATCAAATGTCCCTATGCCTCATTACTTCCCATGATTGATATCACCACATGGCTATTTATGGAAGTAATTTGCAAACAGGACACATTAGCTTAATGCTCATTACTTCATTATCTCACTGCTCATTGTTACAATACTGATTGTTCAACATGTTTTTTTTTTTCACTTTCATATTTGCTCTTCTTGCCTTTTGGCTTTCTTAGCTATGTACATTCTTGTGGATGTGTTCATTTTGTACATATTTTGTTTATAGCGAGTTTATGTTACAGGTAGTTAAATGTGGCTAACCCATGACTGATACTCAGATCAACAGGCAAGGGCAAGAATACTAGAACCAAACAATAAAATCTCAGAAGAATAAGAATTCTTGGAATACATGGATACATGGAATAAGAATACATGGAACTAGGAGAACATGTCTTAGAACTGTGAAATCACACACAGAATGAAAGCACACAGTTGAAAATTGCCCCAAAAAATTACTGTAATTAACAAAATAAAAGCAGAGCAACACCATAAAAGAAAGAGCAGCAAGGGCAGGATTGTGATTAGATGTGATATTAGCTTTGTGATAATGATTATATATACACTCAATCACTTGTACACCTGGAATACCTGTACACCTGCTCATTCAGTGACACTGACCATGGCATGGTTGTTGGTGCCAGTTAAAGTATTTTAAAAAATTGCTGATCTGGGATTTTTATAAACAAAATTCTACACAGTTTACACAGAATGGTGTAAGGAAAAATATATCCAGTGAGTCACAATACTGTGGGCAGAAACGCCTTGTTGATGAGAGAGATCAAAGGAGAATGGTCAGCCAGGCTCACCCAAACTGGACAAATGGAAAAATGCCTGGTCTGATGTATCTTGATTTCTCCTATGGCATGCAGATGCTGGGTTTAGAATTTGGCATCAAGAGCAGGAATCCATGGACCTTCAACAGTTCAGACTGGTGGTGGTGGTATATTGCTGTGGGGAATTTTCTTGGCAGCCATTGGTCCCCTTAATACCAATCTAGCATTGTTTGAATGCCTCAGCTTTTCTGTGTATTGTTGCTGATTATGCGCATCCCTTTATGGCCACAATTTATATAATCTTATAATGGCTACCTCCAGCATGATTATGCATCATGTCACAAAGCGCAAGTTGCCTCATACTATATACAATATATTCTTGGCTTGTGTATATACAGCACAATATCAGCATATTCTCTGAGGACTTTGAGAGAACTTGCATGTGGATATTTTTAAAGTAAAAATGCTGCTCGATAAAGTGACATATGCTATTATGACATATCACTACTGAATGACATATGCTAAAGTGACATATCACTATTTGGATAATTCCAGGGACATTTAATTGAACATTCATGCAAGGACTATTTATTCACATAACCAACTAGAGACAACTGTAGCTGAAAGTTTTATTTTATTTAATGAAATAAATATTTTTAATTTAACTTTTTTTTTATTTTATAACCTTTTTTATTATTGTAATACCTATATTGTTAACAACATTTTTCTTGATCACAGAGTGATATTAATACTCCTTTCTAACACTGCTTCCCGTATATTATTACAATGAGTGGTAACAGTAAAAATAGGTCATTTTATTTAGAATTTCACTCCTTTGGATTTGATAATTACAACTTGTAAGATTATCCCCTGCTATTTTACTCAATGCTTCAGCTTCGGTGGCTTTTCCAAGGTAATTGAAAGGATTTGGGATTTGCATATTTGCTGTATAATCTCTTAAAACAAATCCCTGCTGGAGATGTTTCTAATACGACTCAGTCATGTTAGCCGACATGGCAATTTTCATACCATACCGCAATAAAATATAATGCATTACTGAATCTGTTACAGTTTTATTCCATAAGATAGCTGTGTGTCTGATAATGAGCTGTTCCCTCTGCATCCCTTGACCCCAAATAGGAAGTATTTTACTCTTTCTTTCTGTATACACCCAGTTTCAGCTTCATTCAACAAGAGTCAAGGTACTGAGAAGATGTTCTCATGGGGTAAAATCCACGACAGGGCTTTAATGTAGCAACCGAGACCTTTGTATCAGGCTGGACGCATTGCTGGTGGTTGGATTGACAGGGCATTAGAACCTACAGTCCTGTGACCACCAGGGGATTGGATGTAGACCAGCTAATCTTTGTTTCTTTCTATAGCGCCATTAAATGTGGAACCAATGCCAGTCATTTAGCTCCTCACAGAGGTTTCAGCATCTGTACATGCATGGAACATGTATGGTATTATCTTATCTCAAGGTCATGTTCATATGAAGTTTTGAGTTTTGGGGCTTTGAGGTCACTTTTTTGAGGTCATACAGATCACTTTCACTAGGTGGCAACTGTGCAGCCTGACAGATTTTTTTTTTAATCATATGAGATGCTCTATATCAGATTCTCTTCCAATGATTTACAATGCAATCATCTAAAACATCTAGACCTGTTTGTGGAACTCAAAATGAATGCTTTTCTATTATTCTCTGTATTCTATATTCCAGACTAGTTTCACATAGTTTCTCAAGCAATAGAAATTATTCTTAGAAAAGAGAGGAATGTTTGTTGGTTTCCTAAAGGATTTTCATCTGTGTCCTCTGAGGCTTAATTTGTGTTGTTTTGTTCATGTATTTGATTCTCTGCTGGGATTTTAATGTAGCCAGATTTCATTTAGTTCATGAGAATCAATTCACTCCTAGCTTCCATGTATATTATCTGATGTTGTGCTGTATGCCTGAACAGCATGGAGAGAATGGTATATTCAGCATGGGTAGTATATTTATCTATAGTACTCTTATTTTGCCCTCTGTTCTTAGAAAAAAAGGATTTCTCAAGTGTACTGTGGATTCTTAGTAGTTCTAGTTTTCTAAAGGGGTTCTGTGGAACCATCTTTATCTTGGTCAGGTTTGGTGGCATGGGGTGGGAATACACACTAGATGGAAAGTCAGTTCATCACAGGCACCGTCTTCACACATAGGAGAAGTTTAGTGTAACCAAGACACCTACTGGTATGTTCCCTTTTGAGGGGGAACTCAATGTTGCATGAGCTTCATGCTATGGGAAGCACCCTCACGGGCAACCACTATCTGAAGTCTATGTAAAATCATGCCTAAAAACCTGCCATGGTCAGGTGTAAAAACCTGCCATGGTCAGGTTATGTGGCATATCTCTTCATTGATGGCAATAAAATTGGGGGGGGTTTGGGTGGCAGCGGCTTTGCCATCCAGGCCGGGTAAGACCACCTCAGCGTTGATTGGCGAAGCCTATGCGGTCTTACTTATGGGCATACAATGGTTGTGTTGCAGGCCTACCAGGTCCTGAGGGGCCGCGGAGGTAGGTATCAGGGGACGAGAGGTTTTTAGGGCAGTTAGCCCCAGTATTACTGTAGAGATTCCCTAATCAATGTCATCCCGAGTTTTCAGTTTTCCCTGGTCAGAGAGATGTCACAGGGCAATGAAAATCTTATGCTTTCCCTCCAACAAAGTGTGTAAAGTTAACATCACTAAAGGTTATCTGGCAGTGTGGAAACTACTGCCAAATGTGTCTCCATAGGTTCTGTCCTCTGTAGAAAAGGTTCCAGTTCCAATTCATAGCTTGCCCCACCTGTTTCAGAGGCATGCTCACCACAGTAGTCAGCACAATGGAGAGCCCAATGTTAGCCCAGGAAGTAGATCTCTCTTGGACAAAGGGACCATAGAACATGTACCTCTTCCTCTGAGGGTGGGAGGTTTACAGTCATTATTTCCTGGTCAACAGAAAAGACGGGGTATGTGGCCAATTTTAGATCTGTGTCATCTGATCCGTACGCTTTGGACATACAGGTTTAGGATGTTGACACTCAAACTTATTGTTCCACAGAATCAGTTTGAGGATTGTGATGATGGATCTAAAAAACAAGCATATTCCATTGCCCAGTCACAGGAAGTTCCTGAGGTTTGCATTTGGAGGCAATACGTATCAATATCAGTTCTTCCTTTCAGTTTAGCTTCATCCCCTCTAACCTTCATGAAGTGTATGGATGCTGCGCTGGCTCCTTTGCGACTCCAGGGCATCCGTATGCTAAACTATCTGGATGACTGGTGAATTCTAGCATGGTCCACGAAGTTGACGATTGAGATTGAGATGTTGTTCTTGCCTATGTGAGGACCTTGGGGCTCAGGTTGAACCTCCTGGAAAGTTGCTTCTTCAGTCGAGACTGACTTTTCTAGGGGTTATATACCTTACATGTGTTGGGCAATCCTATCAACACTGAGCAAGATAAAGTTAGGTCTGGGCATCCCGTCCAGTCTCTACAGGGACTGTTGGGACTTATAGCAGCAGCAGCCAACATCTTACCGTTGGGCCCATGGCACATGAGACCATTCAGTTGTGGCTGAAAATCGGGGCTTTCATCCAAGGACAAAACCCCTCAAAGTAATCAGTGTCATGCGGCGATGCCTACGTGCCCTGAGAACTTCGAAGTATCTCTGGTTTCTAGCACCAGGTCACACTGTAGTGGCATCTCGTATTGCAAGACAATAATGTCAGATGCTTCCTTCATGGTCTCTGGAGCAGCCCTCATCTAGTGTGGCATATAAATCACCTAGAAGTGTGGGCTGTACTCCTAGCACTGAAATTCTTCTCCTCAGTTGAGAGGTCACCATGTGTTAAGCAATACAGCTGTGGTCTCATATATCAACCACCAGGGTGGATTATGTTTGCACATACTCTTCAGGCAGGCTCAACAAATTCTTCTGTGGTGGAGGGGACGTTTTTTCAGTGAGTGCACTGCACATCGGTTCAGTTTGGCCAAGCAGAAGTGGACGTGTTCGCCTCCGACGAGACAACACGCTGCACACTGTGGTTTGCCTTCATTCCTCCTGTACCAAAACGGGTCAGGGCTGGTCACTCTGCTCTCACAGGCTCTAGCGAGTGTTTGCCAAGATAGTGCTATGTCTGTTGCTTGTAGCACCAAATCGACCTGCTCAAGTTTGGTTTTTGAAGATAATATCTCTGCTGGACGGCACTCACTAGGAGATTTCCATTCACAGGGATCTATTGTCTCAAGCCAGAAGGTTGATTTATCACCCTCGGCCGGAACTATGGAAACTGTGAGTCTGGCCCCTGAGGGGCGCCAGCTCATAGATTACAGCCTCTCAACCGAGGTTGTAGAGACCATGTTAAACGCTAGGAATGTCAGTGAGACCCAGTAAACTGTGCAATGGCTACATCTGTGGAGTTTTTACAGGAAGGTTTCTCTGCAAGGTTGGCTCCTTTAGCCAGCCACACCCCTATTGATGGAGCCCCTGTGACAGGCCATATCCTCCATATGACAGAGTGGGTATACACGTTCTCACAGCGTGAAGCTCACATGATGGGAATGCTTCATGAAGGGAATGCTTAAGACAAAAAAAAGCTGATGATGCGGTTTATAGGCAGCATTTTATAGTCATGCAAAACTTGATATGCCTTGTCACCTGACCACAGCAGGCATGATTTTACACAGACTTCAGATAGCGGTCACGTGTGAGAGCATTTCCCACAGCGTGAAGCTCATGCACCGTCTCATTCCCTTCTCAGGGAGCAGGGTCGCATGCATAACTCAGACATTCTTGGGAGGTGGGAGGAAACCAGAGAACTTGGAGGAAACCGTATACACAGTAACCCTAGCTCAGGATCACATTACAGTCCCAGGAGATATGAGGCAGCATTACTACCCAGTGAACCACTATGCCATCTATATGCAAATGTTTGTGAAAAAGAAATTTTCTAATTTTGTTGCCTGGTGCTGTATTTTCATTATTCCCATCAGAAGTTCTGACATCACATGGGGCACTGCTACAAATGCTGCTTAATTGCAGAACAAATATGTAAATGATAATGATTAGGTTTCACTGTAAGCTCCTAAAAACAAAACAGCAAGAGCTTCTTTTCTCACCCACTATTTCCCAGCAATGTTAAATGTCATATTAATGAGAAATCTAGTGTAGATGTGGTGGGGACAATGGACCAAATGTTAGACTCACAGATCCAGACTGTAATGCAGTTATACCATGCAGTTGCATTGAGTTACAGCAGAGACTCAGCTTGACTAGTTACTAATCTGTGAGATGAAAGATGAAGAGATGATGAGGTAAGAGAGCTGGATGGACCAAAGGATGAAAACACTGCTCCATCACTCTCTTTTGGTGGTGATGGAGCAAGGGTAGTTCCCACATGGTGCCCCTAGCAACAGGTAGTCAAATGGAATAGTTGGTAATGTAGTAGTAATAAGCCAAAACCAAAAACGTCAACTCAGAATTTCATTATAAAATAAATCTTGGACACCTCTGAAGATCATATGTTAATTATGAACACTGATAATGATGACTGATGATGAAAGTCATTCAGGATGGATTTTTCTTTTTCCCCAGAGCGGCAAATTGCAGAACCCTTTTCAGTGTTAGAAATTTATGTTTCATCAAGCAGCATCAATTAAAATCCATCCATAAGTTGTTATAACAGTGCAGTGCTGGATACAAATATTTTATGGGTTCATTACCCTTCAGCATTTTGACAGGCTCATTCTCTTTAGCTAGAGTTTTATTTGTATTTTAGTTTTTTTTGTTTTTTTTCTGAATGAACCCCTAACCTCCCCCTCCCCCCATGATAATTATCCCACCAGGAATGAATGTGTTCATTATCATAATTATAGACACCGAAAGCATGCTTTAAAATGGTTGCCATGAGAAAGAAAATAATCATAAGGGATATTTTCCTACATTTATCTCCACTCCATCCTGAAACCTTCTTCCACTGCTTAGTAACATAAAAGAGGATGTAGAAGAGGATAAGGAGGCATATGATTGGTTGCACGCCTGTTTCATGTTTCACAGCATATTTTATTTGTGCTCTTATCCTTCCTGCTTCAATATTGATTGTTGTGTTATAACCATGCATATGTATATATGTAATATATATGTTTCAGATCTAAATTTTAAATTGATATATTTATCCCTAATGAGCAAGCCAGGGGTCATGGTAGCAAGGAAAAACTCCCTGGGATGATATGAGGAAGAAACCTTCAGAGGTACTAGACTTAAAGGAACCCATCCTCATCTGCGTGACACCAGATAGTGTAATTATAAATAATTCCCTTCTATAAATGTATGCTATATATTAAAACAAAAAATGCAACTGTGTAATCAGGAAATTCACCACCGTCTCAACATGAAGTCTATTCCACTGAAATCATGAACTGTCCATCGATGGAGAGCAGAGCACAAAGAATGTTTCTGCAATTGTAGTCCAAAACCGCACCAGAACTGCTTGCATCAACTGTAGTCCAATTCCATCTCCACGGCTTCCAAGTCTTTGATAGAATCCCCATAAACATTTAATTTTTTTGTTTTTGTTCATATTGATGTTAAGTTGATGGTAAACCTGTGTAAAGGACATTATGTTGTAATAATGTTGTTTGATGACACTTTCCAAGCTTTAAAACATGAGTACAACTGTCCATGTGATGGCAAAACTGCCATTTAGGGTCAGAGAAGATGTGCATAACCCTGTCATTACTGTTTCATAAAAATCTTACAAAAGAACTGCATATATCTGTCTACATATACCTGTCAGTACCATAACCACAGTTTATACCATAAATACCGTATATATAAATCACCATTTTGTTTAGGTCTAGAGAAGAAAATATATAATAACTATGTAATTACAGTGGCTTGGTAGTGTCTTAAATATTCATAAAGATCTTATAAGCATAAATGCCAGATGGACACTGAGCGATAAAATGAGTCGCTCGAATATAAGTCACAGGAAGCACTTTAGGTCAACTCCTGCACCTCCTTACATCTTAAACCAATACAAAGTTTTCAATTCAAAGATGAATGTCAAAATACTGTATGTGGTAGGTATAATATCCTTATATTATCTGAAGATATCCAAAGAATAATTTTCTGGCAGTATTTCAAGTTGTAATTCTAATAATAGGTTTATATTAATGCTCTCATTTTAATATGTTTTCATTTCTATAGTAACAAGTAATTCAGAATTTAACTAATCTAAGCCTAATGAAAAATGTACAATTGTTGATATGGTGAAGTTTTCTGTGAGATGTTCATTTAGCATTTATGGAAGGAGTCTCCAGTGTCAATGCTTTGTAACAGGCAGTAGAAAGTCTTCAGGATAGGGGACTTTGCACTTCAAAGTTTCTCGGTAACATGAAGCTGTATTTTCTTGTGTTAGAAACTTTAAGACTGTGAAGGAATGAGTGTTTGTTTTAAAGTATGTGATAGGAAATGACAGGAACTAATTTGTCAAGAGAAGATTGGCAGTTCTCCCAACACCCGCACTCTCTTCAAAACCTTTTCCTCTCTTCTCTGTCCCCCTCCTC
>JANDJT010000041.1:21345104-21385138 GCA_024331685.1 Stegophilus panzeri
ATATACACAGAACAATTTCTATTAAATTAGCTAAGCTGTATTTATTATTATTATTATTATTATTATTATTATTATTATTATTATTATTATACTAAAGTCTACAGACAACCTGATTCTGAATTATAAAACAAGCTCATTCATGTCTACAGGAACATGCACTGAAATAATGTCAGATACATAAGTCTAAGCATTATCTGAGTTTCATATCCTCTCACTATTCGTTATCAAAGTGAGTGATCAGTGCATGCCATTTCTGTTCTTATTTAAAGATGTAGATTTAGTTTTATCTGTAATCCAGAATCAATAAAGGAAATTAAAAACCCATAGGAAGGAACTCGATCAGTATTACAATCAGAAAGAACTAACAAGGGAAGCAGCAGGGAGGCAGCAGAGACCAGCGCTTGGCCACTACAGCATGCTGTAATTGCATTTCTTCTGCTCTCCAGCACTTTGCTCCCCTCAGCTGCAGCTTCAGTGCCGAAAATGATTGCCCAGGACCACAATAATGAGACTCATGCGTCAGTAGGCTGACACAGGCAGTTCAAATGAAAAGATTTCTTTAAGCCCTAATCAGGATTTGTTGCAACATGCGGAGCAGATTATTTTTAGCACTGCAACAAAAGATTTGGACTGATGATGATACCACTATTTACAACAATCAGCCATAACATTAAAAGCACCCACCTAAATGTTTCGTAGGTCCCCTTTGTGCCACCAAATCAGCTCTGACCCGTTGAGGTATGCATTCCACAAGACCTCTGAAGGTGTGCTGTGGTGTCTGGCACCAATACATTAGAAGCAGATCCTTTAAGTCCTGTACTAACCACTGCATACCAGGAACACCCCACAAGACTGCTGTTTTCGAGAGCCATCACAATTTGGCCCTTGTCAATGTCACTCAGATCCTTACGCTTGCCCATTTTTCCTGCTTCCAACACATCAACTTCAAGAACTGACTGTTCACTTGCTGCATAATATATCCCACCCCTTGACAGGTGCCATTGTTACGTCACCTGTCAGTGGTTATAATGTTATGACTGATCGGTATAAATATACAAAGTATATTTACTATGCGTTCTTTTTCACTTAAACGAGAAAGGAAGAAAACATTATGCAGCATGCTATTAAAGAACAATAATCAACAGCAGGGTGATGTTGTGTGGCCTGACGCAAACCATCAGTGAGTCTGTTCTGTGACTTCAAGGACTGTCTGCTTTGGTCCAGCCATCAAATCAGACAAAATAAGGCTTCAACAGACTGTGAGGACTCCTGACAGGATCATTGGTGCACCCCTGCCCACTCTCCAGGACTTATACACCTCCAGGGTCAGGAAGCAGCCAGAAAAAATAATTACAGACCTCACACGCTCAAGCCAAAATCGCTTTGAACTCCTTGTCTCTCATAGACACTAAAAAGCACTCTGCACCAAAACAACTAGGCACAAAAATTGTTTTTTCCCCACAGGCCATCTGCCTCATGAACAGTTACTATGGACACTAATCTTTTTTTAAGTGCAATTGTTGGGCTGTAGAGCAATATATTACTGCTACCTTGTAACTGACACTTACTTGTTTGCATATCTGTTTTCTGAACATACAGTCATGTGAAAAAACAAGTACACCCCATGGAAATTGTTGGCTTTTTTGACATATTTGGACATGCAAACTTTTGATCATCTTTGAAACAGTGGTTATTAATAAAATTCATATACTTGAACAAAACCACAAGAAAAATTAGCTTTTTCAATCATTTATTCAACAGAAATATTAATATGATATTTTTATGTGGAAAAAGTATGCATACCCTTGGCCTCAGAAGCTAGTACTGCCTCTTTTAGTAGAAATAACTTCTTGTAGGTGTTTTGCATAATTTTTCACCACTCATCCATGAAAGAATATTGTATGGAAGAGTGGTCCAAAATTCCAGCAAGCCTGGTGGACAATTATGGAAAATTGCAAGATGTTGGAGGGTTTTCTTGCATGAACTGCCCATTTCAAATCCCCCCACAACATTTCAGTGATATTCAAATTCACCACCGTGCTTCACAGTTGGTATGAGGTGCTTCTCCTGAAAAACTGTCTTTGGTCTACACCAAACATATCTGCTGTTACTGTGGCCAAACAATTCTATCTTTGATTCTTCTGTCCAGAGCACATTATTCCAAAAGCCCTGGTCTTTGCCTATATGCTCACTGGCAAACTGTAGTCTCGCAAAGGATTTTTCCTGGCACACTTCCTATGCAGATCGAATTTGTGCAATCTCTTTCTCATCGTGGAAGCATGCACTTTGACAACAATAGTTGCAAGACTTACTAGCAGATCCTGTGATTAAATTTTGGGGTTCTTGGAGACTTCTTTTTGCATCAGTCAGTCTGCTCTTGGGCTGAATTTGCTGAGACGGCCAGTCCTGGACAAATTGTCAGTTGTTTGAAATCTGCAGCATTTGTAGATTATTTTTCTTACAGTGGAATGATGTATTTTAAATAATTTGGAGATCTTTTTAAATCGCTTGCTAGACTCATAAGCACCAACAACCTTGTTTATGAAGGCCTTATAGAACTCTTTAGAACTTGGCATGATCACACCACTCACCTCAATAACAAAGGGAACACCAGACACTAGATATGAGAGGGGTATAAATAAGACAGGTTCCACCTGTACTCCCTAAGCAGGTCATTAATCAGGTTCTAATCACTGTCACCCAATCTTGAACACCTGAGTCTAATTTTATGGATTTGAAGGTGTGATAAATGTCGGAGTGTACTTACTTTTTCCATGTGACTGATGTGTGTTTTTGTTCATTTAAATTTTTAAAAGACAATTTGTCAATTTCTCTACAAAATGTCAATTTTATATCATTTGATAGAGTGTATCAACTTTATTAGCAGGCACTGTTTCAAAGAGGATCCAATGCTTGCTTGTCTAAATATGTAAAAAATAATAATAATAATAATATTTTTTTAAAAATAATAAATAAATAAATAAATAAATAAATGAACAAAATTCCATGGGGTGTACTTATTTTTTCTTATGACTGTACCTGTTGGACATATGCAGTACTGTATATTGGTTAGATGGGCTTCATTTAAACATTGTTTTATTTTATCTACTTTTTCTGCTTTAATATATTTCTTTATTATGTGTTGTACCCCACTGTGTGTTGCATCCAAAGTAAGTACCAGAAGCAGCTGTAAGCCAGAAAGCAATTCCTTGCTTGGTCAATAAAGCTGTTCTATTCTATTCTATTATTAGGCTTGTATTATGTAAATTGTTACTATAGAACCAATAGCATATTAGAATAAACATTGATATAAACCTGGATTTCAATTACAGCCACAGTTGAGGCCATAAGTTTACATATGCCTTGCATATCATATTTTGTTGTTTATTTAGTACTACCCTGAATAAGCTATTTCACATAAAAGATGTTTACATCTAGTCCACAACACACAATAATAACTGAATATACATAAATGAACCAATTCAAAAGTTTACATACACTTGATTCTTAATACCGTGTGTTGTTACCTAAATGATCAATGACTGTTTTTATGTTTTGTGATAGTTTTTCATGAGTCCCTTGTTTGTTCTGAGCAGTTACACTGCCCACTGTTCTTCAGAAAAATCCTCCAGGTCCTGCACAATCTTTGCTTTGCTTTTCCAGCATCCATCTTTTCACACTGAGGACAGTTGAGGGACTCATACACTATTACAAAAGGTGCAATCATTCAGTGATGCTCAAGAAGGCCATACACTACATTAAGATCCAGGGGATATAATCTTTTGAACAGCATGATGTGTGTAATTATTTTCCTTTAAACATCTTATTTTTTCATTTAGTACTGCCCTTCAGAAGCTACATAAGATATTTACATGTTTCCCAGAAGATAAAATAATAACAATTTACATCCCCATGGTTCTTTATGTATCATGTTGCCTTCTTGAGCATCAGTGAATGTTTGTACCTTTTTTAATAATTGTGCATTAGTCAGAAGGGGTCAAATATGGAAAGGGGTCAAATATGCAGAAGATGCTGGAAAACCAAATAATGTGCAGGACATGGAGGATTTTTCTGCGGCTGTTATGGAAAATTAATCAACCCCCCTTAGACCAATCAGATTTGTTAATTCAACAAGGCGATGGGTATTATTGTTAACACACATTCTATTTACCTCAAATATATTTGATTAGCTCAACATGTTTGGTGTGTTTGAAATCATGCTTCTTTTTTTGTGTTGGAGTAACAAAGTTACTATTGCTAGCAAGTCACAAGTAATGGAAGCTTATAACCATAAAAAAAAAAAAAACTTCACACATTCACCTTGTCATTTTTCCCATGTGTTTTGACACCAAGTTGGTCAAGAAATTCATCCAAATTTTTTGTGTATATAAATGCACATACAACTTGGTAAATTAACAGGTGTTGTATTGCTTAGCCGAATTCTGATATTTGATGTAAGTATGACATACAGTTCGCATGATGCTAATTTATGGTTGTTAAGCTTACTTTAAAGAAGGAACAACAAAGATTTCTCAGTTTAGTGACTACATTTGAGATAAGTTGAAAATTTGTGTAAAATTTTTTGGCGGTTTTTCCAAGCCATCCATTTCTCCCATGATTTGGTTCACTTCAAAATAAGCCATGTCAAGTTCTCAGCAATCTTTGTTTCTTGACTGTTGCTTTTATTTTTCCATTTCATTGTGTGTGTCCATGCTGTTCTCTGGAGAATTGCAACACCTGGTACAATTGCACCACCCTGGCAATAACCACACCATTCAATTCCACACACCACTTAATCATTCTGAACGATGCACAGGAATGAAATCCAGCAGTCAGTCGGGCCAGACGGAGATCGACAGTGTCTTCTGTACCATGTCTAATGTGTTATGAGACCCACCACAGTGAGATGAAAGGCTCTTCCTATTGTCTGCTGAGTATTTTCAATCTTCCATGGGACATCTATAGTGGAATGGTTCAAGATTATGAGATGTTATAAGATTTTCAAGATCAATTTCTTGTTGGCCCACAAATATTGGTGTCTTATCACAGTTTGGGAATACACATACTAGCTTCCAGTATGCGATAAACTGTTGTATGTCATGATTTTATCATTACATTTGTGAGTTATGAACACTGTGAATTTCTTGACCCTTAACTGACTGACTCCTGGTAAAGTATTGCAACATGACCTGCAAAAATATGTATTGTCATTTATTTACAGACTGAGGAATTCTTTCACTCATATTTGCACATTATCCAGTAATATTTTATTGATTAATAAAAGCCTTACCAGGGTCAAGCATCTTTTCTTTTGCAGGAAAAAAAAAAAAAAAAGCAAAAAAGCAAATTGAATTTGTCAGTGAACAACTGCCCCTTGAACTGTGGCTGCATAATGCCTCAGATTTCATTTCGCAGCTCTTCTCCATATTACAGCTTGCATAATCACCAAAAATGCATTAGTAATATGTAACTCCTCTTATGTAACAGACTGGTATAATGTGAGAACAATTTGAACCCTACAATGAAATTCTTCGCCTAAGTGCATATTTCTGAATTTAATGTCTTCATTATTGCATTCAGATTTTTATCACATTTGCTAAAGTAAGTTATTCGTTACTTCATTATTTCATTATTCTGCTCAGGGTTGTGGATAATGTGGACATAATCATATGGATCATGTTGGACTACTGATGTCAGAAGGTTGTCAGGTCAAATCCCAGCACTGCCAAGCTGCTACTGCTGGGGCCTTGAGCAAGGCCCTTAACCCTCAACTGCTCAGTTGTATAAATGAGATAAATGTAAGTCACTCTGGATAAGGGCGTCTGCCAAATGCCATAAATGTAAATGCGGAATGTACCCAGGGAACACTGGGTACGAGGTGGGAGTACACCCTGGACTCAAGTCCATCGCAGGGTACCATGCGCATACACATTCACAGTATAGAAATATAGAAAAGTCATGCCAGCTACAGTATCAGCATGTTTTTGGGAGTTGAGAGTAAAGTGGAGAACCTGGAGGAAGCCCAAGTGGCCTCTATACAGACAGTAACCTGAGCTCAGGAGCAAACTGTGGACTCTGGATCTGTAAGGTGACAACAATACCTGCTTCACCATCATGCCACCCTTAAAAGAAGTTTATCATGAATACCTTAATAAATCCATCCATCCATCCATCCATTTTCTGTACTGCTCATCCTTTGTAGGAAAGCAGGGGGAGGTGGGAGACACCCTGGATGGGGTGCCAAGCCATCACAGGGTACAATCACATACACACTCACACACTCATTCACACACTACGGTCTTTGGACTGGGGGAGGAAAACAGAGTACCCAGAAGAAACCACTAACCTCTAAGCCACTATGCCCCCTACCTTAATAAATCCAGTTTAAAATAATATAACTTAATGAACAGTGGATTTAACAGTTACATATTATTACCCATTCCACCCCCCCACCCCCACCCAGTGTTCCCAGTTTTTTTCTTGGAAATGGAAGTCTTTAGAACGGTATTGTTCACATGGACAGAGTTTAGATACAAGTACAGGGTTTTATTGAACAAAGCAGATAAATTCAAAAGGGAAAGCTAAATTCAAAGTCACTAAACAGGCAGGTCAGGTGATAAACAGACAGATTTAACTAGGCTAGGCAAAGCTCAATAAACAAAATAGACAGACAAAGTCAGTACCAGAAAAATAAAAGCATGTAGACAAACAAAAGATTCAGTACCTTCACTATTAAAATGCAAAAACCAAGACTTAAAGATCCATGGACAATCTAGTATATTTATGGTAAGTGTACTAATTAGGTGGTGGTGATTAGAAGTCTTGGAAACAAAAAGGAGTATTTGTACACACTCTTAGAAGTATCTTAGGGTAGAAGATGAATGCAGTATAACTATTCTAAATATATGTTTGTTTACATATGGTTGTCAACTAGTTGACTTTTAGTTAAAGCAAAAACTGATTCAAGACATTACTATGTTTAGTTGATAAAGAACAGCAAAGCACTCCTCAAATTGCACTTCAATTAACAGCCAATCATAGACTACAAATTACATTACAGATCCAATGATTTGACTACATTGTTTACAAAAAGAACAAATAAATTAATGTAATAAATATTCAAAATCTATATAACATATTACACTATTTAAGGATATACCATTTATTACATCATACTTGTGTGGAAAGACCTGGTAACTCAGCTGAGATCATTGAATCTGGAACCGAGAGCATGCAACATGGAAGCTCATACCCGTCAACAGAAAATATCATATAGCTCAGTGAGCAGCCTTTCTGTGAGGATGCAGCAGTGTCTGGGAGGTTTTTCCAGGCTCATAATGATCCAGGAGTTAAAGCGCCTTGTTCAGTAGCTTCTAAAAATGAGTCTGGATTAGCCACTATGAGCTGGCCAGCACTGATTAATTCATCAGCCTTAAGGCTCTGAGCAAGCTGAGTGGCATTGGATGCTTTCTTTACTCTCTGTCGACATTTCCTTACCATCTGCCTCACTGTTTTTTACCACCATCTCATCTAATCAAAGGCTCTCTACAGTTTTGATGAATGAAAAATATGTGGACACCTGACCATCACATGTGTCCATATACGTGGGTGTTCCCCAAACTGTTGCCACAATTTTCAAGGCACACAATTGTATAGGATGTCTTTGAATGCTGTAGCATTACAGTTTCTTTACTGGTACTAAAAGGTCCAAGTCTGTTCCAGCATGACAATGTTCTTGTGCACAAGCAAAGTTCTATAAAAACATGGTTTGCCAAGGTTGGTGAGGAAGAATTGGATTGGCCTGCACAGAGCCCTGACCTCAACCCCACTGAACACCTTTGGGATAAATTGAAAAGCTGACTAGAACAACTTTAATGCCCAACCTCAATAATGCTCTCGTGAAGCACAAATCCCCAAAGCCACGCTCCAAAATATAGTGGATGGCCTTCCTAGAAGAGTGGAGGCTAGAAAAAACATTGTCAGAAGGGGACAAAATCTATTATGTCAGGTGTCCACTTTCTTTTGACCATATAGTGTATCAGTCAACTAGACTATGCAATCAGGTTTCTTTGCTATATATGGCCAAATTGTCCATTTTTTTATCTTTAGCCTTTTTAGCATATACCACTCGAGTTCTATAAAATATGTGTTATAAACAAACACAGGTAATCATTTTAAATATTAATCAGTGTAAATTTTCATTGATCAGTATCCATTTTCAGGAAGAAAAAAAAAACTGAATCAGGATGACGTATGCATTAAAATATTAAAAGCATCTCCTTTTAGTCACTGAAGCTGGGAAGCCTGAGGGTGGGAAAATTTAAAGCTCATTTTAGATGTCAATAACCATTATGCTTGAAAACATTTTAAAAACCCATTAGTGCTTTCTTAGGCAGTATTAGCTGACTAATGTAGTCCTTGGTTTTCTGTTGAAAGCGTATATGCTTTTCATATTTCAGCCTTTATTTCAGTGCTGGCTGCATATGGTAGTAAACATGCTTGATGAGATATGTTATCAAATTCCACATCCTCAGAGGTACTCTTATTACTTGTTTGTTGTGACAGGTAACAGTCAGAGAAAGTTAAATACAGAGCAAAATTGTTTGAGAGCAAGTGGAAAAACCTTCTATGTAGCGAAATGTCACCTATTCAAGCTTCAAACAACAGATGAAATGCCAGAAAATATTCAAGAAGCACACAATGTTTTTTAAAGGACACTTTGTATTGCAAATTTGGCTTTTAGTGCATTCAAATACAATGTACATTTTACCCTTTTACATAATGGCAGGTGCACTAAAATGGCTTGGAGATAATCACACACCCCTTCACACACTACAGACAATTTTGGATGTGCCACACCGCCTACAATGCATGTCTTTGGACTGGGGGAGGAAACCGGAGTACCCGGAGGAAAGTAATACCTTTTACAAATGAGCTGAATGAATTTATTTACAGTAAATTAAATGGTATTTTTCCTCTCTGGAGACAACCCTGCAATGTACAGCTAATGCTCATTGTACAGTTAATGGTAATTAAAGGAAAAATTCAAGGCACTTATTGCACTTTAGCAACAACTGAGGTTTCATTTGTTATAAGAGATGGTCATATGGAATTACGAGCAATTGCACATTTGTTACTATGGTGGTTAAATGCATCTCATTTTATTTCACAGTATTAACTACTAAAAAAAAAGTTATGTAGACTCACCAAACAATAAAAATGAATGGACAAATGACATTTTTTGCTTCTTTTTTTTTTAAAGTTTACAAAAGGTAATAATAATTTATTCAACTGAAACATAGCTTATGATTTGATACATTTTTATGAGCAGAATGTGGTTACTGTCATGTCAGTAATAGGTTCATCACAACTTCACAATATGGCCGCCATTAGCCTCACAGATTACAGCCAGATCACATGACTGTCACATGTCATTTCTCTTAAATGGTAAATGGTAAATGGCGTACTTATATAGCGCTTTTATCCAAAGTGCTTTACACTGTATCTCATTCACCCATTCACACAAACACTCACACACCAATGGTAGCAGAGCTGCCATGCAAGGCGTTAACTTGCCATCGGGAGCAACTTGGGGTTCAATGTCTTGCCCAAGGACACTTCGACATGTGGAGTCATGCAGGCCGGGAATTGAACCGCCAACCCTACGATTAGTGGACAACCCGCTCTACCAACTGATCCACAGCCACCCCAGCTGCTCTTCTGATTACACTCACCTGTTTTGTGTTTCCCCTTGATTACTGTTCCTATTTAAGTTCTGTGAGTTCTGTGTTACTGTTAAGCCTTTGCTGTTTGCATCTCCAAGTTCTGTTTTTATGCTCATTGTATGACTCTTGATTTCATTAGTTTCCTTTGCCTGCACTTGCATCCATCTTATGCATCTTATCCTTCTTACAGTTCCTATGCATCTTATCCTTCTTACAGTTATGACTTCCTCTCTGCTTTATATAATATTCATTATTGCAAGACATGCCAGAGACCATTAAAAAGGACCAGAAAACATTAAGAGGAAAAAGTAAAATAAAGTGAGAAATGCTGGGCACTTAATCAGTCAACAGTCCTTTATGGGACAATTTTAAAACAGTCATTGAGTCTCCAATATACAGTAAATCCAACAAAGATATCCAATAATCCAATAAAATCCACTCCAGTAGTAAACATCCTATATTAATTGTTGGGACTGTCTTGTGAACACAATTTCAAACTTTAAAGAGTTTAACATTAATTTTACTTTCAGGTCAGTGCTGAAAGCAGTGTAGAATTATGTTTCCTATCAGCCCCGGCACTTGTATACAAACCTGAGTCATATTATAATCTAATGAGCTCTTGTATACAAATTCTGTTTTTGCTATTACTTATTGTCTAACTTTTGTCACCTTCATTTCATGGTTCATGTATGTTTCCATGTTTAACAAGTTATTGCTCATTTTCTAGAGTGTGTTTCACCTATTAAATGCTATTGTATTCTACACTTGCATCAGTCTCCAATTCAAAACCTGGATGATTACACACCATTTATTGTTTCCTTATGGTCTTGCAGCTCCTTCATAGTTCACTAAATAATAGGTAATTGTCTCCAGATGTTAAAAAACAACAACAACAACAACAACAAAAACATAAATAAATAAGAAAATCCAAAGGCAAATCTTTTTTTTTCCTTGTTAATTTAGTTTAATGCAACATGGTGAATGGAAACATATGGGTGTTAAAAAGTAAATACATTAACAAAGTTATATATGTACAAAGTAAATTATTTATTTATTTTTTTTAATTATTTTTAATATTATTAATTCTTATAATTGTATACTTTATTGGAATTAGTTTTTTGGGACTATGTGAACAATAAAAATAAAAAAAAATTATGCATCCTTGATCTAGAGGCCTCTTCTCTCCTTGATTCCTCTGAGTGCATTTAAAGAAACAATACATCCTTAAAGATGGTGGACTTCAGTTGATTTCCATTTGGATGCAGGATCAAGTAACCAAGGAGGCATTAAATTAGTTTTTTTTCTGTGTGTCACCATTTCAGCCACACCCACAGAGGAAGCTCTTTCAATCACCTTGAGCTGTAGTGGGCACACTCTCAGGAAGACATTAATGTAGCAACCAACAGTAACAATTCAAACCAGTCAATTTGCATGAAAAACAAGTTTAGAGTCAGCAGCAACTTTATTCTTATGATATCATCCTTGCTTCTTAATATTGGTTTGAATTTCTCTTGAGATCAGAAGCTGAAGAAGGACTGTGTGTTGGTTAAAAAAAAAGACACTTGATATTTTATACTAATTATATTATTCTGCATAGAAAGAACAAGTACACTTATTTCTGGTATTTTAATTGACAAACTTGCATTGTCAAACTAATTAAACATGTTAAAGGTGTTGGGATTTGATGTCTGAGCCATTACTGCAGGTGTGAGTTAGCGTTTGGTTTTCTCCTCTTGTCTGTGCCAATGGTCATTATTTTCTTTTGTGCTGGAATTTGTTGTCTGTGAACACTGCCAGCTCCTTAACCTGCCAAAATCCTCCACTTGGTCATTAGAGGCAGCTGAAAATCCCCAGACCTGTGCCATGGCTGTAGATACAAGATGGAGAACACGTAGAGGTGTTTGTTAAACCAATAATTTCCCTGCTTGGGCCCATTTCTATTTAATATTATCTGAAAAGCTTCCACAGGTATTCCCTTGTAAGAACCGATGCATTTAAGAAGGCTATTCAGCATTTCAGAGAGCCAATTCATTACACTGATAACAAAATCCCATGTCAGATTTGTATTTCCTTATCACTAGGACACACTGTTTGAAAGCTCCCAGGGGCCAAAGGAGCATTATGACTGCCTTTTGCACTCTTTGACTACCAATTTTGTTTAACAGCTTGCAGGTATTGTTTAAAATATTGCTATTTGACCAGGAATTATGCTTTCTAAACTGGATAATTTACCTTTGGTGTTTTCAGTACACTTCACAGTCAACTGTCAGATTTATTATGTAGTCATTACTGGCACTGACACTTTTTTATTCTTTTCCTGACTGTCCCAAGCACCACAAAGAGAAAAAAAATGTCTTTAGGGACAACTTGGAGATCATAAAGCAGAACTAGTCCACTACATTTTACAGCATTATAGATTATTGTGGACTTGTTCATAATGATGCAAAAACAAAACAACAACAACGAAAAAACAGTAGTGTTGGCACCTCATAGCTCCAAGATCCCTGGTTTGATCCTGAGTTTGGTTCAACTCAGACTTTTTCATGTTCTCCTTGTGGCTGTGTTGGCTTCCTCATGGTTCTCTGATTTCCTCCAAACTCCCAAAAATAACCCAACAAGCTTTGGGGGTTTCCTCCTGGTAATCCTGTTTCCTCCCCCAATCCAAGGACATGCAGTGTAGGTTGACTGGCATTTCCAAATTGTCCATAGTGTGCAAATGTGTGCGCAGTTGTGACCTGCGTTGGGTTGGCACCCCATCCTTGTGCCCCGAGTTCCCTGGAATAGGCTCCAGGTTCCCCCACAACCCTGTTTAGGATAAGCAATGTGGAAAATGGATGGATGGATGGAGATAATAGTAAAATTCATAATTCTGGAAGTGGAACTATGTATATTCCATTAAGTATAATGATTATAATAAGTATAATGGATTTTTTATTGAATCTTTTTAGTAATGATGATATAGTTAGTGCACAATATGTCTTGAGCTTTATGCTTTTCCTGCCCACACATACTGTTTTCACTGAATTATTATTCAGTGTTTTAACATACAGCTTGTTTGTGTGACTTTATAATAATATTCAGCACACTGAGGTGGCCAAAGAAATACATTTATTTTATTTAAGACCAAAACAAATCACCATATGGACCATATCTATTGTATATTCTGTAGCCTTATCCACCATTTAACAAAATAATTGGTGGGTCAGAAAAATAATGACCTAGGAGACACATAAACATGGTGTGAATAATAAAATAGCATCTGATTAAGTTTTATTTCAGCAAGGCTGGATTTATGGATTCATTTACATGGGTTATGTGAATTTGCCACAGTATAACTAATGGTTAGTTTTAGAGAAGCACAGATTAATAGCAACTAAAGTGAAAATTATGTCTCAGTATAACTTTTGTGTAGCTATTGAAGCTCTAGCCGAGACACGTAATGACTATCATCGCTGTGATTTCACATCATTGCTTCAGGAACAAGGTTTTCAGGTCAGATTAAAATGGCTGTATTAAAATGGATATTACTTACCAGTGAAAGAACCATTAACCCTAATGACAAGCAAATTCCTAATATGGGAACTTGTAATTATACAATTGTAATGCTACAGTATACAAAGACATTCTGTACTGTTATGTGCTTCCAACTTTTTCCAACAGGTTTTCAGAGACTGCAACACACATTAACTAAAAACTACTAAGAATGACTATGAATTATTGTAATTTGAATGTAATTTGAATGTAATTTGGGACCAAATGACGAGACCTGTGAATTTGGACTTGCTGTAGCGGGTGTAAAACTGTTTTTTGTTTTGTTTTGTTTTTGTTTTTGTTATGTTTTTAATTTTAACAAAGAAATGTTAACACCCTGCTTCAGTCTTACCCAGGCTCACAGAGGTGTTAATCTTCTGTTAATTAAGTGTTGTTTGCAATGTTTTTGTGTTGTGTGCCATATTTTGCACTTCAGCATTTGTTCCTAAGTGGATTGGTGTTATAGTGATCATGTCAGTCAATCAGTATGATCGGCCAACAGTGACAGTAATCTTCCACAGATGTTGTAGTACTGATAGGAATAAAGCTGAGATTTTGACTTCAGCAGTGTACTTACACAGTGACTAGTTATTCCTACAGCTATTACACACGTGGATAAACACATGCTCATGAATTATACAAGCCTAGATTAGTAGTAGCAGACATTCCTATTTTTCACAGTATTGAAAATGAGAACGAAAATGAACCAATTTTATAGTGCAGCAGTACGTTCCTGCAAGGTTTTAACCTTCAGATCTATTTGTATGTATTCATACAGACATTGCAGCATTATCATTAGCTATTGGTTGATACCTCATAAACAAAATAGAAACTCCTAGTAGAATTACACCTGTGTGTAGATTCTGTATGTTTTATTCCACTCTGGATGGCTAGGGCTTATGATGGTTACTATTTTGGTAGTTTTCCCTGAGATTGGGTTGTGGTGATTTTGCAGGCCAGTCCGTATCCCAGTGTCCTAGTGTTTCATCATGCTCATTGCACAAGACATATACACAGATGAATGTGGGAGTGTCAATTTTGTGACTCTGGCTAATAACTGACCATCCACATTTATGCTCCAGGTTTTCAATTAACTTCCAGCTGTTTCTTTTTATTAACACTTACTTTTCCAGCTTTTTGGTGCCCCCGTCCCAGCGTTTTTGAGACATGTTGCGGCCGTCAAATTAAAATTACCTTATTTTTTACTTAAAATGGTACATTTACTCAGCTTAAAAAAATGATATGTTTTCTATGTTCTATTGTGAATAACATATGGGTTTTTGAGATCTGCAAATCATTGCATTTTTTCTTATTTACATATATTTACATTTTACACAGCACCCCAATATTTTTGGACTTGGGGTTGTACATTTTTTTTAAATGCTATAAAGAGCAGTAAACAGTAATAAATGAAACCAAGTCAATATTTATTAATTATTAATATATGACAACGCTTTGTTTAAAAAAAAAAAATCATAATTAGTGCAGTTTTATAAGGAAATGAGCTATAAGTTTTACTGAGCATGTTGCAGAACCAGCCACAGTTCTTCTGGAGACTTTGACTTTCACACTTGTTTATTATTTTTTCAGCAAAACCCAGCAGGCTTCATTATGTTTTTTTGTCTGAAAAGTGGTATCTTACGTAATATGTTGCTTTCTTTACTGACATACAAAGTATTTATTCCATTTGTGATGGAAAACTAATGCTTGGAAATCTAAAATGTTTTTGTACTGACTCGATAATGTAGAAGTTATAAAATAAAATTCTATAATAAACTTTGTACTTAAATAGGGTGCCGAAGACTTTTGCACAATTCAGAGAGAGAGAGCGAGAGAGAGAGAGAGAGAGAGAGAGAGAGAGAGAGAGAGAGAATATTATAGTTTTTCTTTATTTAGTTTAATATTATCGAATCTATAGTTTTTGTTTATTTATATTTATTTTAATATGATATTTATTGTATATATTTATATATTTTATTTTATATTTCAATATAAGAGATTTATATTTATTTTAATAGAGAGAGTGTGGGGTAGCATGATTCCTTCCACAATGGGTCTCTATTAGTGCTTGTTGTAGATCCCATTTTTGAATATTAGATGAAATAATAAATGGGTCAATGAGCACGCTTCCCCATGATTGCACAATTTTTCAAAGGCAAGAAAAGCTTATATCCGTCAATTTTTTTATTGATTGGTCAGTTTGTATTTCAATGCATGGAATTGTAAATGAGGACTTTATGATAATAATAATAATGATGATGATGAGTCTTTATTGATCACATATACATACGCACAGTGAAATTATTTTCTTCGCATACCCCAGCCTGTCAGGGAGCTGGGGTCAGAGCGCAGGGTGAGCCATGATACAGCACCCCTGGAGCAGAGAGGGTTAAGGGCCTTGCTCAAGGGCCCAACAGTGGCAGCTTGGCGGTGCTGGGGCTTGAACCCCCCGACCTTCTGATCAGTAACCCAGAGCCTTAACCACCAAGCCACCACTGAATGAAGTGATTCAACATTTGTTGAATTTGTATTGTAAATGGTGCAGGTTTACCCCACCTGCCTCTGAGTCACCACTGGCAACAATTGACAAGAAATGCCTCTCTGACAAATGACAAAGTAATGCCTGTATGAGCAACTCACAGACCACAAAGGAAAGTAGGTTTGAGTGATATAAAAGCAGGCCTATAATAATTCCATGGTTTCATAATTTTTGACTTGTATTTAAGTCCTTTCTTGTTGGGTTCCCTGGTGGGCTAACATATGGTGCTCTCATTGCCTTGGCCTGGGTTTGATTCCCAGTCAGGGAACCAACCCCAGCCACTGGAGGGTTGGACGAGCAAGTGCACTCTCAAGCCCTACTATAGAAATGGGGAGGGTTGCATCAGCAAGGGCATCCAGCATAATACTTGTGCCACAATCAATATACGGTAGATGATCCGCTGTAGGGACACCGAAATGAGTGCATCCGAAAGAGGGAAAAAAATTGAGTCCTTTCTTGTTACTTTTGCTTAGAAAAAAACAGAGTAAGTCTGCAGGCTGACAGAAATCCAATGAGTATCTCTTAGCTTATGTCTTCTGTTGAGAACAATGCCACTCCTTGCATTAGACTAGGCTGCAACCCTTCTGCCAGAGGGTAATTGCTTTATTTGCCTCATTGCTTTGTAAATCTGTGCACAATCATTCTTAGTACGATTTATTTCTCTATTTTCTCCTCATTCAAAACAGACATTTAGAAGTAGTTAAGAAACTAGGCCTAGTATGAAATGTCACACAAAGTTTATTTCTTAATAACAAAAAATCTTGTAATTTAGAAGAATGAAGAGCTTGAGAAAAGTGATGTAACACTGTTTCCAGTGAAATTCCCGGAGGATCACAGTTCAGTGTTCAGTGTTTTCTCATGCTTTGAGACTAGATTTTGTATTCAACACAGCTTTATATATATTAGTGTATGGCATCAAATCATGTAATATACAGTGTGAAAAAAACATTCATTGTACAAAAGAATTCACTGTTAAAAAACAGTCCAGTTGAGGATTGCTGGGGCTCTCTCTTATTTTGATCATTAACTGTTGCTGTTGTCATGTTAGACTCCTGTTACTTATGTGCTGTAATGTCTCTGTGAACTTGTGCTGTGGTTAATTTATTGAGCAGATGTCAAAACTCATGTCTGTAACCAACCAGAGAGAAAAAAATGCATTGGTGTTGATGACATGAATGTTGAAGCTTTGGAAGCTGATCTGTTGGAGCAGAGTGTACAGATGAGGATTTGAGAGAGCTGGACAGACTAAAAGACTAAAGTGCTGCCGCATCGCTCTCTTTAGGTAGAAATAAAGGGAGAACTATATCCCACTGGCAAACTATCAACCGGTAGTTAAACGCCATTAAACTAAACTAATAGTCAGAATTTAATTACAAAATAAATACTGGACATCATTAAAGATTATATATTAATTATATTGAGCAGGGTGGATTTTTTTTTCCTTTAGACAACTATCCAATGAATAACCTAAAGCCTTAACTGTTGAGCCACTACTCTTGCATTGCACTGTGGGAAAGCAGCATTGTGCTGTTCTCATGATGCAGTGTTACACCACTCTGCAGGTGCTCTCTAAATAAAATCCAATATTGTTATAATTACTTCAGGTTTTCTTCTCGATATAACAGCTGGATTAAATCTAAAGTTTATGAATGAAGGCTACACTCCTGAGATAAGCGTGTTAGGAATTAAGGGTTTAGCCTGGCATGCCAATCAATTCTGTTTTGTTCTCCTCCATGATTATATCCCAACATTCCCTGCTGTACAAAATCAATAGCATGACAAAATTCAAGTTATCAAAATTCAAGTTGATCCTGAAAATTAAAACTTCTTGCTTGTCATTTTGATTCATCAGGCCATAATTTCCATCTGCTATGAAGGGGAGTGCATTTCCTCTGGGCAATCTGGTGCTTTTACACACACAGGGATAAGCTTGTGACTAGGATCTGTTCAGCCTTGCATGTTCATTTGTAGCATACAGATTGGGCTGTCTTCTGAATTAGAAATACTGGATTATGTAGACGTTATATTAACCAAATAATGTGTATGAGGTGCAATCATTTTCCACTTGCAATTGCACTGAAGAAAAATTCCTTTAGACATCAGCATTGTGTAAATGCAGATCAGATAGCTTATTTCATGCAAAATGCTTTACCTACAAACATTTCACTGTGGTAAATAAACCATGAAATCTGTACAGGCAAATGACAAAATGCCACAACGCACTAATGTAGCATGTTACAGTCTTGCCATTTTCTGTGAGGTGAAAATCTCTCTCTCTCTCTCTCTCTCTCTCTCTCTCTTTCTCTCTCTCTTAATTTTTATAAATGCGAAACAGCTCATCCTAAACAAATACGCCTATTTGCTGCCAGTTATTTTCTGTGTACTTTTGCGTCTTTGCATTTATCAGCGCCAAAAAAGCAATCAGAAATGTTGGATAGCAATTTTTCTCACTTGTTTACACACATTTCAGAAAAGAGTGTCTCTCTTGTTTTTTAACAACTGTACAAATCTTCACATATTGTGAACAAAATAAAACTCCGGCTGGACACCATGATCACACACACACACACACACACACACACACTTTTCACAAAATAAAACATTCACATCACTTGATTTATATGATATATTTTTTTATTTGCTTGGTACTATTATTGTAAAGATGGTAAAAGGCCCCAAAGATATCTATTAATTCCCAGTGAATAAATCGCTTGAGAGAACGAATTATTTAATTACTTAATACAAGGCAAAGACAATCAAAACATCAGAGTAAATTGTACCAAAATACATTACACTTGAACCATGTATCAAAAATAAAAATCCAAACAAAAAACGAACGAAACGAACAGAAACACACACGAATGAAACAGAGCAGATCTGTTTCTACATTACATGCAGTTTCTGGTCCAGTCTAATGATGTTTATATATAAATGCAGTAAGGGACTGCAATGTACTTTAGTAATACATGTACAGATTGTCGAAATTGCAGGGTAGCACACACGTGTTACATAAAAATATTTTAGCTGTGCAAGCAAAGTGCTTCTGAATCAACAGGAAGTGAAAAGCGTTCTTTGAAATTGGTGACGATATAAAAGGTAAGGAACAATACACTTGGAGGCTCACTGTAATAGGAAAATAATCAACAACACAATAATGTCTTTGTGTGGTAACAAAATTACTGTTACCACCTCAAAGTTTTAATAAAATTCATGACCTGAAGTGTTAATAATTTGTGTTTAATATTCTAACGTTAATGAAAAAAGTTTCTGTTGTAGGACCTGAGAGAACCAGGCCATAAAGAATTTAGCAGATAAGAGACCATGAGCTACATTCCACTGAAGGCACCCTCTCAGACATTCAAACAATAAGTCACAGATTCGCTCACAGGATGAGGCCCAGCTAATGTGGTTACAGATAAGTGCCATCTCAAAGTAACATTAAAGGTCGTTGTAAAGAGGCCACTTGGTGATCAATCAGTCCCTTTAAGACCACAAGGAGTTAAGAAATAAAACATTATCCTGGGGCAAGGTGAAAATCCCTGGGCTCTAAGTTCATACCATCTTCAAAAAGGACACAGACTCTGCGAACACCTTTCTGGACCTTATTTCTCTGATTATCTACTGGAATATGTGCCATCATCTCTTCAGATCAACCACCCTGCCTTCTTAATGCTAGCTCACCTCATATAAGCACAGGCTAGCTCACCCTGACCTGGATTAACCCTCAAGTTGTGAAACAGAGACTGTGAAATCTAGACCTCCTCTTGTCTAGAACAGCTCTCCACACCAGGACCAGCACAAAGAACAGAGACAGATAAATTTCTTCATGGAGTTCAATTTAATGTATCATGCTTTCAGACAAGGTTTATAACACAAACTTTGTAATCATCATACTGTTGTGCCTTTATACTCACACCACCTATCCCACAAATTGATTTATTATCATTTCCTATACACTCACGTATCCATGTCCAGAATCCAAAACTGTAATCCTTTTGTTTTGTTAACATATGTATATTTACTAGCTAACTGTTGAGCATTGTGAACTATATTAACCCTGTATGTAACCTAAATGTAGCTATTAGGCTTTCATTATCTGGTATTAGGCCAATATAGCTGGCAAAGTATTCCTTATATTTAAAGACATCGTGTTTGATATGTGTGTGTTGTTTGTAACATTTCCAGAATGCTAGTGAATGGCAAATTTTCATAACTCATCGCAAAATTACTGTTTAAAGGTAAAGGACAAAATTAACACTAAGTAAGAATGAGAATGGATCCTAAAAGAGATTATGAAAATTAATTGGAGGGGAAAGACCAAACTCTACACCAGTAACCCAAATAGACCAATTCTAATTGGTTAGGACCCCTAGAGGGCTGGGATAGTCAGCAAGGGTTTAAAGGCCATGCCACAGTGAAGTAAACCCGCTGGCAGGCAGCGAGGAAGATTCATTTTGTTAGTCATGTCCGTTTCATCATCTGTTTTTCAGACCTCCACTTCTTTCTTTTCTTAAGTATTACTGGTCATTTTAACCTATAAAAACTCTTAAAACAACCTGTGACCATGATCACCGATCATCGACTCGACCAGGCCCCCTGACCTCAGACGACGCCACACGCCTCATCTCACACTAACTATGGCAAGCAAGTACACATATTTCCCATGTTTAATAAGCTGGCGCAGTACTTAGGAATCCATAGCCTACAATCAGTTTTTTGGTCACTCATAATGCATTGATGGTTGGCTCAGGTCAGTGTCTATTTTGAAGCCATTATTTGCCGAAACACTAGAATTCTGCTTTGCCTCTGTTATAAGTCTATTCCTCTTTGCCATGCCCATGTGTGTATGTGTGTGTATGTGTGCTCATGTGTGTATATGTGTTAGAATAGTCTTTGTGTAGTAGTTAGATTAGTTTATGTGTCGTAGAATAGTGTAATAAAGTCTCGTCTATATTAAAGTGAAGTTGCCTGTGATTCATTTGCTCATGATCTGAGTCCCTAAACTTGCCGATTTCATTACGCTGCTCAGAAATATTGCGTCATCACTAGAAGGTATTAGTATCGAAGGCCACGAGAGTAATAACTTTCAGAATCAGCTCACAGAATCACTCAAAGTTTCGGTGGGCGAATAAATTGGTTAGCTGCTGTTAGTTGATTCTGGCAATATTTCCCTAAATCAAATTAAGATTCTTATGAAGCTAAGGCTTTCCTACATGTATTGGTAGAGAATATAGGTAACTAAATTTTCCTTCAATACAATGGTGGAGAATTCAACAAATTAATCTAAACAGCTAATTTTCCCTACACTGTCATCACTTATGTTATCACTCTTTTTTTCTCTGTATCTTTTGAATATATTAGACATAAATGTAGCTTTTCGTGTTACCTAGAAACCACAAATTTGAAAAATCTTCCGTCCTGAAGATATTACCAAAAGAGGAAACATTACATTTACAGCCTAACATATGTCAATGAAGACTTCTTTCAATAAATGTTGAATAAAAATCTCCCTGCAGAATACTTCATCATATCCCTGTGAATTAATTGTAGTCTTAGTAGTGCATTAATATAAATCTGTGATTTGTCTTGCAGACAGAAGTACTATCAGAACTGTTACTATAGGAAATGAATCAACGCCTTCTGACCAATCAGATTCCACTGGACTGTGCTATGATTGAGTTCAGAGTGTGTCTTTCTCTTGTAGCTACAGCTAACAGTGCAAACAGAGATGTCATTATTGTTATGTCAGTGCAGACACACCGATACTACCAATCAACTTCTGATGAAGCTTTGCACACTCTCAGCTTCTTATCAAGCAACTGCTTGAGGAGCTTCACCCAAGAGGATTTCCTAATAGGCCAAACTAATCACTGCTTCTCAGTTCTACATGAAAATACTTTTGGGAAAACAATTTAAATTTGAGATAAAACTAATTAGTTAATCAAAATGCCTTTAAGACAATTAAAATACAGTCATGTGAAAAAAATGTTGAAAAATGATTGGATTTTTTTTACATATTTGGACAAGCAAACATTTGATCATCTTTGAAACAGTGCCTGTTAATGAAGTTGATATACTTGAACAAAACCATGAGGAAAATGAGCTTTTTCAATTATTGATTCAACAGAAATATGAATAGATGCGATATTCTTCTGTGGAAAAAGTAAGTACACCCTCGGCCTCAGAAGCTAGTATTTCCCCCCTTTAGCAGAAATAACTTCTTGTAGGCTTTTTGCATAATTGTCCAACAGGCTTGCTGGAATTTTTTACCACCCTTCCATGCAATATTCTTTCAGCTGGAAGATGTTTGAGGGTTTTCTTGCATGTGCTACCCGTTTCAAACCCACCCCCTCACAATATTTCAATGGGATTCAAATCTAGGCTTTGACTAGGCCATTTCGTAACCCTCCATTTCTTCTTTTTGTTCCATTCACTGGTGGTTTTGCTAGTGTGCTTAAGATCATTGTCCTGTTGAAAAGTCCAGTTTTGGTTCAGCTTCAACTTTCATACAGATGGCCCCACATTATCTTCAAGTAGTCGTTGATATGAAGACGGAAAGGTACTGACAAAGACTGTTGAGATCCAACAATGATGGGAAGATTACTACAAGCAGCTCCTGAATGAAACGAACCAACATGGAAAAAGATACAAACAAGAATTGGCGAACAAAGAAGAAGTACCACCGATCAGCAGACAAGAAGTGCAAGCGGCACTGAAGAAAATGAAGCCCAATAAAGCTATGGGCCCAGATGAGATCCCTATCGAAGACTGGAGTTGCTTGGGCGATATGGCAATAGGGTTTCTCACTGGGCTGTTCAATCATATATTGAACACCGAAGCAATGCCAGCGGAATGGAGAGAAAGTGTTCTAGTACCTACCTTCAAAAACAAGGGAGACGTACAGAACTGCTCCAACTATTGTGGTTTGAATCTCATTAGCCACACTATGAAACTCTGGGAGAGAATCATAGATGATAGACTCCGCAAAATTGTCCCTGTCAGTGAGCAACAGTTTGGATTTGTTCCGGGCAAGAGCACCATATAAGCTTTGTTCGCCCTGCGGTTGCTCATGGAGAAGCACTGAGAAGGGCAAAAAGAACTGCACTGCATATTCGTGGACCTGGAGAAAGCGTATGATAAAGTCCCACGAGAAGAGGTTTGGCACGCCTTGCCCCAGTCAGGTGTGCCAGCCAAATATGTCAGAGCGGTTAAAGACTTGTATGCTGACAGTAGGACCAAAGTCAACAGCGCTGTGAGAACCACAGACAGCTTTGACATTAAGGTTGGACTCCACCAGGGGTCAGCCTTAAGTCCATTTCTGTTTATCACCCTCATGGACAGGCTGACAGATGGACTCCGGCAAGAACCACCATGGACGATGATGTATGCCGATGACATCGTACTATGCAATGAGAGCAAACGCCAAGCTGAAACAGCACTGGAAAGCTGGAGAGCCACGCTCGAAAAGGGGGGACTGAAAATTAACAGCAAGAAGACCAAATACATGTGCATTGGTGATCCTGAAAACCATGACTCATTGAAGTTCAATGATGGAGAAGAAATTGAACAAGCAGATAACTTCTGCTACCTTGGATCCATTATGGAGAAAAATGGAACGACCTGACAAGAGGTCAACCACAGGATCCAAGCAGGATGGGACGGCTGGAAAAGAACTACAGGAGTCATGTGTGACAAAAGAGTGCTGGCTAAAATGAAAGGAACCATCTACAACAAAGTGGTGCGACCAGCCTGCTGTATGGTCTGGAAACAGTGGCAACCACAAAAAGACATACTGCTGCTCTGGAAGTTGCAGAGATGTGAATGCTCAGATTTTTGTTAGGCCACACTAGGCTAGACAAAATTCAAAATGAGCAAATCAGGAAAACGACCTAAGTCGCGCGTTTCATGGACAAAGCAAGAGAAGAGAGATTGAGATGGTTTGCGCACGTAAATAGAAGAGGGGTAGAGCATGTCACATGAAGAATGCTCAGAATGAAAACCCCAGGAAAACGGAAGCGGAGAAGACCGCTACGGAACTACATGGCCCAAATAAGCATGGACTTAAAAGAGGCCAGGGTGTCACTGGAAGACACCCACGACAGAGACATATGGAAAAAATTTATTTGCTGTGGCAACCCCTGAACAAGGGAAAAGCCGAAGAGCGTCGTTGATATGATGCAGAATTCATAGTTGAGTCAATGAATGCAAGCTGTCCAGTACCTGAGGCAGTGAAGCAACCCCAAACCATAATATTTCCACTACCGTGCTTCACAGTTGGTATGAGGTGCTTCTCCTGAAAAGCTATCTTTGGTCTATGCCAATAATTTCTGCTGTTACTGTGGCCCAACAACTCTAACTTTGATTCGTCTGTCTAGAGCACAATATTCCAAAAGTCCTGGTTTTTGCCTGTATATTCATTGGCAAACTGTAGTCTTTCAAAGGCTTTTTCCTGGCACAACTCCCATGCAGGTCAAATTTGTGCAATTTCTGATTATAGAAGCATGCACTTTGACACCAACAGATCCTGTCATGAAATTTTGGAGTTCTTGGAGACTTCATTTTTGCATCAGATGTTCTGCTCTTGGGCTGAATTTACTGGAACGGCCAGTCCTGGACAAATTGGCAGTCGTTTGAAATTTGCACCCTTTGTACATTATTTTACTTACAGTGGAATGATGCATTTAAAATAATTTGGAGATCTTTTTTAAATCCCTTGCCAAACTCATAGGCATCCACAACCTTTTTTCTGAAGGCCTTACAGAACTCTTTAGATCTTGGCATGATGACACCACACACCTCAATAAAAAAGGGAACACCAGACACTAGATATGAGAGGGGTATAAATAAGACAGGTTCCACCTGTACTCCCTAAGCAGGTTCTAATCACTAGCACCCAATCTTGAACACCAGAGTCTAATTTTACGGATTTGAAGGTGTGATAAATGTAGGGGTGTACATACTTTTTCCATGTGACAGAATTTTATTAATTTAAATTGTGAACAGTACCACAGAATGTCAATTTTATGTGTAATTTGATACAGTGTATCATCTTTATTAATAAGCACTGTTTCAAAGATCAAATGTTTGCTCATCCAAATATGTCAAAAAAGCCAACAAAATAAAAGTCTCTCTCTCTCTCTCTCTCTCTCTCTCTCTCTCTCTCTCTCTCTCTCTCTCTCTCTCTCTCTCTCTCGCTGTCTCTAAGCCTGCACTGTGTATTATCATTGTCCCTGGATCAGAAGACGGCAAGGTTTAATGAATAGAAGGCAACAAGAGACTATGTGTGTGTGTGTGTGTGTGTGTGTGTGTATGCCACGACCAGCTGCTGATGTTATCTTCTGTCTTCATCTGAGCTGAACGATCACAGAAAACCTGTCAGAAAGGTCACTCAAGTGGTAATAGTTTATCACTCTCTAGTCTTTAAAGTTCTTTTATTTTTGTGACCTTTGGAGACTTTTCTCCATTATTCCTCTCTTGGTGAAATTTATTGTATCTGGCACCATGATGGAGTGCATGGTAGAAATATATCTACCTAGAAAACAGCTGAATAGATATGGGACATTTATTGCAAAAGCTCAAACAAATATTACATGGGCTTTTAATTAAATATGAGGTATGAGTTTTGTTTTGTTTTTCCTTCACACTCACCTGTGTTTCACAAGAGATGAATGTACTGTATGGGTTTTATATTTGCTACACAAACATTTATTTCCTATACAGTGTAAGACTTTATTTGGATAGTCCACTGGAGTCCAACTAATTCTAATCAGTTTCAACAGTTTATGCTTGATGTTTAGTAGACACAGATTATTTGCAAATAATATACAGTAGTATATTATTATAATCTAAGGTGTTATAACCTACGATTTGCAGCATCATATGGACAAGGATTTGTAAAAATTCAGGTTTACCAGGCTAAAGAATATCTATAATTAAGCTCTATCAACACTCAAGTAGCTGTTGTTTATATTCATTATAAAAAATATATATATTGTTTACATGTATTGTTCATATGTTGTTCATATTATAATATATTTATATGTTGTTTATATTATATTTGCTGTTAATGGTCACGGTTACTTAGTGGTTAGCATGTTTGACTCACACCTCTGGAGCTGAGGGGTTCAAATCCCGACTCCTCTCTATGTGTATGCGTGGAGTCACTCCACGTACTCCTATTTTCTCCCCCAGTCCAAAGACATGTGTTTTAGGCTGATTGGCATTTCCAAATTGTCTGAATTGTGTGAATGTGTGTGATTGTACCCTGCATGGGTTGGCATCCCACCAATCAAATATTCTGACTAATCAGACATGAGAATTTGATCGTGTTGGGTCCAAGTCCACCTTTGTCGAGTTCGAGTCGAGACCAAGTCCTTAACTAATAGAGTCTTAGTCCAAAAGGGGTCGAGTTGGACTCAAGTCTAAGTCCTTAATGGCAGAGTCCAGAAAGTAATTAAACTGAAAAAAGATTTGAAATTGCAATTGTAAACTCAACACTGAGTTTACAGTTTTAACCTTCACAAACCAATGGCAAATCTTGCAATTTAATATTTTTATTTCATGACAACAGCACCTCAACTAGTTTCCTATCAAAAATGGTTTCAAAAAGAAAAAAAGGGATATGGAGGTATATGTAGAATTTTTATTATATTACAAGTGTATGAAAATACAAATTAACCTGTTTTGATGCCTCTCCCCCACAGTTATATAGGCTGAGAGAGAGAGAGAGAGAGAGAGTATAGAGTAGAGTTACATTTAGCAGCATGTCATAACAACAATTTTCATGCTTTATTACTGCTTTTAATCTGTCTATGAATGACAACAAACTCATTTCTGAACACAGCTCTGTTCTTGTAATGTTTTTTTTTCATTTTAATTCCTACCATGAAAAAAAATTCCTATCAGCAGGGTTTATGTTATTTACTACATTAAGAATACATTTCATATTTTACATGAAATTCAAGATTGCAATCACTAAATTTTAATGTTTGTGTTTGTGTTTGTGGTGGGCGATATGACTACAATCTTATTTCATGATAACGATACGTTTTCTCAGGTATTCAAGTAACTAATTGAACAAAGCAATTAAATGTAAAATGAAATAGACTTCACTGTATGACATATACAGTGATTCTTGTTAAATTCAATGATGTTATTCAGTCAAATGACTGAGTGATTTTCTCTTAGTCTTTTGTTGTTTGATTAACATTAATGACACAGACAGCAGCAGGTTTATTAGACTGCTGTCACTTTAAGGCTGAATGTACAGATCCAATATACTGTATTGACACACCTCCGTTTTTTTTTAACTGTTCACATTCACTTAAGACATAACCGACTGTGTTTGCATGAATACTTGGCCAGACCTGCATTTTGACATGATGTGTGGGTATTTATTTGACCATCCAAGCTTAATAAGCCGCTAAAGAGAACTCAATAGACTCTATGCATGAACGCTGCTTACGTATTTCCGGAAGAATCTCAGCCAGCGACTTTATGTCCATGTAGCGCGTTCCTCTAGCGAAGTGTACTAGCGGCAAAACTCTTTCATACGATTCAGTATGACAGTATTAGGTAGAATGATTACCGGCACACGTCATTACGTCCCCACGCCACGCCGTCCAACGTTCCCGCCAAAATTTCACGCATCAACATACAGTTTTCATTATGGTACTGTATACAGTTTTGGGTGTTTCATTTTTAATTTTACGAAAGCTTCAAGTGCAGTTAATTATTTGTCATGCTATATGTGCAAATAGACGACTGCTTGAAGTCGTGGGCTGTGTCCCAAACCGCGTACTATATAGTAGCTGGTATACGTGTATTTCTCCTACTATATAGGAGGTAAGAACACGATTTCGGATGTAGCCGTGCTCTCTTGTCCGTCAAACGGGTGAGCACTGCTATGTGTGTGTGTCCTGTCGCTGTTATATTCCTGTTCTATAACATGTAAAACAGGAACATGAAAGGAATAGTCTAAAAGTGACTCATGTAAACACCTTAATCACAATATTGTCTTATTCAGAATAAGGTCAATAATTACATTACTGCTGTCCGTGTAAACGTAGTCAATGTAATCTTACACTGGCTTTTGTGAATAAAGCAATGTATATTAGCTATAATCAGATTAGGCATACTTTATGCATAGTCTCATATACATCCCTGTTTTGCTTTATTTTGCTTCTATGCCAACTGTCATACAGCTCACTAGTTGACATCATGTGAGATGTCTTTCATAAAAAGTCTGCTTTTCAATAATTTTCTAACTGCATTATCACACTGGGCAGATATTCATAAAACTGCATGGGTTTGTTTGCAGTCTATAAATATCATTAAACCCACACCTTATTTACCCTCACTGCAGGGATGCTAGGTAACAATGGGACCTCACATCAGTGACAATGTGTGTCTCTGTTAACACAGTACAGTGGTGCTTGAAAGAATTTTCTATATTTATCTGCATATATCTGCATAAATATGACCTAAATCATCACCAGATTCCCACACATTCCTAAAAGTAGATCAAGAGAACTCAATTAAACAAATCAGACATAAATATTATACTTTATTAAGGGAAATGATCTTCAATTACATATCTGTGAGTGGCAAAAGTATGCGAACATCTAGGATTAGCAGTTAATTTGAAGCTGAAATTAGAGTCTGGTGTTTTCGATTAATGGGATGACAATCAGGTGTGAGTGAGTGACCTGTTTTATTTAAAGTACAGGGATCTATCAAAGGTTGATCTTCACAACACATGCTTGTGGAAGTGTATCATGGTACAAACAAATAAATTGTTGAAGCTCATCAGGCTGGAAAAGGTTACCAAACCATCTCTAAAGAGTTTGGACACCACCAATCCACAGTCCGACAGACTGTGTACAAATGGAGGAAATTCAAGACCACCCTTCCCAGGAGTGGAGATCAACAAAGATCACTCTAAGAGCAAGACATGTAATAGTCTAGGAGGTCATAAACGCGACAGGGTAACTTGTATTCAGCTAAAGGCCTTTCTCACATTGGCTAATGTTCATGAGTCCACCATCAGGACAACACTGAACAACAATGGTGTGCATGGCAGGGTTGCAAGGAGAATGTCAACTTGCCATCATTGATGGAACAATGAAATATGAATTATACCAGTGAATTCTAAAGGAAAATGTCAGGACATCTGTTTGTAAACTGAATCTCTAGAGAAAGTGGGTCATGCAGCAAGACAACGACCCTAAGCACACAAGTCATTCTACCAAAGAATGGTTAAAGAGGAATAAAGTTAATGTTTTGGAATGGCCAAGTCAAAGTCCTGACCTTAATCCAATAGAAATGTTGTGGAAGGACCTGATGTAAGCAGTTCATGTGAGGAAACTCACCAACATCCCAGAGTTGAAGCTGTTCTGTACTGAGGATCAGGCTAAAATTCCTCCAAGCTAATGTGCAGAATTGATCAACAGTTACCGGAAACGTTTAGTTGCAGTTATTGCCGCACACTAGATACTGAATGCAAAGGTTCACATCCTTTTGCCTCTCACAGAGATATGTAATATTGGATCATTTTCCTCAATAAGTAAATGACCAAGTATAATATTTTGTCTCATTTATTTAATTCGGTTCTCTTTATCTACTTTGAGGATTTGTGTGAAAATCTGAAGATTTATTATGGTACAAATAAATTAATCAACAACCAAAATATTGTATATGTATGTTTTCAGTGTGTAGTTCTACTCTAATGAGGTTATCTAGATGTAGTTATACATTTCAATAGGTTTGGATAGAAGGACTGTATTCAATATGTCACCCTTTTTTCAGATTCTACATAATTTTAGAGTAAAGTATGTTGGAGGAGCTGTGTGGGTTGTGGGTTGTGTGGGATGTGGCCAGAGAAAATTCGGATCCAGCCTGTGGGTTGCCATTTAATCATCTCGACTTTAAAGGATGAATGACTGCCCACTGAGTGAAATGAAAATAAATGAAAATCATCAGTGGCTGCTTCTGCACCTGTCACACTGATTAGTGTCCACAAAATGAGCTTGAAACATGTTTTAAATGGTGTGATGATTTAAATTTGGAGATTCAAGTGGAGATCAAATGCATGTCTTCCAGTGTGAATCAAATCTGATAGTTTTACATAGCACACTTTCTTAGTCAGGCACAGATAGGATGTAGATTCCATAGTGTAAAGATGCTGCTTTGAAACAGCCAACTTTTATTTCTCTAATTTGAGCTTCAGTATCATATCAACTTTTGGCTCCTAAAATGTAGAGATTTAGTTTGTCCTATATTACTGACATACATTTCATTTAATCAATACATTATACCCTCTTTAGACAAGAGAAAAAAGCTTTCCTTTTCCTTTATGGGTCCTTAAAACTGTTCGCAAAGGTTTCCATTTGCTTTCTTTTCTGAAAGATAAACCCTGCAAGTTTTCATTTGTTATTTATGTTTCAACTTAATGTGCTTCTTGGTGGTGTGACACACCTCTATAAATATAGGCATGATCTGGCTGACTGTAGAAAGATTTTTTTTACTAGGATTTTTACTTAATTACCTTGTCCAGATGACAGATGCACTTTTCTGAATCTGGAACATATAGGCATGTGGAAACCACTGACAAAACCGAGCAAAATAAACTTTGATGTGTAATACAAGGACAGGACACCAATCTTGTTAAACAAAATATGCTGCATTAAAAAAAAACTTTGAAGTCATAATAATCGTATAGTATGCATTAATTTCTCTGAGTCTGTATTCATGCATTTAACTAACTAGCTCACCATGTGTTATTGCATTGTTAGCTACAATGTATGGGTAATTTTAGCACTTATTTTGGTTCTAGGTATATAGTATTCTTTTGTGTTTTCCATTTTATATACACTATATGGCTATCGCACCCATATGTGGTTCTTCCCCAAACTGTTGCCACAAAGTTGGAAGAACAAAATTGTATAGAACGTCTTTGCTGTAGTTTAGAGTTCCCTTCACTGGAACTAAGAGGCCCAAAGCTGTTCCAGCATGAAAGTACCCCTGTGCACAAAGTGAGGTCGATGAAGACATGGTGTGCGAAGGTTGGAGTGGAAGAACTCGAGTGTCCTGCACAGAGTCCTTTGAGATGAAATGGAACACCAAATGCGCCCCAGGCTTCCTCGCCCAACAGTTATTGCCTGATATCACTAATGCTCTTGTGGCTGAATGTGCAGAAATTCCCAAAGCCACATTCCAAAATCTAGTCAAAAGATTTCCCAGAATAGTAGAGGTTGTTATAGGAGTAAAGAGGAGACCAACGATGAAATGTGATGTTCAACGAGCACATATGGGTAAGATGGTCAAGTGTCACAATTTTGGCCATATATAATATATATATATATATATAAGTTTGCATAAACATGTATGGGTGATTCGTGGTAAATTACTGTGCATAACATTAAACACTAGTACAATCTTATATTATGCTTTATTCAGCTTGATCCACTGTCAAGCTGTTCTTTTTGCATTTTCTCAGTTTATTTTCTTATTTTCTCACAAATACATTTCAAATACCATGTCTTTTACACAATCTCAGTGACACAATTAAATTTCATCATGCGTTACACTAGCACTCAAGTCTTGGAGATCACTCAGCAGAACTTAAGGTTTTGAAAAGCTGTAGACAGTCATCCTTGTCGTCATATCTCACATTGCTTAACAGCAGCACTGAGGTTTCACTGATCACTGGTCTGCTCCTGCTTGTAATACAGGGCATGATTTATCCTAGCATTAAATGAATTGTTCCTGTCATCTCAATTGCACGATGAAGCAAAAATGACTTTCCTTGCAAGGGTTCTCCATTAAGATCTGCTCAACTGAATTTTATGGCTGGACAAGTCCACTTTCATATTCATCGTCCCAGTCAGGATGATGAATTAGCCTCTGCAGGATTTACTAGCTGTTTTGTAGATGAAAATGTAGGATTCTCACCCTTGGTGTGCCTAATATGGCTGGTGTTGTGACTGTATAATGTAGACTCTGAATGCTCATAGAGTTTGGATAATACTGTAAATAGCCTGAATAAATCTTTGACCTTAAATAAGCTTGTAAATGCGATCCCTTTTGTAGCATCATGAATGTATCTTTTGACAAGCAGTGAGAAATTACACTGTGCATTATTAGAAGAAAACATAGCCAGGTGTAACATAGAGCTGTAGTTTATTACCATAAGATGCTTCCCCCTTAAGTCACATTTATATCACAGAATTTTTTTTTCCAGAAAGATAAACTGTGAATTGTACAATGAATAGGAAAATAAGAGAGCATAAGAGAAACCTGGTGAATATGCTCCAAGGCAATATTGCCATTGTAAAAGAGAAGTCAGCATGTGTTTACTTTCTGATTGGATATGACATTGTTTTGGTTGTCATGCAATGTTTAAAGGAAGAGATTTTTCTCAGAAGCCCAGTAATTACAGGTTAGTCTAGCTAATTAAATGTCGACGAACAGACATCTTGAAAAAAGATAAAATCACTTAGCTAATGTCAAACTAAATATAAATAAATAAGCAAATATTTTCTTACCATTATTTCATACTGGTCATTATTGCATACTGGAAAACATAGTAGGAAAACATTAACATTGCATTAACATAGCAGATTAACATTGATATCTTCCCATAATGTCATGGAAGGGAGGCGTAGGACGGATGCAAGTGCAGATAAGAACTTTTTTGAAGGGAAGCAGGCATACAAATCCAAAACTTGAATCCATAACGTGGTCAAAAACAGACAGAAGGTCAGGCTATCGGCAAACGGGTATTACGTGGCTAAACACAAGAATCGAATAATGAGGGTGAGAAACTATGAAACATGAAATGAGGAACAAAGTCTTGGTATATGGAAAACAGACATAATACTTCTCGATGAACAATGAGACACGAGGGGTTTAAATACTAAATGTAATCAGGGGAAAACACAGAACAGCTGAATACAATGATGACATGGAAGGGAAACAACCAATCACAATACAGGGGCAGAGACAGGACATAAACCATAACCAAACACACGTGTCAAAAGTCAACAAATTCAATGTCACTGAAAAACCCAGAAGCGCACACTTCGAGCTTTGGAGCACGCTGTGTGCTGCAGCACTAGTGTGAAGGGAAATCATGACAGAGCCCCCCCAAAGGGTGCTACTCCTGGAGCACCAGAAAACACTCCCTCCCCTAGTGGTCCTGGCCCTCTGGGAAAAATTGCTTCACAGCCCCTCAGGTCCCAAGGAGGGCATTGTCCCACAGATAGCAGGCTCCTCAAGGAGTCGAGGAGCAGGCATGAGGCTGGGGCAGGTTTACCAGGGAGCAACGTTCTCCTCAAGGCCAGAGGAAGGAGCGAAGTTCTCCGCAAGGCCAGAGGGAGGAGTGAGGTTCTCCGCAAGGCCAGAGGGAGCGATGTCCTCCATGGAGCAGGAAGGGGAAGAGACATACGGCACGAAGCAAAGAAAAGGAGCAATGTCTTCAGTGGAGCATGGAGGCAGAGCGACGTCCTCAGTGGAGCAGGAAGGCAGAGCAACATCCTCAGCCGAGTAGGGAGCTGAACATTGATTTGGCAGGCTGGACAAGATCCACAGTGGGGGAGGGAGGGTGTGAGATGGTTCCAGCCTGCTTTGAAGGCTCCTCCTTGACATACTCCCTGATAGTGTACATCATATTACATACAAGTTCTGCTGCATCCCTGCTTCTCTCTTTGGTTTGTTACCTGATTGTGATCATCTGTTCTGTGTTAGTGCTTAACTAGTTGGTCTATGTATACCCTGTTGTGTCAGTGTATCATCGCAAAGTCTTGCCATGCGTTTTTGTTATAAGTCCAAGCCTTGTTTTTGGTATATCAAAGTGTCTTCTAGTTATGCACTTTCCTGGTTTGACCCTAGTTCTTGTTCAACATTTCTGACTATGGATTATTCCTAATGAACTTTGCCTGCCTGTGTGCTGACCCCTTGAATGAACTTTGGTTATGATACTTGTATTTACCACAATAAAGCTTATGCTGAGTTTATGCACTTGCTTCCTGCCTCCCACCACATGTTACAAGAAAAGTATGTCAGTGCAAACCCAAATAAAAATTATATGCAGTGTTAACCAGGGTGGTCTATTTTGATCTTAAATTGAGACATTTTTTTAGATGCAAAATTGCATCTATATAAGTCTGTGTGCAAGATATACATTAAATGATCTAATCTCGATGTAAAGAAGCTTTAAATGCCACACCACACCGCAAACCCGGACAATATTTTAATTCGTCTATCAGAATAGGGAGAATTACCTTTTTAATAGTCCTGACAAACTTTTCCAGGTACCCTGGGATAGTTTGACCTCTGTCTTTTGTTGCCTACAATCAGTGCTGCAGAATACCGAACTGATCAAAGATACAGGACATTCACTATGTAAGAGGTTACTTGCAAGTTTGCTGTTTGAGTTATTCTGCTTGCAGAGTGGTGAGGTGACTTCAGAATTCTTTGACCAAGGTTATATAGTACAGTCCTCTGGCTCATGAAGAGATCTGTATAAAGCCATGTTGGAGAGCAGAAGTGAAGAGTCTGGGTCTGAAGAGACTGGGATAGTGAGCATGCATTGATGATTATTGACACCTACATAGGTGAGGTGAGTTGGTCTGCTCTGGAGCAGTATGGAGTCATGGATCCTGTATATCACATCATATACATCGGGGGGGGTGAATCACCATGATCAACCTTATTTGTTTAAATATCTCTGGATTCCTCACTGATCCATGGTGTCCAAACTCTGTACTGGTTCTGGTGTTCAGAAGCAATAGTAGATCAGTGGTTAAGGCTCTGATGTTTAAATCCCAGGATGACCAGAAAGCCTATATTTGGTCCTTAGGAATTAATTGTTTGAATTGTGTCTTATCTTGTTTCTAAGTCACTTTGGATAAAAGTATCTGCCAAATCTATAAACAGAACTTACATGCAACTAGCCAAGCCCTTTGCTGTCACTACTTAGAAACTGTTGCTATCCCATACTATTTTAGTCAAGCCTTAAGTACTTACTAAGTACAGGTGCACTAGCATTTGCCATGGAGATATTTTAAAACCCTCTGCTCAGATCCAGTGGGTGGTTGTAAAAGTGACAAGTGACAAGTGACTGAGTAGATAGTTGTTTCCTAACCATTTCCAAAGCTACAATTAAATGTAAATGTTATGTCAGCTTTGGATTTGTCAGTGCATCAGACATTGGCAACAGCTATGGACAGCACATAACTAAACCACAATAACCAAACATATAGTATTTAATTTGCTGATAAGTTACAAGCCATATGCATTGCTACATACCACAGTAACCCATCAACTAACAACAATGAAGCAAGTTACTTAGCATGCTAAAATAGCTAGCTTATCTTTGCTCAACCATCATACTCTAATTTCAACCTAAAGCCAGTGGTATGAACATTGTCCATCTAAGATTAAAATAAATAAATAAATAAATAAATAAATAAGTCAAGTTAGCTAGCTATATTAACTTAGTCTGTTTTAATTTAACATTGTTTCAATTTAACATTTTTTCTAAACTATTTTAGCTGTCATCTTGTGACAAGTAGTGGTCAAGAACAAAAGCTTCATTTGTAAGCACTCAGATTGGGCTGTCTTTTAGAGATAAAGCTTTAGGGGGTGAGCTGCTTATAGGATGTCTTCAATAAAAGGGAATGGTTTCACTTTTGTGATAGTTCTGCAACAGTTTTCTTGACACATTTATTTGCTAATGATGCTTTAGTGTTGCTGTTTAATGGAGAGCTACACCAAAAAAACCCATCAGTGTCAACTGTAAGCCATGCACTCTACAAAAAGTAGGCTTGACTGACATTGCATTCACAGTTTCTTGTATTTTTCTGTTTTTTAGCCCATTTTCTCCTAAGTTGGCCATTTCCATATTCCCACCCACTGCATAGATATCCAGTGCATGTTTCCTCTGAGACAAATGAAGCCAGCCACCACATTATTTCAATCTGATGCTCATGCTATGACAGAGCATATGAATATGCAGAGGAAGGCACTAACTGATGCCCACAGCTGGCTTCTGTCAATCTGATTAAAAGGGTAGAGACAAATGCTATCCCGCTTATCCAGAGAGCATGGTCAATTTTGTTCTCTTGGATTCCCAGCCACGGACAGCTGTGGCATCACTGGGATTCAAACTCGCAGACTCCTGAAGATAGAGTGGGACTCGGAAGTCACATTCAAAGTTTTTTTTTTTTGCCGAAGTTTTTTTTTGTATATCATATAGCCAAAGAACTATATGATATGCATTATATTTTGTAGGATGCTAGTGCAGTCTCAGAAAAAAGTGGTACTAAATTGTACCATTGTTTGTCACTGAGGTCCCAAGGACATATGCCTAAGGTTCACACAGGAACAATTTATTTGGATAGTCAACTAACCATTTAACTGTCCGAAAAGTCATGAAAATGCCATGATATCATCTAATTCTGAACAGTGTAGGTTTTTGATGTTTTGGATATAGTCTAGAGACCACAGGTCAACTGTCAACTGGTGTACTGTGGTCCAGATGCAGATCCTGCAAAGTATTTCACCAAACTAAACTGAGTGCATGAAAAGAAGCACTAGCAGAACCCATCAAAATATTTAAAAAAAAAAAAAAAAAAAAAAGTAAAAACAAACAAAAACTTTCCATAGTTGGCTTCTGAAGCAGATCCTCTGCTGCAGCCCATTACGTGCATTTTTGTAAAATATTTAGCTGAAGGCAGCTTATCAAAACAGGTCTAAACACATTAGTTGAGAAAAGAGAGAGTTTTCACAGAATTAATTAGATTTGTAATTTTATTTACCCTTTCTTTTCTGACTAATGAACTAACAGCATTGACAGAGTACAGTGCCCTCCACTGATATTGGCACCCTTGGTAAATATGAGCAAAGAAAGTTGTGAAAATTTGTCTTTATTGTTTAACCTTTTGATCTTTTGTTAATAAAATTCACAAAAATACTCTGCTCTGATGGATATCAAACATTTGAGAACATAACATAGGTTTATCAAAAAATATCTGTGTTAAATATAGGTTTGCAACAGTTATTGGCACCACTATGAATTCATATGAGAAAAATATATTTGAAGTATATTCTCATTGATATTTAAAAAAATTTTAGTACACCTGGGTGACTAGGAACAGGAAATTGTTCAATCATAACTTCCTGTTTCACAGGTGTATAAATATGAGGTAACACATAGGCCAAATTTGCTTAGTCATTCATAACAATGGGTAAGACCAGGGAATATAGCTGTGATGTGCAGCAAAAGGTTGTTCAGCTTCACAAAATGGGAAGTTTTTTATGCTATTAGAAAATAGCACAAGCATTGAAAATGCCCATTTCCACCATCAGGGCAATACGTTCCAGTCAACTGGAAATGTAATGAACCTTGCATCATTATCCCAAAAGTTGTGACTTCCTGGATGAGTAGTTGCTGTTCTCTTGGAGGAATTTTGGAAGGTCAGCCCCTTTTGGAAAGGTTAATTTCAATGGCGAGTTTTTCTATGGTGAGTTTTTTGTAACCCGTTAACTTTGGCATAGTGTGTTACTGGGTAAAACCTTTTAACCAACTTCATGCTGTTGAAAAAGCTCTATTTAAGTGTTGATTTGATTGAACAGGGTTTGCAGTAATCAGGCCTAGTTGCATCTAGTCCAGCTAAACCACATTATGAATGCAGTTTCATAGATTTGAGGAATAAGTAACTACGGGGGCTATTACATATTCACACAGGCCAGTTGGTATTGGATAACTTTTTTGCTTCAATAAATAACATTGTTTTAAGCTTTACTGCCTTCATACTTACTGCCTACTATCACACTTACACACTGCAGTGACTACAAGCTAATAAACTAGAAGTCTAATTATTGTTTCTCTCATAATGCTGGTCACGCTCTGCTAATATCTTTTATAAGGTAGAACTTACTAGGTGCTTTCTAGAACCACAAGTAATCTACTACAAAAAGCATGGTGTTTCTGTGTCTAAGGAAAAGTGTGATGTGATACGATGTGATCTGTTGTGATTCTGCTAATTATGAACTTATATCATGTCATGTCTGTGGTTCCACAATTGAATTGCCAAAAACCTTTTTAAAGAAAACATTAATTTATGTCAATGGGCAAAATTTCAACCCATCTCACGCAAAAATATCAAATTTTTCCAAGGGTTTTTTCTTCTTTTTCATGCATGGGCAACAGTGTTAAAAGTAACATGGTTGAGGTTTAGCAAATACACAAAATGTGGTTAACTAGCTTTCATAGTAATTACATGAGGGCATTAAGCATATTCTAATAATTTACTTTAAAGTGTTTTTAATTGATTTATTTTCACTCTATAATTTGGGTAACAGGGTTGTACATTCAAAATAACCCTATCAATCAATATTACAATATCACTGAAATTAAAATGAAAAAAGTGAGGACTTATTGAGAACTTATGATTATGGGTGACTCAAGGAAAAGGATGTTTCAAGCATGAGGTAATAAAAGGATTCATACAGTAATAGGAATATTAAAATATTTTTGAACAATTTAAAAAAAAAATTTCAGTTTATAGTGGGCTGAGACAGGCAAAAACACTGTGCAGTAGGGGTTTTATTTTAACATTTTAATGTTTTAAGTTATTTATCTGAAATATGCACATATGCTACCTATGTTTAAAATGTTACCATTACATTTCATGCATATTTGTAATTGTAATATCAGTGAGACACAAATGGCTCTCCAACCGTGGGTTCATACATGTACTTCCAATGTAGTGCTGCCCAAATAGTGCAAAAAGGAAAAATATATCTTAACTAAAAGGATCTACTGTGCCCCAAAACAGCTCCAAAATATGTTACAGAATGTTTTAAATTATTTATGGTTCTTAAGAGTAACCCATTTATATGACCACTGTAAGACCACTGTTGTTTTCATATATATTATACTAGGCATGTTTTTTTTTGTGTGTTTTTTTTCCATTGCAGCAACTCTCAACCGTCTTCAAATACAAAAGAAAAAGCATCAAAACTTGGATTTTACTGAAAAGACATTAAAACAAAGTCATATTTTTAATGAGCATTATGCACAGTTGATGTGATTAGTATTCATTGTATAAAGATTATCCGTTTGGCAGCTTTTCTCCACCATAAATCCATACAAATGCCTATGGCTAGAGGCACACCACAACGACAGCACCACACATCAAAGCTTAAATAAATGACACCCCCCCCCAACTCCCCCCACCAGAACTGTAAATTGCAATGGAAATGGAATGGGCCACCAGTGATGATGAAAGCGGCTTTATCCACCAGAGACATAAAATAGGAAGCTCTCAAGCACTGAAGGCAGATTTTTTTTTTTTTTTTCAATTTATTTTGAATTTAAGAGTGTCTATATGTCAGAGAAGAGAAGAAAAGAGAAGACTGTAAGACAACAAGCAGTCACTATTTAAAAAACCTTCACATCAAATTGTATTGATTGATATCATAAATGGTCGTTGTGTTATTATTCATTGCCTAATTTCACTTCCAATGTACTTTCCTCACTCGTTGCTAAGTAAAGCTGGATGTGCAAATTGAAGATATTGTTTCAGCAATCATTGTCCTAATAGGATATGACTTTTTTTATTCATTATAGTAAATTATGCAGACAAAATGTTCAGTCATAGCCTCTTAGGAATATTAAAATCAAATTGTTGGCATGTAGCATAAATCAAGTTTATTATGTTGGGTGTCAGAATGAATTTTAGTCCTAGTTTCCAAAACCCATACAAGCAAAGCCAATATCCATTATGTAGAGTGAGCATCTGTGAACCCACTCTGTATTATTACATGAAGATTGCTACTCTGCAGCCACTTATCCTAAGATATATGTTTGCTATATGGGTGTAGAATTTCAGTTGCACTCCAGACAGTTCAATCTATGCTGTAACTGCTAGATTGTAATTATGAGCATAGGTAGACCTGTAATGCAGAATGACATCTTTCACCTTTAGCAGCCTATCAGTAACATTACATCCACGATCTTGACCTGCAAAAATGCAATGAACATCTGTCTTTTTCAGTACAACATATTTACTTCAAACAAGGTGTGTTGAATTATATTTTAACCATAGATAAATTAACAAAATCCAATAATCTTGTTCTTATCTTCATTGCATTTGGTAGACTGTGAAAATTCTGACTTTGATTTTTTACATTTATACATACATACATACACATATACATACACACACACACAC
>JANDJT010000041.1:21390023-21405910 GCA_024331685.1 Stegophilus panzeri
GCTGAAGGCCGCTATCAAAGCAACCTGGGCTTCCAGAACACCTCAGCAGTGCCACAGGCTGATCGCCTCCATGCCACACCGCATTGATCCAGTAATTCATGCAAAAGTAGCCCCGACCAAGTACTGAGTGCATAAATTAACATACTTTTCAGAAGGTCACCATTCCTGTATTATAACACCTGTATTGTAATATTTTGAGATACTGGATTTTTATTTCCATGAGCTGTAAGCTGTAATCATCGAGATTAAAAAAAAAAAAAAAAGGCTTGAAATATTTTACTTTATGTGTAATGAATCTAGAATATATGAAAATTTCACTTTTTGAATTAAATTATGGAAAAAATGAACTTTTCCATGATATTCAAATTTTTTTGAGATGCATACTTGGATCTTAAAAATGTGCTGTTATTTAAGAAAGAAAAAATGTCTAATCATTGATAATACATTGGTTAGACATTGAAATTACATTTGCATTTCACTGCAAGTCAATAACAGCACATCCTGAAGTGTTTTATTCCTCACTTATGACATCACTTCCAGTTCTCATAGCCATCTATATCAGGTTGGTCATAGGTGGCATATAAATTAAATAAATTTATTATTATTATTGCTGTTGTTGAAGAAGAAGAAGAAGATGAAGAAGAAGAAGACGTAGAAAGCCTAGGACATGAATCGGAGCTTTGTTCTGTTTCAAACATGGTTACTGACAGGTAAAATAGCAGCTCTGACTGACAGCAGCTTCTCTCACTCATATCTTGTTCTACTGACAGGTAAATGCTAGTTCTATCTGAAAAGATGATATTTCATTCAGCTGGACCCAACATTTTCCAACAAGTAAAGGATTTTTTCTCACTCCAGCCTGTGTTGCCAGCTGGGGGAACAGAGGTCCCCTTTCACTCCCTTTCATGCTTTTTTCGCCTCGTTAGTTATAAGTGGAGAAGAATTTAAAAAGGCGTCTTGAGTGAATATATTCCCTTTTCCAAATAATCCTTGCTGGTCTGCAGCTGGATGCAGAGGAACCATAGCTCTAACCTGTCATGTGGGATTGCTGATAGCTGATAAAAGCAGCTAGAGGTTACTGAGATACTGACATTTGCGTAAAGCAGCTTAACTTGCTTTCTTTATAATTGGCTACTGGTGATAAGATCCTGGCAGCAGCAACACCCAAGCTGAGATAATGCCAGCTTGTGGACACTCGTCAATAGATTAAACAGCAAAGTGCTGAGTGTATTCTCATGTTTCTCCTGAATTTACCTGTATAGGGCCAGATTCCTTTACACTTTTAGTCAGTTTATTAGGCTCGCAATGCTATAGCAGCAGAAACTACAATTCATACACACTTGCTTATGTGAGGCTAAATTTGATTCTGATTCTAGCATGTGGAATTAACTTGAATAAATAAACAGTCCATACTGTAGATTTTTTTTTTTTTTGTGATCATTGCGGCCAAAAATGCTTGATTTTGCTGAGGCTTTTTTCAAAATTTGCGATGCAATTTTTTATGCTTTTTTTTTTAGGAAAACTACTTGAATTGGTGAAATTGCAATTGTCCTAAATTGATTTGCACGGTCTTTCGACACTGTTGTTTGCTGGTAAATGAGAACTTATAGCTGTACTCATGTTCGATGCACATTAATTAAAGGGGGTTTGATGCGCATTGAGATGATGTCACATCACGTATCTTGGCCCAAATCTGTGGAAAATCTGAGGTAATTTAGAAAAATTGCAAGCTCCTCCGAATATTGCGGAGTTACTACATTTTGTGTTCATTTCAGGTCTGTGATCGCTAAAACATGAAATCGTGGAGGGACAGAGTAACGAAAAAACATAACGGGGCATGCTTTTATAGAAAAATAATCAGCAACGACACAAAGAGAAATTACTGTTACCATCCCAAAGTTGATTATTTTTATATTCCTGAAGTGTATAATTCATCTTACAGCACAGCAATTTGCCAGTGCTAACAAATCTTTATTTATTCCAGAATGACTTTTTTTTATGTATCCAATCATAGTTTATATATTTCGACGTTTAATGTTGTGGAATGTCTGCAAAACAAGTTATTAATTATGATACTATATCAATTATAAATAGCCTTTGTACCCTCTTGAAGTTAACATGACAAAAATGATGCAGCTCATCATGTTACAAAGAAACCGCAAAGTCTTCTGACTGTCCTGACAAGTTACAGGTCTACGTCTGACTGATACAAAGCACTAACACTGGAGACTTCTTCCATAAATGCTAAGTAAATGTCTCCTCACAGAAAGGATTTCAACAGTTACACATTTTGTTTAAACCTGTAATGTAGTGTGGTGAAGTTACACCATGGTCCACACAGTTGCTGTGCATTAATATAAACCTGAGATTTGCTATTTTAGAACATGAATCACAATGAGAATTGAGAACTCAACAGTGATGTGGTATAAAAGTAGCAAAATAGTAAACAAAACAAAAAAATGACAATCTGCTTGGTTTTTACCTGCAAAGCTTGTCAAAAGGTTGCTTGTGCACTGTAGCTTCGAAAATTAATTACTAAATTACTCAAAATAAAGTGCTCTTAGATGAAGCCTGCATTTCTCAGGTTTGTTATTGGCATCCCCTGACCTCAGTCTATTATGTGAATCCAGGAAAGCCAACACTCATTCCATGTATAATTTATTACTAATGTCCATGAGAGATCGATCAGGGTGCAAAAGTACTGTAAGACATTAAGCAGCAAGGGATTCTGATATGAAAACTATATCTTAACATCCTGTGATATTAAAATGCATTACGTACCCCACCCCCAAAAAGGAAGTGCTTAGTAAGGGTAAGATGTGTCCTTGCTCACACTTATACACAACAGAAGAGACTCTACAGTAATGCTGAGAAATGAATTCCTGTAAATGAAAGTTATTTAACATATCTTTGTCTGAATATTTCTGCTGAATATTACTTTTGTTTTATTCAGTCATTGTTTCATTGTTTCTGTTACATCAGTGGCAACAATTATAATTTGTTCTTTGGCTTTAGGCTTTAATAAAAAATATAAAAGAAAACCTTGTTATGATTTAGCATTAAAGGCTGAACCAGGGATGGAAAATAATTTTTGAAATACTACATCATCTTAATGATATTGCCTTGATTATTGTATGTCCCATCACACGTTTTTACTTCTTTCCCCAGCTGTGAAGTTTGTACTCGGACACATTTTGCTGCTAGACAGTTCAGCTCAGTATCGAGTTGTTAGTTCATTATCAGCTTTGTTAATTAGCTAGATTGTTATCCAACTTGTAAACACTTCTACATGGCACTTCCTTCTACAAGCCATTCCTCACTCAAGATGTTTAATAAGAGGTTCACATTAGCAGTATGCAACTGATGGAAAATAGAAAGGTTTAAACAACATGCACCATCAAATATAAAATTATGTTAATGATTTTCAGCATACTGTAGTGGAACCTCTTGAAAAGATGGGGATTTTAGTTGAATGTCAGCATGTACTCTGTGTGTAGTACATCACTCTCTGTCAAAAAAAAAAAAAAAACATGATTCAATTCATGGCATATACAATGCTGTTGTCTTTCCAATACCTTTATCAAGAGTGAGCATAATACACTTACACTCAATGCAAATACATCATTTATTCATGTTCAGTAAACACTTTATCATGGTCAGGATAAGTCCGCTGTGCACACACACATTCACATTTATGGGCAATTTAGAGTCAGTCAACATATCGGGCTGTGTTTGAGAGGTGAGAGGAAACTGGAGAACCCAAAGGAAACCCATGTGGACACAGAGAAAACGTGAAACAGTAACCTGAGCTCAGGAGATGACAATGGACTGTGCAGCCAATACGTATTCACCTGCACCAGACCAGCAAGGGAATGGTGGCTTAGTGATTAGCATGTCTCCTTCGCACCTCTGAGGTTGGGGGTTCGAATCCCACCTATGCCCTGTGTGTGCTGCACTTGCATATTCTCCCAATGCTTCATGGGTTTCCTCCAGGTAGTCCGGTTTCTTCCCCCAGTCCAAAAACATGCATTGTAGGCTGATTGGCATTTCTAAATTGTCTGTAGTGTGTGATTGTGCCCTGTGAACACCCCATCCAGGGTGCCCCGAGTTCCCTAGGATAAGCTCCAGGCTCCACCTGGCCCTGTGTTGGATTAGTGGTATGGAAAATGGATGGATTTACTGTAAATAGCAGTGAACAGGACAAAACTAAATAAAATTAGTATTTGGTAGGGACAAAACTGCCTTTGGCCTTTAAAACTGCATAATTTCTCTCTGGTGGTGATGATGATTGTTGTTATTGTTATTCTTATTATTATTAGTAGTAGTAGTATTTATTATTATATATATTTTTAAAATTATTATTATTCTTTAAAGAAATCATCTGCTAGGTTGTTTCAATCATCTTGGAGTATTTGGTTCTTCTGCAGACTTTCTACTATGCTTGCTTCTTTTTGCTAATGATTTTTTTTATCTCAATAGTTAATAATAGTTATTATTTAATGTCCTCTTTTCTATAACATACAAAAAATAATCATAGTAACATTTAACTCTCCTGTAAAGTTGTGTGACACACTAATAAAATAAACATTTAAGACATTTTTTAAATAAAAGTAGTAATGGTTGTATAAGACTACATATTCTATGTAGTGACCCATGAGTAGTTAGTTAAAGTGACAAAAATACAAAGTGAGAATTTTTATTTATTTATTTATTTATTATATATAAAATCTTCAAAAATACATGGATTGGAACCAGCAGATTGTGTCTCTGTAAAGTTATCCTAAACTCTATAAAGTTTTCTTGGATAGCAGTTCATCGTTGTGCAGAAATCAAGACGTCCTCTGGGCAAGCCTAAGGGAGTGAGGGTCCCTATTGAGGCTGAATGCTATCAGCTGTCCTCCTTCACCTCGTATGGATCCAGCCCGAGGGAAAAGCCTGGAGCAGGACACAGCAGGATGAATTGCGCTGTTTTAAGGGGCCAGGAGGGAGCTGGAGAATTACAGCTGAAGCAGTGAGGAAGGTTACAAATCTCTGTGTCCAACATACTTTATTCAGCTATTTAAAGCATGGGTGGATTTTATAAACAGACAAACAGCCTTGGAAAGGCTTCAGGAAAGACTGCTTACTGTAGATTTATTCACATCTTTGAAATGGGTTTGCTTGAAAATAGACATAAATGAGATATCCTGGACACATCACCCAGAAGCACAAATCTAACAATGCAAAAGATAGGTAGGCCCTTTAATTACATAATGTTAGTGGATTTAAGCAGGAATATGTTTTAATTCTACTCATTTCCACCACACATGCAGCTGTATTAGCTTCAACTCTTAGCTCACCTGGCACTAACCAATAAATAAATAAATAAATAAATGATGTGTTTGTGATTTTGCCCTGTGATGGATTGGCACCTTGCGCCCCATGCCCCCTGGGATAGGTTCCAGGTTCCCCGTGACCCAGTAAGGATAAGCGTTACAGAAAATGAATGGATGGATGGATAAATAAATAAAAACTAGCCAACATTATTTCAGAGTTATAAACTTATGAAAGAAGAGAATATTATGTTTAAAGGCTAGGTTCATTTTTGTGCATTGTCTAAAGACAATTCATATGAAATCAAATTAAATGCAACCATATTAAGGTTATACATTCAAACAGCAGTACAGATTTCCAAACAAATCAGGCTGACAACGCTAATTGTAACAAATGCTCTAGACTGAGACAAACTCAAGGGAATAAAATGTCCTTATTCCCTTGGGGCGCCCAGAGGCTCAGGTGGTAGAGCGGGTTGTCCACTAATCGTAGGGCTGGTGGTTCGATTCCCCGCCCGCATGACTCCACATGCCAAAGTGTCCTTGGGTGAGACACTGAACCCCAAGTTGCTCCCGATGGCAAGTTAGCGCCTTGCATGGCAGCTCTGCTACCATTGGTGTGTGTGTGTGTGTGTGTGTGTGTGTGTGTGTGAGTGTGTGTGTTAATGGGTGAATGAGACACAGTGTAAAGTGCTATATAAGTGCGCCATTTACCATTTACCTTAGATACATGCAAGATACTGTAAAGGTCTGAGTGAAGCAAAATACTAGGAGTTTACACCTTAAACTTCTTATCTTACTAGTATCTTACTACAGCTCTGCCTGCACTATGCCAACCTGACACCCTCTACACTCAAATTCTTGTGGCTCACTCCTTCCTGTGAGAGGAGACAAGGAAGAAAATACTGTGCTGAAGCCTAAAATTAAATAGTTAAATAGTCTATGCACAAAGGCAAAGTGAGAAGAGAAAGAATTTCTGTAAATATGCAATGATAACACAGCGGAGGGCAGGGTTTTGTTTTGTTTTGTGTTGTTTATAGGCCTTTTGTTTTTGTCTGTTGTCTCCTTTATTTCCCTGAAACTATAGTATTTTGAACAAATTATGAAAAGTAATTCTACTTAACTTAATCACTATAGGCTATAAAGCAATGTGTTTGCAAAACTGATGCGGTGAAGTAATTGGCTCTGAGCGCAAGTCATTACAGACATTACAGTTACAGAAGCCTGAAACCGGACTGAATTTATTTTTTATTTATGCACGCATGTCACTTAAAGTTACATGTGAGGCTACGGTTTATCAGGAAGGGACTCGTCAAAACTTTTAAGAAGAAATCTTAATGCAGCTTGTGCTTTTTGAATTAAGGCCTTTCGAGTGAGTGCAAATGTTTAATTCAATTAAATTTTATTTGTATTGTGCTTTTAACAGTAGATATTGCAACAAAGCTGTTTTTTTTGTTTGTTTTTTTTGTTTTTTTTAAGAAAACCCCCTGAGACAACATGAGGGTGAAATCTTGAAAGGAACCAGACTCAAACTGGAGCTCATCCTATTCTGGGTGACACTGGATAGTGCAATTATAAATCATTACTATCAGGGGATCATACAGTATATCATTGACCAGGACTGTTTACATCTCATAAGGTTTTTACAATTGTATAACTTATTGACAATTCTAACTCATTCAACATAAAAAAAGAAAAGAAAAGAAATATGGGACCATGTCCAGGGTGTCCACCGCTTGTGCCCCGATTTCCCTGGCATAGGCTCCAGGCTCCCCATAACCATGTGTAGGATAAGTGATATGGAAAATGGATGGATGAATGAGTGGAAAGAAATATGAGTATTTCCTGCAATAATAGCACAATCCAAAACAAAAGGCGAAACTGACAGGAAAATGTAAAGCCTTTATTGTCTAGAAGTACAGTATAGAAATGATTTCCTCCACATTTCCTAGCTTGTTAGGAAGCTGAGATCAGAGCACAGGGTCAGCCGTGATACGGTGCCTCTGAAGCAGAGAGGGTTAAGGGCTTTGCTCTAAGGCTTAGTAGGGACAGCTAGGCAGTACTGGTATTTGAACTTACAAAGTTCTTATTAGTATTCCAGAGCTTTAAGCAGCATTTCCAACTATATTCTGATGGGAAAAAAAAGTTTTGTCGTAACCCTTTTGGTTTCCAGACCTAATCAGTCACATCAAGAAGTCACAGCTGGAGTTACAACAAAGATGTTCTTGTCAACAGATCCAGGGAAGACAGGTTGTTGTTGTTTTTTTGCTTTTTTTTCCAGCATCCAGCCACCCACACAACATCCTTGGTGAACTCATTGCTCGGTTCTCTCTACAGAACCTAATAGATGAAACATTTCTCTGAACCGACAGCTAAAGAAGCTATTTTATTCTTTTCCACCTAACATGGTAAGATCAGGTCCATGGTAAGATTATGATCTAATGGACACCTGGCAACAGATCCAAGAGATAAAAAAAAAAAAAAAGTCTACCCACTCCCAAAAAAATCACTCTTACCTCGGTTTCCTAATTGCTTTACTTCTTCATGGCCAATACATAAAATCATAATAAATCCAAAATATCTTTTTGCACAAAAGTCATGATACAATAACGCACTGCACTTGGAGGATAAATATAACTAAGCATAAAACCAGATTGTCAGACTCTTCATCATTGCCTTTTTATCTCCAAACATACAACATTGATACTCCCAAATTCCAGTAAAACAACTTAGCCAAATCTGTATAGGTGTGTGATTTGACATCCAAACACCTGACAGGTCTAGTGCTGTTATTAAGGCAGAAAAGGACATACCCATATATTAGGAAAGAAGTGATGTGTGACTCATTCGTCTTTAACCTGGTGTTAAAATCAGGGAGAGTTTTTTTATGAATTGAGTTCTTGAGGCATTCCTGAACATTGGTTTTAATAAAAATTGGTTTTATATTACATTAAATCCATCCACATGCACAGCCTTCTGACATTAATCAATAAGGCGCTACTGGTGGTGGATGCAAGTGATTTTTTGTCTGAGGCTCAACTGTATGTAAATGTGAGGGGATGCTGTAGCGCTCTTTAAAACAATCATCTTCCTGGTCTATCTACTATCCTTCTTTTCCATCCTCTTTAGATTAACATAATTATGCAGCATCACTATTATCAATATTTGTCACAACGGAGAGGCTTAGACAACACTATGGAGTTTACCCAGTCCCTTCTACATGTGCCAGAAATATGTCTAGATGATGTACAGCAACTATCAGACATATTATCACTTACGACACGTTCTAAACTTGATAAAGGATACAAATTCTTCATTGATCAGTACCTGTTTGATTATGAAGGTAAGCATTTTTGTATTGTCAAGCGCAGCTTACATTAGCAGAGGAGTTCGGATAATGGTAGTTATCAGTCAGTACATTTACATGGACAACAATAATCCAATATTAACCCGATTAATACGATACTCTGATTAAGAAACTACCATGTAAACAGCGATTAATGATGACCTTAATCTGACTAAAGTCATACTCAAATTAAACACAAATTGAATTAAGACGTGTGGAGTATTCCTGTTTTAGTCGCATTATGGAAGTGTATTACAGACATGTACACACCTTAATCACACTATTAACATCGTGTGGGAGTTTTCACCGCATTTTGCGACAGGACACGTACACACACGGCAGTGCTCAACCGTTTAACGGCAAACAATAGAACACGGCTGCGTCCCAAACCATTTACTTACCTACTATATAATATGCCAAATACACATATATCAGCTACTATATAATAGGAGAAATACACGTATATCAGCTACTATATAATAGGAGAAATACACGTATATCAGCTACTATATAATAGGTAAGTACGAGGTATGGGACGCAACCCACAGTTTCAAGCAGTCGTCTATTAACACATATAGCATGACAAATTATTAACTGTACTTGAAGCGTTCGTAAAAATTAAAAACAAGAAAACCCAAAACTGCATACAGTTCCATAACGAAGACGAACTGTATGTTGATACGTGAAATTCTGGAGGGAACGTGGGACAGCGTGGCGTGGGGGTGTAATGACATGTGCCGTTAATCGATCTATGTTCTATAACATGTAACACGGGAACATGAAAGAAATATTCTAAAAACAACTCATGTAAACGCCTTAATCACAATATTGTCTAATTCAGAACAAGGTCAATAATTACATTACTGCTGTCCATGTAAACATAGTCACTGTTAGATTTGTCTTCTGCAAATAGAAAGTCTTTATCCTTGATTAATTTACTGTAATACAGACCACAAACTCTTGTTGTAATCATGTTTCCATATTACCGATGTTAGCTATAGATTGTGTATTGTTAGATAAAAATCAATAACATATTCATGGTTAATGTTGTGCAATTATACATTAATATAAAAAGTTTACACTTGTTTCTAAACCTGTGGCAACACAGGCCGCGAGAAATGCTTATTTTTCTTGTTGCTGCTAGCTAGCCTACTTTCCCATCCAAGGCAGTTACACATTAAAGAATGGTAAACTGGAAACTATTGTTAACGTTATAAAAAGAATGTAAATATTAGAACCTGTAAATACATAAACATTATTATTCTAAATGTTACCTTTCGTGTTTCATGTTGCTTGTTAGTTAGCACGTTCCTGCATTTTCCTGAAGTACCCAAGGCGCGTAAGGTAAAACGGAAGTACGTATACACTCTTTGCGGAAAGGTGGAAGTTTTCTGACGTCAGTGTGAAAAGGGACTATCGGTAACAGCTCTGTGTGATTACAACTCCGGAGACTGTGAACGTGCTGGTCTGCTGGGTTGGGAGTTGTAGTCCATGGCAGACATGTTTGAAGGCTAAAGTGTATATTCTGCAAATTGGAGTTTGAAAACGGATTTGACCTGACAATATTTGAAATATCGTCATTTTACACACCATGTTGCTGTGGATTAACTTAGACTTCTTCATGTAAAATCAATAAAATCATCATCATTGTAAAGCAGACACATAGATCAAATGTTTCCAGGTCCAATCAAAGTTTGAAATCTTCCCAATTGATTACAAAGCCATAAAAAAAATTCTGTTCAAACTGCATCTTAATGAAATTGAAATCACTGACTTAACTGATTGATTAAGAATATTCAGAATGGTGCATCCAATGAGTTGCAGTTCTGGGTGAGAAAACGCTTTGTTTTATATTTCTGACTGGAAGAATAGTTCAATGTGAAAGTTGTTATTGTTTTTAAAAATAGATTTTGAATCACAGCCCTTTTCAGTGATGTGTTTTCTACTTCAATTTTATTATAGCCCAATAAAAAATAAAAAGAAATAAAAAGAAACTACCTTATGTCAGTCAAGACCTCTTCATATAACAGAGCTAACAGTGAGATGGACAGATCAGAATTGGACATCATGTGGTATTTTCATATTAAATATTGCTTAGCTATATTCACTTCATATAGTATAGTTGTGTGTTGTTTCTGTGATAAAGTGTATTATTAGTCGCAAGACAAAATATTCAAGCATTTTTGTGATCAGAGAGTTGCTACATTAAAGGAGCTTACTTAAAATGTTACTTAGATCTTTCAAAATTACACATGAAACATGAGTGATTAATATTTAAAGTTCTGGGCTCATTTGAATAAACTCTTAATGAGATTTTACCCTTGTGCGTAAGATGAAATTGACAAATTAGACATACTGAGAGGCTAAAGTGGTTTGATATTTTGTAATACACTAATGAGGAAATTAAAAGTAGACTGAAGCTTGTTAGTTGATGCAACATTAAAGTCATTTCCTCTGAAGCTGAGGTTTTCACTGGTGAAGTTCTGATGTGCAGGCGGGGGCATATGAGTACTTCATGCTCATGAACGTGTAATGAATAATCCACTCTGGGACACAAATTTTCTCCCCTACAGTGCGTTTATGCTGACACAGGCACATCTCTGCTGACATATATCCCAAGTCAGATTCTGTAGCATAACATGGAAAAATTAAAAAGCCTCCATGATCTTGTTGCATTGTCTGCCAGTAATACTTCTCCATCATGCTTTGTCTTGTAATTTTAGGCATAAATAAAGTCTGCAGCTGTAGGCTATAATGTTATTTCATAGAATAGCATCAATCATATTGACCCCAGGTTGAATGTCTAAGCTTGCAGATTTTCAGTTGTCTTGTAAGGAATGTGAGCAAATAAGAATAATCCCCTTATTTCTGTCAATGTCTAACATACATTTCAGGTATTTTGTGTGTGCAGTTGGACTGGAAATTTTGCTTAAATATGTCAAACCTGGCTAATAATATTACCTCCAACAAAGGTACATCTAAAACTGCTTAAAACGAGATGGTAGGCTGTATGCTGGATGACTGTGTGTTGCCGGCCCTCAATTGCCTATCATGGGGTTATTCTAAAAATCCTCTAGATAGTAGCCTATAGCATTACAAAGTCAAGTGTGATAACCTCTGGACTTAATTTCTCTGAGGCTGTGTAGTTATTAATGTCGTCCTGCACCACCAAAATATACTGTCATGAGCGACCATATTTTTTTTTGTCCCAAATAACTGATTAGATACTTCAGGGTGTGTTTTGTTTCAGCGACTTATAAAATGAATAATAATGCTAATAAATGAAATGATAAATAAAAAAAAAACTGAAAACACCTCATGATTCCTTAACAATAATAAATTCTCTTCTGTGGCCTATTAAACATTCTGATTGAATTTATGTGTAATATATCAATTATTGAGTCATATTAACTTAATTATTTATTAAAGTAATTATTTGTTTAAAATTATGTAATTATTCTGTCCCAGTTTTGTATATTCTTGGTGATCCCTGGCCATTAAGTCATGTTAGGAAAGCTGAATCACAGTGGATACAGAGCTGCATCATGCTGGGTAGACGTATCATTGTGAGAGGCTGGAAGTCTCATGGAAAGCCATCAATTTATGAGTGGCTCTTAGATTTAGGGAGTGTGGCAGCCTACAAAAGACTCTCCTTTAGTTTGCATGGGAGGATATATTTCTACTACTCTAAGTGGAGGAAATGTTTCGATTTTTGCGATTTACAATAAGTTGTAATTATGTGGTGAGGTAGGAAACTGATTGCACTAATGGACATAGTTTTGTGTGGGACCTTATGGATATAGCCCCATTTTTTTTCTTCCTCTCTATGTGTGTATGTATATATTAGTATTGTTCTAATTGTTTGTATTGATTCATTTCATTTTGTTTTGTAAGTGTCTTTGTTTATGGTTTTTGTGTTAAGTTGATTGAGCATTAAAAAAAAAGTATAAATCATAAAAATGATTGAATTATTGTATACCATAAATCTAAATAGTTTGCATTTACATGCATATAATGTATAATGTATACATACTAGTAGTTTTCTGCTTCTTATTGGATAGAAAATTGCTACCTTTTCCAATATAATCCTAGTTGTTCATGATTAGGTGACTAATATATCAAATTTTTTTAGTATTGAGAAATCTGGATCCATGTTTTATGAGATGCCGTGACCTTTGACACACTTTACACACCTGTATGTCTTGCTGCTTTGCTGGATCTCAGTTAGCTGAATAAAAAAAGTCACGACCCCTACCACAGCGACGTTCGTTTATAAAAGTACATTTTATACACCAAAAATTAACAACATTAATGTTCATTAATTGGACCTCTATTAAAAAATAGACCGCTCAATAGTATATTGAGCATCTTATGAAGCACTATATGTACCTTCTACAACTTTTTCAAAGTGTTCTGTAGTAAAACCAAGCTAATAGCATTCAGGATATCAATATAAAAAAAATAATAATAATTAACAGTATCTCATTCAGTCAACTCATAATGATAACTGATGGTTGTTTTTACTGCTTCTATTTAAAGAAAGTTCCATAAAACCTCCAATATCATCTTACACATTTTGACATAAGCCTTTAATAAATCCACCAGCACTGTTTTAATAAAGTATTTATGCAATGCTTATGAATGTTGTAAATGGAGTATGCAGGTACTAATAAAGTGTTACCATGAGTGGTAGTATATTATTTTTAATCATTACACACTATAAGTTGACCCCTATGCAGGAGATGCAAGTGGACATTATAATGTATTTATTAATATATAATATGTGTATTTATAAATGTACTAATAATGTATTATTATTATTATGAGGTCCGCTTATTAATCATTACTATTTGAATGAATTATTATCATTATTAGTAGTAGTAGTAGTAGTAGTAATAGTAGTAATAGTAGTAGTAGTAGTAGTAGTAGTAATAGTAGTAGTAGTAGTAGTAGTAGTAGTAGTAGTAATAGTAGTAGTAGTAGTAGTAGTTGATTGCTCAATATGTTAAATAATAAAGTGCATTAATTAATGTTAATGTTTAACATGATATATTAATTAGTAATAAAATTATTCATTTAATAGTTTAGTATTGAGTACTATTGTGTAAAAGGTGAAGTCAGAAAATATTTAAAGATTTATACAGAGATGTAGCCACTGAGCAGTTCATAACTCATAAGAATTATGAAAATATTCATGGAAATAGCTTCATACAGCATCTGTGCTGTCCACATAAAATACTCTTTTATTACCATCCTGTCACTGGCCTTCGATAATTATTAATGAGCTTAACATTTAAGAATACAAAAGTCAGTAGGCAATTAGGCTAAATCTGGTTGTTGGAAAAAAAAATAACGTGTTGCATGTAGCATTGCTTGAGGACAGAGAGACGGGAGGGCAGAAACATCACACACATGCAGTAAGGAAAAATAACTATTTCTATGGATAATGAAAAAGGCAGTCTCCCTTTGCGTTTGACATTTCAAATCTCCTTTACATTTAAAATAGTAAAAACAAAAATGTCAAAATGTGATAGTGCAAGCACAGAGAAGAGGAGAATGAGAGAAACAGGATGTACAGGCCTCAAACTCAAAGAGAGGAAGCAAAAACAAGTGTGTGACCTTTAGTGAAACAACTTCCATGAACAGATTTTAAAACCACTTTGACCCCTTTTTTATTGCAGCTGGGGAGTGTTTACCAATTTGACAGAAACTCATGCGGTGTTTATGTTTTGGAGAACGGTAATCAATGATAATAGTAATTGCTGTGCACCAGGGATAGACATAATGCCATGACACTGTCTGTATCTGTATCTATATTCAGTGGGTGTGGTCTAAAGTCCAACTAGAGATGCTCGCTCTCACCCACATTAAAATAAAAAACCTCCTAGTGCACCTCCTGTTAGTATCTGTATTTGTATTTGTTTAACACAAATAATCTGTCCATTTTGTATAATGTATTTATATTCAGTTGTATCCCTAATGGGTATCCACCATGTAAAATGGTGATATACTGTACATGCACATATACATACATGCATGCGCACACACACTATTTGTACACAGAAGAGTGACCATGCAATTTTGCATTCAGCCCAGGAAGTACTTTATTTCCTCATTGTTTTGCACATCCTACATTCTCAATAGAGTCTGAATCCCTCTAAGGGTTAAACTGTAGAATTGCACCAGGGAATAAACACTAACCTCGCTGCCTAACCCTACCCTCAAACTACCCTTCAATCTTTTTTTTATCTTTTACAAATTGTTATGAATTGGCAAATGTGAGCTCATGTTCAGAATTATCCATATAATTATACTTTCATTTTCTTTCCATATCCCCATAAGTCCTTCAATTTATTCACAGAGACAAGGTGTCTATGAGGTAAACAGCTTAGCAATACCAAAAATGCATTTCTTTAACCTTCAGTGCCTCCTCAGCACTTCGCAACACAATATTCAAAAGTAAATCTTTTATGCGCCTGGCAATTTGAAACATATCAGTGAAAGTCAAAGACAATGGCTGACACTGTGGCTGAAATGAGATTGAATATCCAAGAGCCATAACAGGAGTCTTGTTCAAAATAGCACTTTATTTGTTTTGTTTTGTTTTGTTTTGCTTTTTACTAACAAGAAACCGAAGTGGTTTCACCTTATTCTGCAGAATCAGTGTATATGATTCACTCTCTCTGTTTTTGAATAACATCCATTGTGAACTTTCACCACTGGAATAGAACAATAAATAAAATGGATGATGCTATCCCCTCTCAGGACGCTGAATACAGATTGTTCAATACAGACGAGGTCAGTCACAGGACAAATGCTAATTAACCTCACGTGGGTCACATGGGAACTGATGTTTGTGATGGTTCAAACACAAATGTTTGCACACTAGGCTAGTGTGGGAATATTGAATTTCTTATTTATACGAAAGTTTCAATATTGACGCCCTAATACTGTTTAGCTAAGACTTCTGAACCTGACATACTATGCATTTCATGTCATGCCTTTGGGCTCAATTTTGACCCTTTGATTCTTTTTGAGTGCACATTAACGTTTCCTTGAACTGAATATGTGTGAACATGTCTTGCACGTGTGTATATCCATAATGGGGCAAAATGATGGCTAACTGATGATTTCTCTACTGCCCCAATGGAGGATTTACAGTATATTTCCATCTTTCACATCTTGTAATTCAAATCCAATACAGATTTTTGTAAATATTTAGATGTATT
>JANDJT010000041.1:21406010-21417777 GCA_024331685.1 Stegophilus panzeri
TATATATTAGAAAATCCCACTTCCTAGTCTTTCACTTCCTGAAACGTTCCTGTGCTTACTTTGACAGCATTTAACAGCTGACCTTATCCAGAGTGAATTACAGAATTGCTTTAAAGTCCACATCAAAAACATATCCTCATGCTTGTACAAAAATGCTGTATCTCAAACATAAAAAGACATCAGTATAAAGTTTCTTTTTTGGCATCCACTTTAGATTACATACTGTTGCATTGTTTAGAAGAAAACTACACAGAATGGTATGAAGAAGCGTTGCTGGTGCTGACTTCTTTCTAGCCCAGACTGTAGATTCTTGCAGTCTATCAGTGACAGTTGTGTTAGGTGATTATACGGAGTGAAACTGCATTTAAACTGAAAATTTTAAACCCTACCCCTCTCTGTGCTTCAGGGTGTCATGGATTCACTTCACTTGTCAGTGACTTTGTTTACTTTTGACACGTGTTTTCTTTTGGTTTCTGTCCTGTCTCCGCCCTTGTTATGTTATCGGTTATTTCCTAATGTCTCAGCTGTCTTGTGCTATCCTCTTGATTACGTTTAGTATTTAAAACCCATGTGTGTCTTTGTTCAGTGTGAAGTATCTTTTCTGTGTTTTGCCTCCAGTACGTTACTAAGCCTTGTTCATTAATCTCATTTCTGGCTTTGATCCCGTTTTGTCCTCGTGTTTCTGATTCTCGTTTAAGCCTAGTTCATGCCTATTTCCCGACCTCCTGACCCCTCGTCTGTTTTGAGACCACATTCTTTGCCCATCGATTTGGATTTATCTGCCTGTCTCTCTTAATAAATAAGCTCTTAACTGCACTTGCCTCCTGCATTAACCTTGCAAACATGAATGAATACATTGCCTATACTATAGATGCAGCAGGAGACCGAAAGGGGAGTCATGCCGGGATCTCTATACCGGTGTTTGATTCCATGCGATTTCCCCAATTGACTTTGATGTATCCTCAGAATCCCTTTGATGACTCTGAAGATCTTTTTAAGGGAAATCCATGATGGGGGGTTTCCTCGCCCAATCCAAAGACATGCGTTGTACACTGACTGGCATCTCTAAAATTGTCCGTAGTTGTCACCCTGTGCAGGGTGTCCCCCACCTTGTGCCGCAAGCCCCCTGATATAGGCTCCAGGCTTCTCTGACCCTGTATAGGATAAGCGGTACCGAAAATGGATGGCTGGATGGACAAACAACAGAACCTTTGCAACTTTTGAAGGGTTCCAACTGTTCTGTGTTCCATGTTTGGTATTTGGACAAAACAAGGCAGGAGACCAGTAGAGCATTATGGACTTGAAACATTTCAAACACTTAGAAATCATAAATGTGGCTCCCTATCTGCCACTCAGTGTGTGTAATAGTTTTTTTATGGCATAGATGAGACCTTGTGATATAACACACTCTCACAGTATAGTTTCATTGTCAGGCTAGTGAAAGATATTAGATTTTAGCTTCCCATCTAAAATCACGACTAGCTGTCACTGAGTTAGTATGAGTTGGTGCAGCAATAAAGTACAAATCGTTGTTTTAGTGCTCATTTAAGTGCTTAGTGAAGAGCTTGAATGTTCAGTCTTTATTTGAAGACAGACAGTGACTCAGCTAATCAGACAGATGGGGAAGTTCATTCTACCACCTGAGTGCTAGGACAGAGAAAGGTCTTGATGGATGTCGTCTTTGTATCTTGAGGAATGGGGGGGGGTCAAGTCAAGCCATGCTAGAGACTTGAAGGCATGCATTGTATGGAGCAGATTGTCATTTTTGGCTTCGTAGGCAAGCATCAGTGGGTAGCTACAGATGGTCAGACTAGGGAGTGCAGCACTGGGTGATCTAGTGGGAGGCTACATTACTGAAGAATAACCTGGACACAGAGTCTACACATGCAGCAGCAGGATAGGACATACTGTATATCTGGAAAACATATTCTCAAGCAATGGATTTGCTCACTCTTAGCCTGACGTTTTATGTTTTTACCCCAACCACTGATTATTATACTTCTGTGTGGAACAAAGACTCTCCACTTGTGTCTTGTTACCATGTTTCATCTTCTGTCACATCTGTCTGTTTTTCCAGTTTTAGTCTCATTCAAATACAGAAAATCAAAGCATAATTTTCTGAAAATAAACACCTGAACACTTCTAAGCTCAGGGTGGAGAAAAAGTGCAGAATAAATAACTGGCAATCACGGCCTTCTGAGGAATAAAGCTGTCAGACTGCTTCTCACTTTAGAAGTTGTAATTACGGATAGGATTACATTCAGCTGCTTGTGTCTGACATAATCAAAGAAAAACAGCACACTATAGTGCTGTTTGACAGGATCATTAGCTACTTAAGTGAGCTAACCATTACATTCACACTGATGACATTGATGATACAAATTGTTAAGAAAACGACACAGTTCTGTTCTCCTTTTGTTTTACTTTTTGTTCATCGCTTGTAAAAAGTATCCTTTTTGTTAGCTTTCCATTTACCACAGTGGTTTCCTACAGATTGGAGAAAGTCCAGGAGACACTTATCCAGCCTTCAATTGTCCAGTTTTGTGCCCATGATGGCCTCAGATTCCTGTTCTTGGCTGACAGGAGTAGAACTTGATGTGGTCTTCTGCTGTTGTAGCCCTTCTGCCTCAAAGCTCAATGTGTTGTGCATCCTGGGATGCTTTTCTGCTCAAAATGGTTGTAAAGAGTGGTTATTTGAGTTCCTGTAGTCTTCCAGTTACTTCAAACCAGTCTGGCTATTCTACTCTGACCTCTCTCATCAATAAGGCATTTCCACTGGCAGAACTGTCATTCACTGGATGTTATTTGTTTTCTTTTCTTAGCATTGTGTGTAAACATTAGACACTTGTGTTATGAAATGAAGTGAGCTGTCACACCATAAGCATGTGACATACACATGATGTGGTGTGTATTTGACAAACAGTCACTACATGCCATTGGGGATTAGAGTGCCTGATGTCTCAGTGTTTAAGTCCAGGCTGAGCAGATCTAGAGGGCTCACAAGCATAGAATGTTGTGGTGAACTGGGATGTTTCCACATCACTTCTTGGGTTAATGAGAGAAAAGTATTGGTAACTGCCTACTCGATTTTAACAAAGTTAATCTTGCCAGAGTCCTTGCTTGCACTCATGCAAAATACATTGTCCTTAACCATTTCGGGACAATAAGCATACCTAATACTCTCTCCCTCTCTTTCCCACTCTCTCCCTCTCTCTTTCTGTGAAGCTACACATGATACTCCTGAGATACCAGTGATCCTAACCTCTTCTGCTCTCTGGACCTGCCTGATCCATCCTGATGCCCTACTTCTGGTTGGAAATCTCATCAATTGGAAGTCACATGCTGTTGAGGATGGCCCCACATGGTGCAGCCTGGAGATGACTGAGATGGTTCCACTTAAAAACCATAAAGATGGCTTTGAACCACAATTCATATGAACAGTTATGCTATGATGGCTTAAGTATGATACAAGTGGTATGATAGCTTTAGGACTGCATATGTCACAAACAGTTTTACACTCAAGTCTCCATCAGTGAACAGTGGACAAGTTCAACAAAACAGACTTCATGTAAAAAATTGTAATGAATTTTCCTGGTTACACAACAGCACATAAATAAATCCCTTCTGTAAATGTACTAATACTACATGTATTAGCACATTTATAGAAGGAATTTATTTATAATTGCACTATCCGGTGTAACCCAGATGAGGATGGGTTCCTGTTGAGTCTTGTTACATAGCTACCCGTCTACCTGTTTACCAAGATATGTGATCACTGCCTTTGCAAATTCACACTTTGAAAGATTCAAAGTTAAGGAAGCATCAGCCAACCAGCTGAACTCCTGGTCCACACTACTTACATGAGCCTCCCAATTATCCGAATAAGTTACCAAATCATCCAGATATGCTTCATAATTCGTCACTCCAGACAAAACCTTCTGCAGCAGCCGCTGGAAAGTGGCTGGAGCATTTCACTTCCCAAATGCCATTATTTTATATTGCAGAAAGCTATCAGCAGTGACAAACGCAGAGATCTCACTAGCTCGGGCAGTTAAAGGGACTTGCCGGTGTCCTTTAAGGAGATCTAATTTGGTGACATAACTGGCAGAACCAATTCCATCCACACAATCTTCAATGCAGGGTAAAGGGAAAGAATCTGCCTTAGTCATGCTGTTAACCTTATGGTAATCTGTGCAAACCAGACTCCCAGGCCAAATAGCAATTTCATAGCTTTTTCTTTATGCTTATCTTTGTAGCTCTTCATAGTCTTGTTACTGTTTGTCTCTGGCATATCCTTATATACTAATATACCAGTTGATGCTTCTAGTTTTGAAAAGGTCAGTGTTGATTTATTTAAGAGCTGTGCTTGTTCGAATGTCTTTGCAACTGCAGGAATCCCTGCTCCTGTTGATATCAGTGCTCCCATCCTTAATTTCAAGGTATGCATCCTTGAGATTCTGGATAGGACTATGTCTGTGAGATAAGATGACGCTTTCTGCTGACTTTCTGTTCTAAGATCAAACGTCTATATCTTCTATATCTATATGTTTATATATCTACACCTCCTTCTATTTTTCTATTCAAGGCCCCAAATTAGTCTTTATTCCCTGTCAAGCTACTAGTGTAACCTCTGTCTTTGACCCTGATCCATGTCCTTGAATCTTTTCCCCAGCTATCTCCTCTGTCTTGAGCTCCAAAACATCCTGGACTCTGTTATTGTTTAAGCCTATGCTTCTGTTTCAACCCCTGTCTCTGGTCCTCTCTCCAACCAATGACAAATTGTTATTGATGTAAGATTAATTCCTGTGTCTTTGATTGGGTCCCTGTCTCTGCTCCCGACCTTGAATCTGGCATTGGTCCCTGCCACTAAGCCTTTCCAATATTCATGCTCTGAGCTTTCTCTGAGCCTTCCTCATTGTTAGAATCCAGACCCTCATTCTTGGTCACCATTCATTCTTTTCTTTAACAGTCTGTCCTTAAACCCAAATCATTCTAGTTTGTTAGCACCTGACCCGATTTTCTGATTAGACCAGTCACAATCTCTGATGTTTCACTGGCAGTCACAGACTCTGTTACTTCCCATGTGCCATTCTCAAGCATGCCTGATTCCTAATCTCTGTCTGTGGTTCTTTGTCTCTAGCCAGTACTTTGTCCTTTCCCTGTCACTACATCTGTTTCTGTGGTAGGTACACTATGGAGAAATGTGTTTTGGCAAAACGTTTAGCATGCATTGGTATGAACATTGAGACTCCAGAGTCAATGAGACCAAAATTCCAAAATTTATACAGACCTGCCTTACCTCTGTCGGTCTTTCTTTCTTCACATTGAAAAGGCCAAGCAAGAATTTTTACTCCCTTCTTAAAATGTCACATGCTTCTTTATATACAAGAAGCCCATTATGCATGACCATTAGGCTCAGACAGGATACTTGACTGTTATTCAAGTCCTGCACCCAGATTTCCCAGATACCAAAGTGGATGTAAGAACACAAAGGAAGGACTAGACAGGTACTGAAATTGCAGTGTTAAAATAGTGATTATTAACCATTAGATCCAGTGTCTGATAGCGATATCAGTTCTTTAACTTAGTTTTTATGAGCCTCATTGAAGGCAAGGCATGTTTATGAGCCAAATTTATTTTTAAGAAGTTTATCTTGAGAGTTTTTGGCTTTCTAGTTAAATACGTAATGTAAGTAAGTACATTTTTATTTACAGTATAAAGCATCATGTTGCTGCCTCACAGCTCCTGGGTTTTTGGTTCAGGTTACTGTCTGAGATGCGTTTCACATTATCTCCCTACATCTGCACAGATTTCCTCTGGGTTCTCTGCTTTCCTCCCAAAAAGATGCAAAGTAGAAAGATTGGCTACACTAAACTGCCCTAGGTGTGAATGAACATACAAATGTGCGTGTGCATGAGATGTCCTCCAAGGGACTGGTATCCTATATGGGGTGATATGCCCAGTTTCCCAGGATAGGCTCAGGATAGAGTCCCGCAGATAACATGCTTACTAAAGATTAATGAATTTTAAACAATGAGAGTTGACCTAAGTTCTGCAGATAAAACCTAAATATGAATAGGAAAACGAATCTAAACATAAATCTGTCCATTAAAAAAAGAAAAGAAAGAAAAGTATGAGTCAGAGAGAGTTCAGGAAGTGTTACTCCTTTCTCTTACAAGGGGAAGCGGGGACACTTTCTGTGTGAAGTGTATGAGAGTGAAGCGCTACGGCATGGCTTCACTCTGACTCTCTCGAGTCTCAGCCGAGGCGAGATGGAATTTGGATCCTCAGGACTCTGGGCCGATATTTGCATCATACTGACCACTGACTATCCAATCAGATCTTGGTATCTTGGTTTTAAATAAAATACCAACTTAGTTTTGAACTGTGATGTGGTCCTGCTTTCTTTGTTGCAGCCTGTACAAGGGGGCTGCAACAACACAAAACACCAAGACACAGCCAGACTGGTTGAATTGCTTATTAAAAATCTCAATTTAAAGACTGTGAAGGGAGCAAACTTGATGTCCAGTAGCAAATACCAATTGCTCCAGTTACCTGACCTGCGAGCAGAGTAATCACACAGTAACTCAGATGTAGGGGAGGACTAGACTGTTACAAGAAAAAGCAAACAGTAAAACCTTAAACTGGATCCTGTTATGGATAGGGAGTAAGTGTAAACCTCATCTAAACTGAGGTTTTCTTCCTTTTCTTAGTTAGTACTTTTAATAGTAATGTGCAGTTATAATAATAATAATAATAATAATAATAATAAACATGGCTGAAAGTAGCAATGGCGGATTCTGCCTCAAGATTGCGGACCATTTCAAAATTGACCTGGTAGAGAAATGTATCCCACAGGTACAACATTTCAACGTATTTGGATCAATGGCAAATTTTAACTTCATTTTTGTAGTTTTCCACAAATGATCATTGTACAAAAAAAAAAAAAATCTATCATGTGGACATTGTGGGTTCTTGAGACTTTTTTGTTCCCCAAGAACAACAAGGCATGCATACCAACTTTCAGATATTTTGGCCTGACAGAGTAGAAATGCCAGAAGTGTGAAATGACAGAAAATTTGAGGCATGGCCTGTATTGCCACCTATATTCTGTTTAGACCCATGCTTTCTGAGAAGTGTAATATTTAACAAAATGGCCAAGCCTCATGGTTCTGGAAAAGAAGACTTACTGTTTCTGTTAGCATTAGCTGTGGCCAAATCAGCCACAGAATGTCTGCCTAATAGACAGTCAACCCACCCTTGCCAGTAAGTCATGGATGCATGTGCATGGCCCCAAGCTCGCACGTATGTAAAGGGCCTGAGGAGTCAGTGAGAATTTTCAGGCCACGTGAACTATGGAGGAAGGGAGATATCCACTGGCAGAGTGCACTAGCATTTAGCCTAGCATGCAAATTTCAGATATTCAGAATAAATCTATTTTTTCCATCTTACATTCACCCATTTCTCAGATTTGTTACTCAACATTGTCAGGAGTCTCCATATGAACTGGTGATTGAATCAGATTATCCGTTTTATGACTAGCGGATGTGTAAAGCATTAGCGATAAATTATTATTCCTTTTAATGTCATTGTTTTTGGAGATATGAGGTTGCCATCGCATATGGTAACATACTGTAGTGTCCTCTTTGTGTGTGGCACAGATCAAGTCCATAGGTTAGTATTCCATTGATTTATGCACACAAGAAATATGTGCAACAGTTGTCAATTCACCAATATGTAAATAGTTCAGCCAATTTTTATTTGACTCCTTATTGCTTATCATCCACATATATGCACCACAGTTCAAGTCAATCGAACCTACGGTTCATTAGGAGAAGATTTTTGTAGTTTTGGATAAATGTGGTGGAAAATCTATCATGGCAGACTTTATTTGTCCCAGTGGCTTTTTTTGTTCCCCATGAGAAATAAGGCATGTATACCAATTTTCAGATATTTTGGACTTATAGGGCAGAGGGAAAATCACATAGAATTTGGGCGTGGCCTGTAGTGCCACCTATGGGCTTATGTGGGCCATCTGTGGTATGGGACTTACTCGTGGCCTGTAGTGTCAATGTACCAAATTTCAGAACTTTTTACTATTCAGATCTTGAGTTATTGGGCACTTAAGGGAGATAAGGAGAATAATAATAATAATAATAATAATAATAATAATAATAATAATAATAATAATAAGTAGAAGAATTCTAACAAGAACAATAGGTTTTCTCCTGACAGAGGAATCCTAATAAATCACAGCTGCATATATGAGATGAAATACAATCTGGTGACTTTGATAAATATTCTTTCTTGCTAATCGCATACATTTGTAGAGTTACCTCCCTAGACCCGTGTCTTACTGTCTGACATGTGCCTTTGTTCTTCTTTTATTCACTCAGCAAATTGCTCGCTCCCTACATTTTCTTTGTACGCTTTTAAACAAGCCCTTAATCTGTTTTTCAGTTCAAGCCTAAATAGTTTCCAAACACAGTACTGATGGCATGTAGCGTTGTTTTATTTACTGGCTCTTCATCAACAACTTAATGGCAGAATCTTTTTTTGTGGGTGTTTTTTTTTTTCTTTCTTTCTTTCTTTTTTTTTTTTAATACACACAGCCTAAAGGCTTAAGATTAATGAGTTTCATTTGACCACACATATTCTTTCGAGCCATTGATTGTGTTTGCTATGTTTATTGAATTTTCCATCTTCTTCATGCCTCTGGAATTCTGTAATAAGTATTCTTTACAGTCATGTGTACAGTAATTTATGTGTTTGTTTTTGTCATAGCTTCAGTAATGAAATAAAATCCAGTTCCACTGACACCTAAAGCGTGCCCTAGATAGAGCTTGAGTTTAAGCTACAAGGGGAAAAAAATATATTTTAATGTAGCCTAAAAGGTAAATTGCATTCGTATGTATGGTATGTCACACCTAAATTGGTTTTGAATACAATATAAAGTGCAGCTACAGTGTGGAGAGCTTCTCACATTATAGACAGAGCTGTCATTGCTCTTTAAACAAATATTTCATATTCTCTTTTATTCTTATTCTTACACTTTTGTTACAACATTGCAGTTAAAACAGAAAATTACCAAATTTAAACAATAACATGCTTCAAATATGTAAACTATACATGTTAAGGGGTGTGTTTCTAAAATGTTTGGCAATGCTAAGCTCTTCATTAAATTCATCTTAAGAATGTGCATTAATTAAAAATGTGCATTTCCCAAAACTCTCCAAAACTAAGTAGTACTTAAACTTGTTTATATATTAGTAAGTACCCTGAACCATTTGTTATTCATTAAGAAATGAGTGAATATACCCTGAATAGGAGACCAGGCCATTATCATTATTATTATTCATTATAATTGTTTTTGTAATGTGCATAGAAAGGCAAGATGCAAATGAGTAACACTGCAAAGTGAGTTGTTGATTTGGGGCGTTCCAGAAAATCTTTATCAAAGTATTCATAGGATGGGTTAAATAACAGGCAGATATCAACACACGAGAACAATCCATAATGCAAAACATGGGGAAAAAAAGCAAAATTTTAAAATACTAGGCAAAGAGAAACTAAGAATAAAAGGCTCAGAAATGCAGAATATAATTGATGAGACTTGGTGAAGAAACAAAGACAGACTAGGTTATAAGTACACAGATTAATCAAGAACTTACCCTGCATTCACACTAGCACGTGATAAAGCAACAAATGACCATGATTCGAGATTGCTCGAATGATTCCTCCTTGCTAATCATGTGGCGTGCATGGTATGTTGTTTTTTTTTTTATTTCACAACTCACAACATTAGTTCCTACTTTCATGTACAGTATTTCTGATATACTGCTTGACTCAAATAATAGTCCCTTCCAATAATAGTTTCTTCCAAAAGTATTCGAACAGCAAGGCCACTTCTGTTGTTTTCACTATACATTGAAGACATTTGGGTTTGTGTGGTCTGCCACCAAAGGTGCCATGTTTTAAGTTGTTTAACACATCTAGATGTAAATATCAGGAAATGAAAGATGAAGTTCTGATCTGTCATCTCATTCATCTCAAACCCAAATGTCAGTGTATAGCGAAAACAATAGAATTGGTCTTGCTGTTCAAATACTTTCAGAGGGGAATGTATGGCTTCACATTAATTGTGTGTAGAAACATAAAGCTGGAAGGAAGCAACAGAGATCATGGGTGTCTCTGGAGAGTAATCTGCTAATAGGAAGCATGACACATAACATCTAAATCAAGCAACCAATTTTCACACTGATTAGTGTCTTATTCGTGTTTAACTAGTTAGCGGGGGAAAACAATGCTGAAAATAGTGGCATTTCTACCCGGGGGGGGGGGGGGGGGGGTTCCAGTGTTTCTGGGGGCAAAAAAAGGTGGACCACACCCTCTTCGGGTTTAAATCCAAATACAGATACAGGCACTTGGAACACTAAAAAATATGGATAAAGATTGTGCCATTGCATTACATCCCTAATGTATATGTGTGAGTGTGTGTATGTGTGTGTGTGTGTGTGTATATATATATATAGGGGCTTGTGTGAAAATGTATTTGCCCCTATAGTTACTAATTCCCCAAATCTATGAAACTTCATTAATAATGGGGTTCAGCTGGACTAGACGCAACCTGGCCTGACCAGATCTCTTATTTATTCCAAGAAAGGCAAAGTATATATCATGTGTGACACACTACAGAGCCAGTGGGTTAACTAGTGATTGTCTAGGTGGAAGGGCATATTTGCATAAAACATGAAGCCTATCAATGTAAAACAGGAACAACACCATATATGATTTCTAGGAAGTCATAGGAGTACGGGCAACTGTTATTTGGTAAGGTATGTAAATGCGCACAAGTGGTATTTGGGGAGAGAGAGGAATGCTCAAATGGTGAGAGGCTTTATCTTTCTGTACCTAAGTCAACAGAGGAACAAAGAGAAAAAAGGTTCCAGCACAGGAATCAGGAAAAGGCGGGGGGGCATGGGGGCCAGTGTTCACAGATAGGGGAAAATAGCATCCATGGAAGAGTGGTGAGGTGAAAACCACTACTAACCCAGAAGAACGTTAAGGCTTGTCTGAATTTTGCCAAAACACACCTTGATGATCCTCAAACCTTTTGGGAGAATGTTCTGTGGACTGATGAGTCGAAAGTGGAACTGTTTGGAAGACAGGTGTCCCGTTTTATCTGGCGTAAACCAAACACAGAATTCCAAAAAAAGAACATCATATCTACGGTCAAGCATGGTGGTGGTAATGTGATGGTGTGGGGATGCTTTGCTGCTTCAGGACCTGGGTGACATGCAATAATTGAGAGAAACATGAATTTTTCTCTTTCCCAGAAAATCCTAAAGGAGAATGTCCGGTCTTCAGTCCATAAGTTGAAACTCAAGTGCAAGACAACAATCCAAAGTACAGGAGTAAGTCCTAGTCCTAGAAGTAAGTGAAAGACTGATCTCCAGTTATTGAAAGCGTTTGGTTGCAGTTATTGCTGTTAAAGGTGGCACCAGATTTTAGGTATAAGGGGACAATTAGTTTTTGAAATGGGTGATGGCTGTTGGATAACTTTTTTGCTTCAATAAAAAAAATTAACAAATAAAAGCTGTATTGTGTGTTTACTCAGGTTGTCTTTGTGTTATGCTGTATTTCGTTTGAAGATTTAAATCTTTTTAGTATGTGATATACAGTGTATCCAAAAAGTATTCACAGCGCTTCACTTTTTCCACATTTTGTTATGTTACAGTCTTATTCCAAAATGGATTAAATTCATTAT
>JANDJT010000041.1:21418112-21438500 GCA_024331685.1 Stegophilus panzeri
ATGTTGTCATTATGGGGTATTGTTTGTAGAATTTTGAGGAAAATAATGAATTTAATCCATTTTGGAATAAGGCTGTAGCATAACAAAATGTGGAAAAAGTGAAGCGCTGTGAATACTTTCTTTATGCACTGTACATGAAAACAGAAGAAATCAGGATGGGGCAAATACAGCACTGTATATATAGTTCATTTTACATTTAAAATAGACCTACAATAGATGTTGTCAAAGATTTAATAAACAAGCAATAAATAATGTTTATTTCCAACTGCCTTAGTCAATCTGACATCAGTGGTGGTGTTTGGATTTTATTCCCTTTTATATGAATATCATAAAAATGGTCCAAACATTAACCCCACCCACAACCCTAACTTTAACCTTCATATCCTTTTATATAACTTGAGCAATGTGAATTGTTATGAGAATGTGAAATTGCAAGTGTGAGACCATGTTGACCTCAGTTCAGCAATATTATACTTCATTTCCAACATATTCAGTCATTTTTTAATATTTCAGGTTGTTTATTGACCATGTCACACAACATTCGTGATTTTAAACCAGCCTGAAACAGCCAGCCCACTGTGTCCCCATGAGAACCGATGTTGTTTTTGAGTAATTAAATAGTAAAGTTTTCTGTTTTTATTTAAAGTATCATGTCAGTCAGCCATATGCACTTTGTATAGGGAGACTGGAAGTTGTTGTAATGTAGTTTCAGTAATGTTATTACTAAAGACCTGTTTACAGTCAATAGCACTGAGCAGGCTTTCATTCATATCACAGATTCTTGGCAGAATGTGTTGTAATGAGAGTAAAGAAATCGGAAAGCTGTGGGGTTGTTTTCTCTGGAGTTGCTTTAGCAGTGATTAGTATTGGCATGAAACAAGTCTAAAATCAAGCAAGATATTCAAAGTGAAGTGCAAAGCTAAACATGCCTTGTTGTTACTTTTTCTTATTCTTTCTAATCATGCACTAAATCTGGAGCTAAACATTAGCCTTTATACATTTTAGTGCAAGGGTTTGGAAATAAAATCAAGAAGATAAGATTAACTATGTGTTTAATTTAATTATATTTTAATATTACAAGAAAGAAAAAAATGTCAGTGTATGCAATGATATTAATAGTGAAACAATGAAAATTATGTTTTTGAACATGTATGTTTATTCCATGTGGACGTTTTTTTCGTTATTTTTCTTTTTTCTTTCATAATGTCTTTGTGCTTATGTGTCTACGTTTGTCACGATTCAAAGGTGGATACGGATGCAGGTGCAGAATGTAGGGTTTTAATAAAGAAACAAACAAAGTGCAAAAGACAAAATGACATGGAGGTAAAACACATGGACAAAGAAAGACTAACGTGAGACCAAGAGTGCACTGCAAACTGTGACTATATACACGAGTGCTAATTACCAGGAACGTGAATCAGGTGCAAATGGTCATGTGACTGTGATGCAATGGCTGTTGGGAACTGTAGTTCAGAGTTCCCTTACTGATTTCATGACAACGTTTCTTACATTTTGACTAATTGATCATTTCCAGCCCTGTGAAAGCTCAGTATTTTTTGTTTTAGGTCTTGTGATGACATGTTGTTTTTTTTCTGATCCCATTTGTTTGAACTTTTCATGCATTAAATAAGCCTTGACTCATTAAAATGTGTTGACTGCTTTAAGTCATCATACATCTTAATGAGGCACATTCAAACAAATTATTTAGAACATGTCATTTGGGACACAACTTTTGCAGCTGATGAAGATAACTGCTCACTTAATTGTTGTAATTTTTTAAAGCCCTTTGAATTGAAAAACATCAATAAATAAGCGTTCTGTTTCATTCGGATCATATTTAAAATGTGTCTACATTTTATTTTAAAACTTAGAAATCAAGGGGTGTTTAAACATTTGCACTCAACTGTATCTTATAACATAGATAGATAGATAGATAGATAGATAGATAGATAGATAGATACTACAGTACTGACTTCATTATAAGTCTTCATATTTGCATTCATTTGCTCTTTTTTTTTTTTTTTTACACAAGGCATAATGAATCGTTTATGAGATGAATTAATGTGTAATGATGCAGTTATGAACCAAATTCATCACTACGCTCTTCATGATGGGCCTACTTTCATTTTAATAATCCAAAATAACTGTGCACTACATAATCACGCACTTAAGCTATGCTCCAATAAGAAACATCATGACATAATTTTTACATTAAATAAGCATTAAAACACTGACAAAACAGCAGGATACATTATTTATAACGTTCGTAGCTTCGTCATATATTAGAAGATGAAAGTTGTTAGTAAAAGTCGTTAGTGAATCCATGTGTCGATTTGCAGATCTGCGTTGCTCATTTAGCTTTATCTTTTAATGGCATTAATAGGATCGTTTTGCTCTCTTTGGCTGAATTGAGGCAGATTTTTCTGTTTCATCAGGTGGAGCTGACATGCTTCATTAGAGACCATCCAACGCGCCTCTGGGGAACTAACTATGTCTTTCGCTCCAGGAGGGAGCGTTTGCGCATGAAATCAGGGAGCGCGAGGGAAATTCTCTGGCACCGTGCGCCGGCCACCAGCAGCTCTGCAGTTAGATGCCAAGCTGATTTTACTGATTCCACTACACTTTTGATTGATGGATGGTTTATAACATGGTTACCTTCGTCAGGTCTCCAGCTTAGGCAGAAGACCGTGAAGCAAAGGCAGGGACAAATCCTGCATAAGTAACATTTTTATGTGCATGTGAGTGTGGGGTTAGTTAGATGGGCTGGCTTCCTAATAAAGACGGTTACATGATATCAGAGTTGTCCATTCATTCATTCAAACCAACCAGAAGCCACACCTGAGACTACTGAAAGCCAGGATCAACTGATTAAACAGGTGGAATCAGGTGTGGCTCCTGCTTGATTGGAATGAAAACCTGCACTCACATGGGCACTTGGTGGATAAGTCTGGGCATCCCTGCATGATATATTGTTTTCTACTCTGAAGTCTGTTCTCAGTGGCCGGAGAACTGGTGGAGCGCAATTGAACCAACATTCCTATCAACCGTTAGCATCCTTTTCCATGGAACAAATATCCAATCCATTAGAAATCAATGTGAAATATTCATCATAGACACGGCAGATTTGTCTCTAAATTAAAGTAAGCAGGATGCACTTGATGATAAAAAAAAATGTAAATAAGACCATGTGTCTAAAACATAGCTGTTTGCTAATTTGCCTAGTAAAGCAGTTTTGCCAGAGGCCAGAAATAAATCAGAGACCCAAAAATTCCGCCTGTTTTGGGGGTGCCCATGTTCAGCATTGACTTTATTTGTGATGTCACACTCCTCAGTAGTGTTTAATGGCTCATAAGAAAGTAGACACTCAGAGCTTTAAGAATTTGCAGTTTTTCACAAGTTTTTTTCTGTTTTGTTTTTTACCTAGCCTACTAGGTTTAAATATTATAATCTGATTCTGGCAGTTGTATATTGTGTTTTACTTTTAAAAAAGCTTTAGCCGTGCTGTCTGTTTGATCTCTGTACCAATGTTATTCTGGAGAGATGTGAATTGTTTTCCCAAAAAGGGGGTTCACACCCCTCTCCTTTCAAATCGCCCTGCTCACCAGCAGCTAAACACACAGTCACGATAATCTACACACAGAAACCCCACAGTGTCCTGACTAATCGTATAACAGACCTGAGCGATAAAATAATTCATTAGTTTATACTGATTGAAAATATCCGATAAGTCTTCTCCTGCACCTGTACACTCGTGAAGAACTCCTTTAAATTCCGTATTCACAATTCATTAAGAATGCATTTAAAGTGCTATATACAGCAACATACGATAGCTAACACCAGTGTACGGCTAAAACCGTACACATGCTCATAAGCAGTTACAGTATAATTATCTGTATGACGCCATAATAAAGCCTGGATTTCTTCATGATGACTTTATAATCTCAGGTTACATAATGCATTATAATATCTATAATATCTTGTTAAGTGCCAAGCTTAACAGTTATTACATGGTTTTGGATCAAGTCATTGAATAAACCTCTAATGATGTGGCATAATATGCGTTACACACTTTGAAAACAGTTGGAGAATTGTTGTTAAAACACATTATAACTTATGCTCGTTCTATTCCATTATCATTTCTATAGCAGCAGCTGAACACGGACGCTGCACATAACCCAAGACTATTAAATGAATGAAAAAGACTTGTCTTTATTGAATTTAGCAAAGAAAAATGTTTGTAATTGTTAATATGGTGCAGTTTTCTATGAGGAGATAGAATGTTCTGTCACCACGTTAGGATGGAGTTCTTTCCAGTTTCTGACTTCTCAGTACCACGAATGCATTTTGTTTTTGTCTTATTAACTTCAAGAGAGAAAAAGAGGGACTGGAGAGTTCCACATACCACATGACATGTCATTCTTTAATAAAATATATATATTTTTTAAATAATGATCAAATTGCTGTGGTATTAGAATAATAAAAGACCTTGGGATGTGGTGTTATTGGAAAATAATCAACTTCAGGGTAACAGTAGGTCCGATTAACATTGGGGCATCCCAGCTTTGATTATTTTCCTATAACAGCTTGCCTCCAATTGTTTTATTCACTACTGACATTACGCATTATAAGGTATTGTGTATGCTAGATACTGTAACATGGTAATAAATATATAATTGATACAAGAAATACTGAAATGTCTCTCTCACATTGCAGGTTCCAGAATAGATCCCAGCAGCACCGGATCCCTCGGTTTCAGTTAAATAAAGCTGACAGACCCTGGCAGCAAAACCAACATGAACTAGATATGACTTAAGCTCCTCACCTTTTGGCATCAACAATACTATTTCTCGAACATATTCACAAATAGCTTGTGTGACAACAGGAGTGAATCAGACAGGCCCAAGCATTCACATTCCTCAGCGATGCTACCCTCGCCACTAGTGTCTCCTGTCTCATATCCTGCTATTGTGTTACCTCTTATATCATCTCCGCTCCTCTGGGAGAAGAGTCATCACCTGGCTATTTCAGCTGCAACATATTTCTACAGTTTCCAGCCAATATGAGGTAAGACGTGAATACTAATGTTGTTGCAATATAAACTGACCACCTGCACCATCTGTTTGTTATTGTCCTGAGCATGTGGTCCAGATGATCACAGCCATGCAAGTGAATATTACACCCACATGGAGCCTATCTCTCGCATGTTTTGATGTTTTTTGGCTATATGTTCTGATATCTAACTGTCAGTTTTTCTCTTAAGAAACTGTCCCTGTTTGAAGATGTTCACCCACCATACGAGATGTAAGTTGTTTTTCCTTCTGATTCAGTCCGTCTTTCAGAAATCCAGCCTTCTGTCAGCTTAACACCTGAGTAGGCATTTGTGCATATAAGCATTATAGTCTCCACTCATGCATTTCAAAGAATGCTAATGACCTCAGCAGTCTGTCCTTGAAGCCTATCCAAATGAAAAGATGAAATTGGATTGAAACAGTGCCATTTCATAGACACTAAGCATGTAAAATATTGGACTATTTTCATAATTCTGACAGATAAGAAGCTAGTACAGGTAACGACAAGTAACTAACCTTTTATCAGAAATTCAAGTTTAAATGAATACCTGGCTTGTCATTGCGGTATCAGGTTTTTATCCTATTTTAGGTGATAAATCATGCTACTATTTTCATCACTATATCATTTATATCACAAAAAAGTTCCACTAAGAGGCAAAGCTAGGCGATGGAATTTGGGTGTGTGTGAAAATGATGTTTTTCACAGTCAGTGGTTTAAAGTCATCATTATGATTCCTCACTATTTAACTCCAGATATCAAATAATCATGTCCCATAGTTTGTTCAGTCACATTTTATTGGCCACTACTGGGTGGCTGTGGCTCAGCTGGTAGAGCGGGTTGTCCACTAATTGCAGGTTTGTTTCGATTCCCGGCCTGCATGACTCCACATGCCAAAGTGTCCTTGGGTGAGACACTGAACCCCAAGTTGCTCCCGATGGCAAGTTAGCACCTTGCATGGCAGCTCTGCTACCATTGGTGTGTGAGTGTGTGGAATGGGTGAATGAGACATAGTGTAAAGCGCTTTGGATAAAAGGTCTATATAAGTGTGCCATTTTACCACCAGCTGTTATGCTGAGAAACAAGATGTTATGTAATTTATGCTTGAAAGCTATTAGGCAGGGACTTAGAATGTTATTTGAATCATTTTCAGTGGAACTATTATATAGGATTTGAATTTCTTATGCTTATTAACAACTATCTGCAGTTGGCAAATGCTCGTTCAACCTAAAAAAATTGTCGTATGTGTTGATTATAATGGTAGCCCATTTGCAATTGGTGTAGAAAAATGATGCTCGTTCTTTCAGCTTCATGAAACACACAATACAAAAAAAAAAATTGTTCTGACCCTCAGAAAGTGTTAAGGTGTATATATTTTTGCTCAATGCACAGAAAGATTTATTACCAAAAATGTGAAATGGTTTACATACCTGACATACCAAAATATATCATTTTGAATAAAAAAAAATTTGTATGTAAAATATGTATTTTTGCTCATTACTTAGAAAAACGTAGCACGTTTATCTCGCACCTCCGGGGTTGGGGGTTCGAATCCTGCCTCCACCCTGTGTACACAGAGTTTGCATGTTCTCCCCGTGTTTTGAGGGTTTCCTCTGGGTACTCCGATTTCTTCTCCCAGTTCAAAAACATGTGTTGTATGCTGATTGGCATCTCCAAATTGTGTGTGGATATGTGTATGTGTGTGTGTGTGTGTGTTATTGTGCCATGCAATGAGTTGTCACCCCATCAAGGGTATCCTACACCTTGTTCCCTGGGATAGGCTCCAGGAATTCCACTCATAAGATGGCTTTTATACTGTTATATTGTAGGAAATTAGAATACTGCGATGGTAAATCCTCTCTGAACATGAGCATTTACTTTATTTGTGCTGCATATTTTAATTGTTTACTGCAAATTTATTAAACTATTGTAGATAACGTGATGACTTTCAAGAAAACATGAATAAAAAACATGACATGGTTTTGTATTGCATTGATTTGCCATGTCCCCCCCCACCCCTGAAATTAAATCCTGCCTACGCCACTCCACTGCCTACTACATCCATCACAAAATATAGGATGAAAAAAAAAAGGTCAGAGCTGGACTCTTTGGGATGTTGAGGTGAAACTCAGGCTGTAATTGAAAGGTCGACTTCCGGAAAGACGAAAGCCCTGTGGCGTGAAAAATATGCTACGCTGCAAGAGAAGGGTCAGAGGATGAGCTAATTACCCGGGTCTGTGTCCTTGAATCCTCTTGTTGTAGAGCAGATGAGCAGAAGTGCCGCTCACACACCAGGGAGCATGTAAGCATTGATTTACTTGACTTTAAACCCTTCGTAGCACAGGTCATGCACAAATGTTCTGTACAATTAAGTTGTTTCTGCAGGTCTTATAATTTTTTTTTGTTTTCACCACCTCTCATTTTTTGCATTATAATAAGGAGGTTTTTTTTTGCAATATATGAAGTTACACTTTTATGGACTATTAAAGCCACTCCTAACAGAGGGATGGAAAATAAATGGGAAGGAAAAAAGAATAAATGTAAGAAGAAAAATAAATAAATAAACAAAACATACTAAGACATTAGCTATTTCTGCAATGGTTTTCTCCTGAGAATTGCCCTTGCCTTCACCATATCCGTTCCCCAAGCTCATAAATGTAAACATATATCATCCCCAAGGAGAAATAGTATGGATTGTGCAAAACTGCCTATGTACATTTGCAAATAACTGAATATTAATGGCCAAAGATGTTTATAATCTACTCCATACCATGTGGGATAAATTAATATTTGATCTTGTGTAATGCAGTAACTGTTTAAATCAAATCTGCTATGCCTGACCCACTCATACCAGCAAAACACACACACACACACACACACACACACACACACACACACACACACACACAAACACACACACACAGGTAGTCTGAGCCTCAGATGCTCTGCCCATTGGTTACAAAGTATCAAATATCTTGTGTATACTTTTCTGGCCACAAGCTTCAGAATCTTTAAGGCTCTCTGCACTTTTGTGTATACACACTTCACCGACTTCTATCAGTAAAATAAATATTTTCGCAGCAAAACAAGACAAACTTTTCTGAGCAGTATATATTCACTGGATTAAAAAAAAAAGAGTAAAAGAATCCTGTCTTTAAAAGTTATTAGAGTTTTGTTTGTAGCAGTTAGTGATGAGTAAAAACAAGTTCATTTTGAGTGTTTGTTGAGCTCATATCTGAGCTGTAGCTGGTTCTTGTCCACATTTATTAATAAAATACATATTCACAGACTCTCAATCTGTCCAGATTGCGATTCTAATTAACTGGTGACTCAGTGTATATTTTCCCATCGCTATGCCTCAAAGAGACTTTTTCATGTATGGCATCATTTTATATGATTTCACATGATAACCTTACAATGGAAAACAGCTGGAAGGCTGCTTGCTGCAGTGCAGCATGGTCCCAGTGGATGTTACACACTCACACCTGAAGTGTTCAAATGACATTTTTGCAAATGTTTACAAACTAAATTTTCCTCATAAACAGATTATGGGGCTAGTACTTGAGAAGCAGTAATATAAAAGTTGAAACGTTTGGATATATTTTTGTACTTTAAAATGAATAATAATTCCCAGGATATTTGAATCAAAAAGGTCTCACAGCATAACTCACACATTTGTAACTATTTGCTTCAGTTTATATAAAAATGTATAAAGGTTGATGTGAAGGTTAAGTAGAGGTTAATCTGTGTACCTTTTTTAAAGATTTCATTATTACTAAACAGAACTAAATCTTATGAGACCTTATGAGGTCAGGTTGATTTGAATATTCATTTCTCATAGCAACAATACTCCGTAATGTTTTGATACAGTATGAGACAATTCAAGCAATCATAGTTTAGAGTTATAAACAATATCAGCTAGGTCTTTCACCTGTTACTAGTATTCATTCCTGAGCAAGGTTGATCATTTAACCCAAAAGGAATTCCCATAAAATCTGAGATGGGCAAGTTGCAACAACAAATAAGGAACTATCACCTGCTTGTGTAAGTTTGCTTGTGTCATGTTAGGTTTATATACATACTTTATGTATATGAACAGATTAGGTTCTTTATCTATGTAAATGTGTACAGTAACATTTTGGATATTTATTGGAGCAATAGATGTTTTTCATTTATAAATTTGACATTTTTATTCCAATTAAAAATAAAATAATATTCAAATAGACATTTATAGGACTACTTGTTTTCAAGTTATTGTTCTGAGTTATTGTATTGAGGTTGGATTAATTCATTTCAAGTGACTAATCAATGAGGCTAGATAATAACTTTAAAAACTCAATGATTATTATAAATACTTTTATAATGGTCAGTTTTGACTTCTACCATCCATCCTACACAGGGCCGTGGGGAGTCTGCAGCCTATCCCAGGAAACTTGGGGCACAGGGCAGGGGACACCCTGAATGGGGTGCCATTGCAGGGCACAATCTCGCACACATTCACACAATTTAGAAATGGCAATCAGCACGTCTTTGGACTGGTGGAGGAAACTGGAGTCCCTGGAGGAAACCACTGAAACACGGGGAGAACATGCAAGCTCCACACACACAAGGTGGAGGCAGGAATTGAACCCCCAACAAAAAAAAAAAAAAAATGCTGTCCCTGGACCCCATTCTGAAAACTATGGCTCTAAAGGCACAAGGTGGAGCATATTGTTTTTTGTGAAGTTTATTTTTCCACTAGTTAATCTTGTTAGCTCAGCCTTCTCTATACTGCAGTACACAATATGTTATGGTTAATAAAAGTGCTTGTTTTGAGCCCATGTCATGATTTTAACCTATTTACCCATATATGTCTAGAATCAACCTACATTAAAACATAACTGCATGCACCTTTCCTAATGTTTCATAATACCTATAACTGGGCCTCCTACAACTCACCAATCCAGCAGGACAACCAAACAGTCACAGAGGCATAGGACGTTTTTTTAAAGGAAATGCACATTCTACTGCAGTGTGATCCAGAGCACTGATAGCTAAAATAGTGCTCCTCTTTTACCTGCATGTGCACCGCTGCCCCCGAGATCAACATCAGTATCTACCATGGTGAGGTTAATGAATGACTATCGACCAGCTCCACACTGTTGTTATGGAAGGTTGACTTTTTGAAGGACAGGACTGTGGAGCTGAGAAGGAGATAGAGGATGTGGCTGAATCATTCCCTGTATTTATTGCCTACTGGGCCTTGAGATGGTTAAACATTATAGTGGAAGCACTTAACATAAATTTATATTGCATATATATATATATAAATTTCCTATAGCAAATGTATAAATTAATAGCAGGGTGGAGAAGAATATTGGGATATTTATTATATTTATTTATAACTCATTCCATTAATATTGTCACGATTTCCTCTCATGCAAAGCGCTGGAGCACGCAGCGCACTCTGAAACCCGAATCCAGGTTTGTCAATGACATTGACTTTGTTTACTTTCGACACGCGTGTTTTGTTATGGCTTGTGTCCTGTCTCTGCCCCGTCTTGTCACTGGTTATTTCCCTTATGTGTCATCATTGTTCTCAGCTGTTTTGTGTTCACCCCAGATTACATTTGGTATTTAAACCCCTCGTGTATCTATGTACTTTGCGAAGTATTGAGTTTTATCACCGTGCCAAACCTTTGTTCCTTGTTTCTGTGCCATAGTTTTGAGCCTGTTCTTGTCCTCGTTTTTCCATTCTGTTTTGCCTCGTTTATGCCCGTTGGCCAATCGCCTGACCATTTGCCTGTTTGACCACACCTATGTCTCACGTTTTGGATTTGTCTGCCTATCTCGCCTATAATAAAGCTCTTATCTGCACTTGCATCCGTCTCAACCTCCGGTACGTGACAGATATGCACAACCCATTATCTTGAATAGTTCCAATAATTCTGGAGTTGGCTGTACACGTCTCCTCTGAAGCTGTTACAGAGCTATTTTAAAGGCAGCCAGTTCTGCGGAGAAAATCTAACTGACAAGTAGTTGTGTGAAAGCATAGCTCTGTGATCATCATAAAAAGGACCATAAAATATTCTGCTCATCCAGTCATTTTCTCCCATCCCCTCGGGAATGCTTGTTATAGACGTTCCCTACAGACTTCCGAAGGCCAGTGTGGAAACAGCTCCCTGGCTCGCTTTGAGGAAGGACAATGCACGGCCGATAGGCAGCCACAGCGTGCACTGATCACACAGCTCAGCTTACCTCCTGTTTCACTGCTGATATCCTTGTGTGTGTGAGAGAGGTAATGCATGACCTAAGAAATCCCTCACACACACACACACACACACACACACACACATGCACATCCTTGCCAGTTCCACTCAGTGTGTGTGAATAAGTGAAACCTGCACAGAGTTTGGACTGGAGCATAACAGAGGTGCTCCAGCAAGCCAGCAGGGCTTTACCACAGGTTAGGCAACAAGTCCTTTATCCTTTGTCTGCTCGTGACACTGTTTGCTAAATATGTCAGTGTGTAATCTGTAAACGGCAGTAAAAGAGCCTCAAAAAGCACGAAAATGTAGCACAATTAGACTGCATGCTGCATTATGTTTGTCTTTGTCACATGAAATTTCTGGTTATTTGTTATCCTTGTTAATGCCAGTTTTTGAGGTTTGGGGATCTGGAAACGTCTATATGGCAAGATAAGGTATGTATAGTGTGAATATACAGTATGTATTTAGGTAACACTAAAGGATTAGTGCATGTATTCATTCATCAATATGAAAGCATTAGTTAAATATTGATAAATGCTTGATAAATTTCTGGACCTTATTACATGTTGTGTAGTATCATATAGTCTAACCATCTATCCATTTTCTGTAGCGCTTATCCTACACAGGGTCACAGGGAGCCTTTAGCCTATCCCAGGGAACTTGGGGCACGAGGCAGAGAACACCCTGGAAGGGGTGCCAAGGCATCGCAGGGCACAATCGCACATGCATTCACACACCCATTCACACACTATGGACAATTTGGACATGCCAATCAGCCTACAATGCATGTCTTTGGACTAGGGGAGGAAACCGGAGTACCTAGAGGAAACCAAACCAAAGCACAGGGAGAACATGCAAACTCCACGCACAGGGAGGAGGCGGGATTCAAACCCCCAACCCCGGAGGTGCTACCACTAAGCCACAGTGCCACCAGTATAATATAGTATTATAGTACAACCACAATTCCAAAAAAGTTGGGATGCTGTGTAAAATGTAAATAAATGTAAAAAAAAAAAAAAAAAAAAAAAAAAAACAACATATCAAATGTTTAACCTGAGGAAATGTACCATTTTAAGAAAAAATAAGGTTATTTTGAAGTTCAAAAAAAAAAAAGTTGGGACGGGGGCAACAAAAGGCTAGAAAAGTAAGTGTTACTAAAAAGAAACATCTTGAGGAACATTTTGCAACTAATTAGGTTAATTGGCAACAGGTCAATTACAGTTTGAGAACAGTTTTCCACTTTGCCTCAGTCCATTTTAAATGAGCTTTGGCCCAGAGAAGACGGCGGCGTTTCTGGATCATGTTCACATATGGCTTCTTCTTTGCATGTTAGAGCTTTAAGCAGCATTTGTGGATGGCACGGCGAACTGTGTTCACAGACACTGAGTCCTGGAGATGTTTCTGAGTTCATGCAGTGATTTCCATTACAGAATCAGGCCTGTTTTTAATGCAGTGTTGCCTGAGGGCCCGAAGATCACGGGCTTGCGATATTGATTTTCCCTTATGCGCAGGGATTTCTCCAGATTCTCTGAATCTTTTGAGGATACTATGTACTGTAGATGATGAGCTATTCATAGTCTTCACAATTTTACATTGAGGAACATTATTCTGAAATTGTTCCACAAATTGTAGGCGCAGTTTTTTCGCAGATTGATGAACCTCTGCCCATCTTTACTTCTGAAAGACTCTGCCTCTCTAAATTATTCTTTTTATACCCAATCATGTCACTGACCTGCTGCCAACACTTACTTTTCCAGCCTTTTTAGGGTTGTATATTATTTTTTAAATTTTTTTTAGAGCATCAGAGGCATTAAAGAATCATGTAATTAAAAAAAAAAACTTGTCATATAACTATGCTGCAGAAAACCATCAACATAGTCTCAAAAAAATTTATAACACATCTCACCCCTCAGTTTGAATTACTTGAACAAAATCCAACCACAGCACTCTGTTCAAATTTGCCCAAATTTCTCACGAGAACCGTAGTCTGTGGACTTTTATATCTCCTGTTTATTTGTACCGTTAATTGTACTTACTTAAAAATAACAAAGTTAACTTTGTTCAGGGACATCTGCCAATTTTGTTTCTATTTTCCTTCAAATCAGTAATGAATGCTTCTGAAATGGGACCAGAGGTTTGTTCTGCTTGGTTGCTGCTTCCTCTGTTTAAACATTATGTAACAGTATTGGCTTCTGAGATTGAGTGTGAGCTAATTAAAGTGTGTGCTAATTAAAGTGTAGAAGGCTAGACCTTGAGAACACTTTAATTCCACTGACTTCTGTTCTGTAAAGGCTTTGTGTATTTCTCAGTGTGACAATGATTATCACATAAAGATTCATTTGTATACTTATATAGCTATACTCTGGAGTTTTCAAGGATGCGTTGGTGAGTTAAGATTTCAAAAAAGATTAAGAGCTCATCAGTATTTTCAATAGCATTTTAAGGCTCCAATAAGTAACACTATTTACAGCATTAGTTAATACAATATTAACAATGTCAATAATGTGTTGGAGCCCAAGGAACTCTCATGATGTTTAAAACTCAGGGTAGGGGGAGCATTGGGTTTGTGATGCCAGCAACTGTATCATGAAAACTGCTCTCTGTAATGTACCAGTGAGTCAATTATTTCAATTAGTTTTCTTTATACATTTTTGAAGAAGAAGAAGATGCACAGTACAGTGAAATTACTTTCTTCACATATCCCAGCTTGTTTGGAAGTTGGAGCCAGAGTGCAGGGTCAGCCATGATATGGTGCCCCTAGAGCAGAGAGGGTTAAGGGCCTTGCTCAACAGCCCAACCATCGCAGCTTGGTGGTATTGGGGCTTGAACCCCTGACCTGAACTGGAGGACTCAGTCCTGTCTCAAGACAGTTTATTTTTTTATTTGGATTTGTCTTGGACTTACTGGCATTTGTAGTTGGACTTACCTTTGTCTACTTACCACATATGCATGTGATGTTCAGGTGCGCAAATACAATACTTTTGGCCATATAGTGTATTTTTATCTTCCAAATACTTCTTGGTATTGGTCAATTTGTCACATCTTGTTTTTTCTCCTGTATGGGCAAAAGGCCTATCCTGACCTACAGAACAGGAAAGTATGTGTATCTTATTTTTTCTAATCCATACTGTCACGCAGGTTTTATCATTTGCTCTTTCTGATGTATAGAGCACATACCATCTTTCAGTTTATGAACTCCATCCATCAGAAATAGGTCTTATTAAGCTTTCACAAGTCAATAAGACCTGCCTGCGGTAAAGGATGCTTAAGTAAGAGCACTATGGCAAGATCAATATTGACTTTAGCATCCTTCAATTTGATGGTGGAGATCGATTGTTAAGATGTAGGCAAGAGCAAGTTGTTCCTCTTCAGGAGCATGAGGTGACTGAGTCAGACTGAAAGAAAAAGGAGGAGAGAAAAAATAGCAGTGAAATGTCTGGGACAGACATTACCACAGTTTTATAGATGTGTGTGTGTGTGTGTGTATTTGAGGAGGACAAGAGTTGAACCCTGGATGGACTCTAATCATGGACTGAATAACCCAATTAATGCGTGATTATACATTGAAAATTCTTTCATTTCTAACATATGAAAAACTAGCAAACCGCTCTAAAATTGGGTGAATAGGGATGATTCCTATCTACACTCTATTCATCATCTCTCTTGCTCTCTGTAAGTGAAAGTGTGATATTCCTAACAATGCGTGTTCATTACTATATGCCATTACTATACTTATACTATTCTCTGGTTTTATACCAAAGTTTGCAGTAAACTCTGCTACTATCAAATGAGAATATATTTACTGTCAATCAGAAAAAATGCCTTGGAAAAACAAATATTCACAGAAATTAGATTGGACTACATACGTCCATCAGTCACAATGTTTCAGATCCTTACATATACTGTATATAGGTGACAATTGAAATGAATAAACAGTGGCTTTGTTTATTCACATATAATCTCCACTCCCAAAGGATGTAGAATAAAAATATAATATAAAAAGGACTGAAAAAATACCATTCCCATGTTAATTACACAGTTTATGAATAACGTCCTGTGTAGCAACAGAGGAGATCTGGTCACGATTTTTCTTATTCCAAAATTTATAACAGTCTGGGAATCCACAACAACACAAGCTGCCAAGTATGGAGATATATGACATATCTTGCTATATCAAAACGTGCCTGAGGACTCGGCAAGTGAAGAAAAAATATCTGTTTGTTGCTATTGTTCACTGGTACTGCCTATAAATCTGTCTTGTGTGGTCTTGCGGGAGCATGACAGTGTTATGAATAGAAACAGGATGCTAAAGTGCTGGAGGGCAGTGAAAGAAGTTTGCAAATTTGACTTGTAGGAATCGGTATTTGTCCTGAGAGACAGACGTTTCTCATCAACTGATATTCAGTATTAAACCTTATTACAGTACAGTGCTCATTCAAAGTAATGGAGGGAATTGTTGTATTGCTTTCACCACATAAAATTGATCGTGTGCAGTTTGTTGTCTGGTTGATGTAGCAGCGCACAGACATCATCTTTTACCTGGAGGGGTAAATTTAGAAAGAGTGCCTGATCCCAAAACAACAGAACTGAGGATTTTTCACTGAGCTTCAGAATAGCTTGATCAGCCTTCTCTTTGATTCAGTGGACTAAGATCATCTGAGACTAGTGGGACTGAAGAATCACAGGTTGGATGAGATTGACCAGTATTGATTGTAGTGACTCTAGGCTGTGGCGGGCTGAGCACAGACACACAGGCGATGAATTGGGTGAAAAAATAGTGCTCTTTTATTTAAGAAAGTGTCTTGAATTAGGGAAAAGGGGAGTGGAGTGAAGTGCTCTGGTCGCTCTTGGTCGGTGCTGGGATCCCGGTATCCCGGCTGAGTGACATTGTAGAGTGACCAGGAGGTGTGCAGATCTGTGGAGAAGCCAGGGGGTTCTGGAGGGGCAACCAGGGGGCTTAGTCTTCCTCTGATCCGGTGTCCTCTTCTGGAGACAGAGAGAAAGGCATTACAGAAGTGATTGCTCACCTGGCTGTAGGGGGAGCTGGCGGTATACTCTCCTGTTGGCTGCAGGATGGTGGAGAACTGCCGCTGTGATCATTAGCCGCCAGCCATGTGTGTTTATGTAGCCCCACCTTGCAGCCATATGCTGACAGGCTGTCCAAAACAGAAGTGGTGCTGAAGCAGGGCTGTTCTTTCAGCACTGCAGTGGCAGTTGTATGAGGACAGCTTTTCTTTCTTTGTGCGCGGGCCACCATCACAGGATTGACCAATGGATCCAGTGACTTCCCAGGGAGAGAGGAGCATGTAAGCAGTCTTTAGTAGACTCTAATAGTTGTTTCACACTTGGGGACTCGAAGGCAGCTTCATTTCCAAGGTGGCACTCTCCAAAGGTCCAGTCTGCCTACCATGCTCCTCTCTGTTCTTTCATGTAGGGTCCTCATGGAAGCCATATGATCCTTTGAGCTCCATCACTTCCATCCATCCATCCATTTTTGTACCACTTATCCTACACAGGGTCGCGCAGGAGCCCCAAGTCTATCCCAGGGAACTTGGGCTACACTGGACGTGTTGCTAACCCATCGCGGATTCATAAATAGACACACTATGGACGATTTGGAAATGGCAGTCAGCCTACAGTACAGCACATGTCTTTGGACTGGGGGAGGAAACTGGAGTACTAGGAGGAAACCCTCAAGGCACGGGTAGAACATGCAAACTCTTCACACACAGGGGGAGGTGGGATTCGAAACCCCCACTCTGGAGGTGCAAGTCAAACATGCCAACCACTAAGCCACCATTTCCATCACTTGATCTTGTAGGAAAATAATCAATGATGGGATGGAGTGATATGGTCTAACAGCAAGTAGAGGGCCATTACTATCCCAAAGTTGATTATTATATAAGCAGCATGTCCCACAGTGTTTTATACTTCAGTCTTATTCTACAGCACCCATATAGAAAACTTCACCATATCAATGATTACATGTTTTTCTTAAATAACAATTTTAAAAAAATCTATTTATTATTAGGCTTAGATTATGTTAAGCATTCACCGTACCCTGTCCCTGTGAACGAGTTGTTGCTATAGAAACTATATCATATTAAACCGAGCGCATAAATATAAACCTGTCATTTGAATTAGAGCCAGCACAACTGTCAGAGCTTCTGTTATGGAAAATTAGTCAGCACCTTTTGACCAGTCAGGTGGGAGAATCTTGGGCTCTTTTGTCATGCAGGTGCAAGTGTAAATTGCTCATTTGGTTGGGCATAGGCCAAATTTTTTTCCCCATTTTCCCCATTTTCATAATCAGAAATGACGATGTCTGTAATGGTGTGGGTGAAGTGGGCGAAGATGGCATTAGAAATCTGCTTCTAACATCTTTTTTTTATATATATTTAACTCACTGAAGAGCTGTAGGCTGCTACTTAGCAATTCTGCCTTTCCCAAAGAGACACATACACTGATGCAGAGGGGAAATAATAGAACTGACACCATCTGAAACAAACGCCTCCTGACCCATTAGTTGTCAAGCACATTCAAAATGTACACAGAAAGATGCAGCTGAGCAGAGTTTCCTTATTTACGACTGCCCTGATCACAGAGTGCTACAAAGCTCCGTCAAATGATCTTAATTAGCAATCCATCATTACCCTCTTGATTGAATCAATGTATCGTGAACACAGATCCCTGAGTGGTCTTCTGTATTTTTTTGAAGGATTGATTATTCCAGAGACATCCAACAGGGATTATTTCTTATAACGAGAAATCAGCCAACAGTTAGGTCTTAATTAATGCTCACTTACCCAATATCAATGACAAATGATTCATTTATCTGACTTTTCTATTTTCATCAATGTCTTTCTGGTTCAGTGGAATAAATCATCTGTCGAGACAAGTCAAATGAGTGTGCTGACTTACACAATTTTCTTTTCTGCATCAGTGTAATATCAGTGTTAGGCAGCGAGTTCCACGACTTCCACATGATCATATACAATGACTTCGATATATATTCACTTTGCTCTTCCATGTTATCCAATATCAGCATTTTTTACATGTGTATTTTACACTCTAGCATGCACTCTAGCATCTTTTATGCAGGTCATTTTATAGATGAATTCCCAACGAAGCCAGCAATGCCTAGAAGCCAAGGGAGCACACTGGTGGATGGCATATTCTCTCGCCCCTTTCAATCACAGCAACACTAGCCAATCATGGGCATCTATGAGCTAATGTACGTGGAAAACGCCAGACAGCATTTTATTTTATGTATTTTATGCTGTCCTGTAATGGAGCCTTCACATGTCCAAGAGAAAGCATATGTTAACATTCACCCTCCTCAATTGGTAGCTGTTATATGATAGAGCAGAGCTAGACTCAAGACCTGTCTCCTTCTCTGATCTGTACTAATGTGCTAAAACACACTTAGGTGGTTGTAGAAACATGCTATCATAAAACTAACTAGTTTGGAAATATGAGCAACATTTCTCAAATATAGTCATGTTATTTTTGTGATAAAATGATTCATCCCCCAGAAATATATATTTTTTATAACTTCTGCTGTAGGCCAGTGTTCACTAACCCTGTTCCTGGAGATCTACCGTCCTGAAGACTTTAGCTCTAACCATAATTGTGCCTGCCTGACCATCCAATCATTGCCATAAGAAGTTCTTGATCAGCTAAAACAAGTGTTTTAGATTTTGGTTGGAGATGAAACCTGCAGGAAGGTAGATCTCTCTATGAGTTCACGTCATGTGATAATAATCTTCCCATATTTGAATTAGAAAGGCAGGGGTGGCAGGAAACATACGGTTCTTACTATAGATCCACGTACATGCTCTCTTTTGTAAGTGATATTTGTAACTGACATCGCTGTGTGGACATTAGTTTGTTTATTTGTTTATTCCAACCTAAACGTGAAGAACATCTCAACTTGGCTTTTTCTATTTGTTTATTTGTTTACCATCTCAGAGAATATGATGTGATGTCATTTGGATGCATTGATGCATCTGTCACTTTCAGAAAATGAAAAGAAAAGGGACATCATTTTTCAGTTTCTTAAGTATGATTACTATACCTTTAGAACATCAGTTCATAAAGGAAAAGGTCTAATCCTTCATCTGTGCAGCAGGGGATAACAACTCATCACACAGACAATACGCATCAAATGAAAGGTGATGTATTTACACACAGCATGAGTCACCAGACATATCAGAGTCATGAGCATCTTCAAAATTACACCAATAACAATGTGAGTGACAGAGAAGAAAACAAACAAGGAAACAGATTGAAGACAAAACTGAAACAGACTGGCACACGATGCAGACAGGATAAACATCTCACCTTGGATCAGTTCGATCAGGAGGATGTATTCATGTGCTCTTTAATGGAAAGCCAGACAGGAACTGAGGTTAATAAGCCTTTCCATTGTAAGCAACTGCTATTTTGTGGTTTGCATGATGCACTTTGCATGGAGAGTGAAGGAGAGAGAGCAAGAGAGGATTATTACAGATTACAGTGTATTTACACTTTACCTCCCACATCTTATCTACTTTATGGCTCCCAGACATCATTAAATATTTTATAGGTATGTTCTGTGTTAGAAATTAGCAACATTATTTAAGGAAAGGCTGGCACAGTGCACAAGCTGAGATTTCACAACGGAGCCACTTTTCTACTGAGACTGAAGTTTAAATAATGCAGCGAGTATTACTGAAGTTTCTTCTGGACTTTTAAATGTGCTTTTCAAAGATGGGATGCCAAGTATGCATACAAAGAGTGATTTAAGATGTGACTGGAGACCAGAGACTGGAAAGAGGAGATAAGAGAATCAGTCTTAGAAAGGGAGAGAGGTTTACTAGGCTATTTCTTTAGGGTTTTTTTTTTCTCCATATGATATTCAGTGCAAAACATCTCTATTGGTTTCTTTATTGTTTAGAATTGATAATGTCTTTCTTTAGGATTAAACTTGACACCAAAGCTTTACATCCACCCTGAAGGATACTGTAAACAGTACTGCTACTTCTCTAAGTCAGCACTTTTGGTCTGCTTTAAAAAAAAAAAAAAATATATA
>JANDJT010000041.1:21455823-21469896 GCA_024331685.1 Stegophilus panzeri
ATATTCTAAAAGCGACTCATGTAAACACCTTAATCACAATATTGTCTTATTCAGAATAAGGTCAATAATTAGATTATCGTAGTCAGTGTCTTCCCAATAAATCAAGGACGAAGTTATATAGAAGTAGTTGGGTTCGCTGTAATGTGTCATCCCAATTTGTATGAATATAAAAATTAAAATTAAGAAATTAAGGTTTCCCACACCATCCGCTCGCGTGTGCATGTGTGCGTGTGTGCGTGCGTGCGCGTGTGTGTGTGCGTGTGTGCGTGCGTGTGTGTGTGCGTGTGCGTGTGTGTGCTTGTGTGTGTGTGTGTGTGTGTGCACTCATTTTGGACAGCACCAGAATGATTAGAGAATGAAAGCAGTTAGTCCAAGTGCAGAGTGTATTTATGAGTTTGGCCTTCCACAGATTGTCTGGGGATGAAAGAAATAATGGAGGATTTGAGGAAACAATCCGACATGCCTTGCTGTAATTGCAATAAAATTAACACCAAAATGAGTTTTCAGACATTAGATGTTGGAGGATGTGAGGAAAAATGGACTCAACTCGGTATTTAACAAACTTAGCGCTGAACAAAATGTCATGATTTATTTTTTTCCATTAACCAAATTAACCACAAATGCATCTCAGTTAAATAAGAAACAGAGATGCTGGTTTTCCACCAAACTAAAAAATATTTGGTTAATTACCCAGTTTGGCAGTGTGGAACATTTACACACTGCTAGTATTTTATTTATTTATTTATTTTTATCTGTTCAGGTATAACAATTGCTTTTAATGAGAATGTGGTTCTGTTTTGCATGGATTGACATTGTGTCTTTTTGTTTCATTTACTACTGTCTTTTCTTTTTAGAGTTCCATTTGTCCTGTGCAACTGATCACTTGTCACGATTGGAGGCGGAGATGGATGCGAGTGCAGATTTACTTTTTAATAATATCAAAACAAAACACTAAAGAAAGACCTATGAATAGGCAGCAAAACGCTAAGGCAAAGACTAAACATAAACCAAAGACCTTAAACACAGCAACAGAGACAATGGCAAAGAAATACAAATTGAATATATACACATATGGCTAAATACACATGAGTGCTCATTCACAAGAATTCAGGTGCAGGTGGTCATGTGACTGATGTAGTGAGGTGCAGTGGCTGCTGGGAACTGTAGTCCAGAGTTCCTTCTCAGATACATGACATCACTGTTTTACCATTGTTGCACCATTATTTTTGTTTATTAAATAGATTATGATTTTGTGACTATTGTTGCTAATATGTTGTTTTTTTTTTTTTTTAACATTTGTTTTTGGTTGGCCCATGACCAGCTAATTATATTTGGGTACTTTAGCTAGGCCATTACTTACCGCTTAGCATATTGTAATTAAAGGGGGGGTGTATTCACTCTCATCTATACAAGTGTGGTGTGGAAATGGTGGTGCACTGTTTTTATTTATTTATTTATTTATTTATTTTGGGGGGGGGGGTTCTTTTGTTACTTGTACTGCCATCTTTTATGAGCAAGTTTGGTCAGCTTTTGAGCGAAATCAAATGAAACCAGGATCCAAGTATTTAATAAAAGTAATGTTTTGCCTTGGGTATATTCATTGAATCGAATAGCCATGAGGGAATGTCTCGGGTCATCTGGGATCTCCTACCCACATAAAACTGGAGTGGCATAGTAAAGAGCAAAGCTTAAAAAGCACCCCTTTTGCCCCTTTACAAATGTAATTAAATTTAAGCATATCTATTTAATATAAGAAACCTGTAATCCACATAGTAAAAACTGCACTATCTTCAGCCAAATCACGCCTTGACTGATGTGCATAGTGCAAAACACAGTTAAACCTAGCAAAATATAGCTGGGGCTACAGTTACAGCGTCGAGGTGCGTCACATCACCGAAAAGCGTATTAAAGTTAAAAACACAGCTGCATACCAAATGACCTTTTACAGGCTGGAGAGACATATGTATATGCATGTGTGTATGCATTATGTTTCTGCATCAGTGTCCTTTGACCTTTATTTACTATTCTACGTCCTCCTGAGATGCACACTATCTATTTTGCTCCTGTTTTCCGCTTCATTTCTTTATCCTGTCTCCATACATCCTCATAGATTTATTTATTTTTTTATATCATTGCCCAGTTTTTGTCCTGTACTGCCTTAACAGCAGAGCTATTGGATGAATTTGCTTCTCCTGTCAGCATTAAACAGGATTCGGGGGTGTTGCCTATTAGTGAAACCTTGTGTCTATCGGTGCAGGCTGTAGATCGTGTCGATGCCCCTGTGCAAATGAACATGTTTGATACATTCAAGAGTATTAAATGAACAGCTGTGAATCTGAAATCTTCACACAGTGCTCAATTCGATTCTGTGGGAGTTAACTGAGCGCTGGCGATCTTGTTTCATACCTCGTGCCTGCGTTCCACGAGAACGCTAGTAAACAGAAAGCTTGAGCATTAGTCCTCAGTGCTGCAAACACATCTGAGCATCTGAGATTTTACTACATCTGCACTCCTACCAGCTGGCCCCGTAACAGATCCCAGAATTTTGTAATACTGCTATGGTTATTGCTGTGTTCTTATTGTAGCTTTATTGTAGGACCTCAGGAACCAGGATCCACCAGAGGAACCATTCAGGAAAAGTAAAAACGGTTACTCTTGAAACTTCAAGAAACCATCAGCCTTTAAAACCACTTTTATCCATTTATTAAAGAAAGGATAAGTAAGACAGTGAAGCAGCATGAGAAATTAAGCCTTAATCTAACCTTTATTAAGAGGATTATTACCACCTTATGGGACTGAATATTACATCACTTTATTGCTACAAAATTAGCTTTTCTTCTGGAACATTACATCCCATCTCGAGCACTTCGTTCAGCTGTTTTTCTTATTTCGCCCTTAAGCTCTGCATGTTATTAATGCAGATTGTTAAAACCGCCTTATTTATCATGGTGATAAATCTATTAAGCACAGGTTACTGTTAATGTCATTTTTTTAAAATTGTTTTACTAACAACTTGTACTATTTATCTTCACTGTGATTCTTTGTTTTATTCATTTCTAATTTCTTTATATCTTTATATATGTTCACTGATTTATTCCTTGTCTATTTTTTTTATGTTGGGATTTTGACTCAAAATTTAAAAAAACAAAAAAACAAAGTGTATTATTATTATTATTATTATTATTATTATTATTATTATTATTATTATTATTAACCCCTTCCATTGGTGGAATGGAAATTGATTTATCAGACATTTCCAATCAGTATAAACAAATGAATAGTTTTCTGTTGCAAGTCTGTTATAAGATTAGTCAGGACACTGTTGGGTTTCTGTGTGTAGAGTATCGTGACTCGTGTTTAGCTGTTGCACATTCATATGCGTTCAACTTGTAAATACGATCTTTCCGACATGACTTGAATGCACCATATTTGCATCCTTTCCATCTGCTTGCTCTTCTCTGTTGATTCTTATTGTCTTGTATTAATGTAGCACTCTTTGGTTCACGGTCTTCCAGTTATGCTGTTAGCATTGGTTGTTTTTTTTAGTAGCTGTAGTCTGTCTTGCCATTAGACTGTTAGTTTAGCTGTTGGCCTAGTCTGTCCTACTTCCTGTTTTGCTCTTTCTGGTCAGGGTTGGTTCATTGCCAAGTATTTCCCTGAGCTACCGGCAGAGCGAAAGTGCACGCTTCTGGGTTTACATGACTTTGTTTACATGTGATACGTGTGTTTTGTTATGTTTTCTGTCATGTCTCCACCCCTGTATTATTATTATTATTATTATTATTAGTTGTTTCATAATGTGTCTCAGCTGTTCTGTGTTATCCCCTTTGATTTTATTGAGTATGTAAACCCCTTGTGTGCTTTTCTTTGGGGTGAAGTATCGTTTCTGTGTTTTACCGCCACTGCGTTACCAAACCTTTGTTGTGTGTTCTCGTTTCCAGTTCTTTGCTCTTGTTCCCAGTTACTCGGTTCTCATGTTCTGCCTTTGCCCTGTCAACCCTGTTTGCTGATCACCTTACCTTATGGGACTGCTTTACATGTTCTGTTCCTACCCACTATCCACCACCAAGTCATTGTATAATCTGCTCTCAGACTCTTAGTAGAAGCCATGAGTTGCAAGCTAATAGCCACCTTTCCCTGCTAATGTAGTAATGATAGCTATTAGTATTTTAAGAACAAGTAATAGAATGATCAAGCTGTTTTTTTTCTTCCATTTTTAACTCTGTCTGTGTGTGTGTGTGTGTGTGTGTGTGTGTGTGTGTGTTCCTTCTGTGTCATTTGGTCTATTTGCTCTGCATCACATAAATCCCTGGCTAAAAGCATGTTCTACTTCAGCACTGGTTACACATCTTTCTTTTTAATGGAAAAGTTTTTTTGATGAAACTCATATTATCTTTAATACTTAGGTGTTTTCCCAGCTGTCTGTATCTAGACGTGTTGTCCGTGCTGGTCTCAAATGAAGAGAAATTATTATGTGCCAGATGAGCTGGTTAAGTAGCTAATGGGCTGTTCTTGCGTGATCCTCTCTCTAAGAACACAGATATTACTGCAAATCTCTCTCTCTCTCCTTTTTCCTACTTTCAGACATGTTTTATCTGATATCTTGTTTGGAGTCCAATTACACACTAGTCCCTTTCTCATTGCAGGAGTAATCAGGCCTTGTTGTCCTTTGCTGTGCTTTTGGATGTATTGTAAAGTAGCTCCACAGCCAGCATGATCGCCTTCGACCAAGATGCTGTTCTTGAAGGTTATTTGGATCACATCTCAGAAAAAAAGAAAGATGTGTGTATAGTATAATTACATTTTCCATCCTAGCTTGGAAGCTGCTAAGGTAAGGGCATAGGGATAGCCATGGTACACTGCACTGAAGAAAAACATGGGTTGATATGGGTCTTTTTTCATTTTCCAATCAGTAGCACAAAGCCATAACTTCTCAGCCACCACGGTGTTGCAGTAGAAATGACAACAACCCAAACTGTAGATGTGTTAAACGAACATAGCACATTTTGTTTCAGACCACCCGGTTTGTAGGTGAGAAAAAATACTGGAACATGTGACTGACAGGAGTTACCTTTTACCCAGGTGTGTATTGTTAGATTGATAATTTAAAAACAATAAATAGCTCTGGACATCTATTCTTGGTGTTAACCTTACATTTCACCTATAAAGACTGCATTTGTTGCCATCATGAAGAGCTGTCTCTGGGAGAAAAGCAAGCCATTTTGAAGCTGAGAAAAGAAGGAAAATCAGTCAGAGGCATTGTACAAACATTGGGCATATAACAATCTGAAAGAAACCACTGGTGTACTGAGAAACAGACAATGAATGGATTGGTCAAGGAAAACAACAGCAGCTGATGACGGAAACATTTTGAGAGCTGTGAAGAAAAACCACAGTCAGGGTCATCACCAACAACCTCCAGAGGGCAGGGGTGAAGGTATCACAATCCACCATTTGAAGAAGACTTTGAGAGCAGAAATATAGACTCCATACTACAAGATGCAAACCACTCATCAGCAGTAAGAATCAGAAAGCCAGATTGGAATTCGCAAAGAAATACAGAGATGAGCCACAAAAGTTCTGGAACCAAGATGAACCTCTAACAAAGTGTCTGAAAGGCCAAAGTGTGAAGAAAGAACGGATCTGCTCATGAAACATGTGAAACATGGTGGAGGTAGTGTCATGACTCGGGCTTGCATGGCTGCTTCTGGAACAGTCTCACTAATCTTTATTGATGATGTAACTCATGATGGTAGCAGCAGAATTAATTCAGAAGTTTACAAGAACATTTTGTCTGCAAATTTACAGAAAAATGCTTCCAAATTAATCAGAAGGAATTTATCAAGCAGCAAGACAATGATCCAAAACACACTGCCAACTCAACAAGGGACTTAATTGGGGGGCAAAAGTGGAAGGTTTTAGACTAGTCAAGTCAATCACCAGACCTTAACCCAGTTGAACAGCATTTCACCTCTTGAAGAGGAGACTGAAGGGAGAACCCCCCTCCTTCCCCCTGCAGTAAAAGCCTGGAAAAGCAGAAGAAGAACCCTACAATTTGGTGATGTAAAGGAGTCACAGGCTTGATGCAGCTACTGCAAGCAATGGATATTCAACCAGATATTAACGGAGACCTATTATGAACCTTTTTACAAGATGTAATATGTCCCCATGTTCACAAAGCAGTCTGGTATGAAATGATTCACACAAACATGCACGAATTTAGCTATTTTTTGGGGCACACTTCCTTTAAAAATAAAACTACTCCACTGCGTCTTCAGTGGCTGTGATGCCGGGAGTGCATGAAGACTCTTATGTTCATTTTTACAACCAACAACAGAACACTTACAAAGCTTATGAAGCTGAGACATTCTTCTTATCACTATAGCTGCTCCAGCGTGGAGAACATGACGCACTGTGTGCCCCTCACTCAGGGGAGGAGCTATGCTAATAGAGCAGAGTCTGTCACCAGTCGTGGGCGGAGCCTGTTCTAATGTGACGTCACGTTGGAGAGAAAACGAAAATGACTGTTCACTGTTTATCACTGTTTATGATTCACAGGAAATATATATATAAAAAAAGGAGTGGGTGGATTTTTACCATTGTATGGTGGTTGTGTGCACACACTGCAGACACACATGTATGTTCAGACACCATGTGAAAGTGAATTTTGCATAATAGGTCCCCTTTAAGTGTTATTTTCTTTAATTTATGTAAAGACTTATCTGTTCCTACATTTTTGATCATCTAAAAATTGGGTGGACTGATACAAAAGTTTCTATGTTTTATGTTGTTTATAGGGTGATGAAACCTCCCTCTTTCAGCTCAAGTCTACCTCTCAATGTTTTTGAAAAATAAATGCAGCTTAAATGGGCGTGGATGGCTGTGCGAAGAAGGGAGGGAGTGTGGGTGTGGCAGGGAAAGGCAGGGGAGGAAGAGGGGGCGAGCCTTCACAACACTCACAATGAAGATGGATAGTGACACAAAGTTTGCAGATGAGGCAGAGGACTTCTCTCCTCCTGAAACCCCAGAGCTAAATGGAGACATAATAGATAGCAGTGCAGGTCCTCTGCCCTGTCTATTTGAACCATTAACCCCTGGCGTGACTATGTAGGAAAACATAAAATAAAACTGGAGGCAGCACGGATGGGAGAAGTGTCGGAATGGTAGCTAGCTAATAGGCTCAAGCTTTTCATGAATAAAGAGAGTCCCTTCAATACGGACTCTCATTGTATAGTTTTGCACGCGATGGCCTGCAGAGCTTTAATATTATATATATGATATTATATATCGTATGTACAGTTTTTATAATATATTTTATTATATTTTTTTCCTCGAGCCAGAGGCGGATGATAATGATAATGAATCTTTATTTATCACATATACATATGCACAGTGAAATTCTTTTTTTCGCATACCCCAGCATGTTAGGAAGTTGGGGTCAGAGCGCAGGGTCATCCATGATACAGCGCCCCTGGAGCAGAGAGGGTTAAGGGCCCTGCTCAAGGGCTCAACAGTGGCAGCTTGGCAGTGCTGGGGCTTGAACCCCTGACCTTCCGATCAGTAACCCAGAGCCTGGCAGTGCTGGGGCTTGAACCCCCGACCTGGATGCGAGAACTGTCAGAATGGTAGCTAGCTAATAGGCTCAGGCTTTTCACGAATAAAAGTCGAAGGATCTTCCCTTCAACACAGACTCTCGTTGTATAGTTTTCCATGCGACGGCCTGTGGAGCTTTAACCGGTTTAATTATCAAAAGGGAAGTAAAACTGTCATGGTTAAAAATTAGACACATGCCTCATTTGAAGGGATGGAAAAGTCCTCGGGACTGAGTACCGCATCATTGTGTAGATGCAAACTGCTTTCATGAGCAAGTCCGAAGTCCACCTTTCTCTTACACCACTGAAACAAACACCTGCCTCTCTCATCTACTACATCTGTAGGAACGCACCATGTTCTGTCATGAATAATTAAGAGACAGCATCTTCTCATAGGATAAGAACATGCATTCTCATGAATAATTATGAGACACCGACACGCCATCGAAGTACTATAGTACATTGCCATGTCACTGCCTGTGACGTGTGACACGACGAGATTATAAACCAGGAAGACGAAAATAGCAGAAAAAAGCTCAAAATTCACCAGTTTTCTCCTACAATTAAAATGAACGGATGCTAAGATTGTCTTTTATGATGTGCGATACAAACACCTCTGTTAAAATGTCAGAAAATGTAGTTTAGTGTTTCATGACGCTTTAACACATCTAAACTCTTGCCTCCAACTTTTGATCTCAAACCCAAATGTCATTGGTGTATAGCACAAACAAATGATTTGGACTTGACGTTCCAATAGTTTCAGAGGTGACTGCATATACTATACATTTCAAGATCAAATGGTGGATGTCTGCAACAAGACAACAATACAAAAAGAAAAAAAGCCTTAAAAGAACCATTTTGTTTGAGGATCAATTTCTTGCTTATCGTCATATAATGGGGATAGAGACAGATGCAAGTACAGCTAAGAGCTTTATTTGAAGAGACGGGCAGACAATTCTAAATTGAAAGGCAAAAACGTAGTCAAAAAGCAAGCAAGGAGTCAGGTGATTGGCAAACGGGCATAAACAGGGCTTAGACGAGAATCGAGAAACGTGAGGACAAAACAGGATCAAAAACCATGCAACGAGAAACACAATGATCAAAGGCTTTGTATGGGTTTGGCGGAAAACACAGAAAAACACAATACTTCGCCCTGAATAAAATCACACGAGGGGTTGTAATGGAAACGAGAACAGCTGAGACGTTAGGAAGGAACCAATTACAGGGCGGAGACAGGATAGAAATCAAAACAAAAGCACACATGGCAGAAGTAAACAAAGTCAACGTCAGTTCATACTGAGGGGAAATCCGTGACACCGAAATGGCCGGTGACTCGATGCATAGCCTGGGAACTTAATGGCCGTACGGATTTGTACAGAATTATAGGTTTATGACTTTACAGGTGGGTTGCACCTATAAGGATTAAATTAAGCACAGTTTAGAGCTAATCTAGGATTTGTTGATCTGGGCTTTATTTTAAATCGAGTTGTGTTGCACCACTTAATTTTAAACACAGATTAACAAATCAGGGTTAAGAATTCTAACCTGCGATTAAAACCTCCATTTACGATTAATCTTCTCCATCATGATGGAGTCGCCATCGACAACATTGCGGCAGTGCATGCGGATTTCATAAACGTGGAAATATATGAATTCTCCAGTGTAACTAAACAGCAACAATGTAAGGGATCGTGAACTTTAAACTTTAAATTTTAAAAAAATCAACTTTTGTTATTAACCGCTCATTCGCATAACCGATACAGGTTGAGAAAATGGAAAAATTTTAATAAAATTTTTTTTTAAATCTGAGTTGAAAGTGATGGAGCAACAAGATTATAGTTAATCCAGGTTTATTGTAAAATTAAATCCAGGATTAACGTGATGGTTTAAATGTAAGCCTGCTTATTTTTAAACAAGGTTTAAAGTTTGGTGCAACAGAATTATTAGATAAACTTTGGTTTAATCTAGATTTAAGCTTAATTCTTATAACCCACCCTAAAACTCAAAGAATTACCACTCACACTGGAGAGGGGAGCTTCTGAACACCACAGGATAAATCTAATTACAAAGCGCTCACACTGTACAAGTATCTCACGATGTAGGTGCTCACACTCCACAACTGACGAATCCAAAGTTAAATGTCAGTTGCATCTTTAAAAATTTTGACAACCAGACAGAACTCAGCATTAATGAGACAATGTTTCCTGCGGGTTCTCCAGTTTCCTCCCACCTCTCATAAAACATGCTGGTAGGTGGATTGGCTACTCTAAATTGCCCCCTGGTGTGAAGGAATGTGTGTGGTACCCTGTGATGGACTGGCTTTCAACCAGGGTGTATTCCCACCTGATGCCTCGTATTCCTGAATATGAATGAATGTGAGACACAGAAAAATATGGATACAGAAGTGGTCCAGAAAACATCAAGGTTTGTCAGTTTTCAGAAAGAGCCTCTCAGTGATGGTCTAGTTTCCACTGGACTCCAATGCATTAACATTTGCATGGGACAATGAAACCATTCATCAGAGCATGTCAGTATGGATACTGGGCAACACCACCACACTGGTGTTAAACATATTGGTGCATATGACCATGTGTTTAAAAGTGGTATTGGTTGTATTGTTTTGCTCATACAGTTTTGTAATAGAAATGATAAACGAATTCAGCAAATACAGCTTAGAATTCCTCAACAACCCAAATTCTCGGCTTTACATATTTACATGGTGTACACAGACTGAGCCTTTAATCCATTTACATCCATGCCAAATTATAAATATTGTCCATTCTGTGCAGTGTTGTAGTCCTAAAAAAGTGGCTTACTATTACCCAGAGAGAGAAAAAATAGATCTTTTTATACAGAGAAAATGCTTTGAGCCTATGTGCGTATGGCCCAGAATGCACCAATGGTTCTGTTGTAGATCTAATATTTCAAGCTAATGGTTTTATTATTATGGTAAATTATATACTCCGATGACCGGAAATGAAATTAAATTTATAAAAAAAGATTCTTGTTCTCCTCATGTTTACTTTCAACCTATCCACAGCTCTTACTTCCTGCTTTTTTATTTTTTTATTTTTTACTTCGGCTCTGTAATAACCGTTGTCCCTATCCCCACTTGTTTCTTCTCATTAGTCCCATTGTTGTCTCAAAGTGTGCAAAGGTTTGAAAGAAAACGTACCTCTATTTTACAATTTATGGAAAATAAATAAATACGCATATAAATTTCAAGATCAAATTGTGGATGTATCCTGCAACACGACACCAATATAAAAGGCAGATGAAAGTAGACATCTACCAGAGTTAAATCAGATCTGTCAAGATGAACTGTAACTGAAACGGACTCAAAATCTGCTTATAGGAAATAATTGAGAACATACAGTAATTTCATTTACAAATACACCAGCATGAAATTTACTGCATTTCTCAAGGACACAATGGCATAAAAATCACACACAGAAGCAAGTATAGAACAAAAGATACACCACCAAACAGGCCAGCTGCCATGATGTGCATGATTTAATAGCCCAAATCCTGTGTTTACGATATATCACAGTCGTGACACTATATAGGCTTAATTTATTACTAAGTATTATTACTTGTGGATTGCACAGTGGTTTGAATTAATGAAATTGTGTTTTTCATTTTCATTTCGGATTATTTTTTCCAAATCTGAAAAAGTCAATTTTTTTTTTTTTTTTTTTCAGGTAAAAGCATTTACGCTATATGCCATGTAGAGTGAAATTGTCAGAAATGGACAGAAGATGCAAGTGCAGGTTTCATTTTTAATTTGAGTCCAGAGGAGAAAAAAAAACAGAAGAGTATGGCGATTTTCAAAATGGACAGAAAGATAAGCGATGTGAGAATGGACATGAAAAATGAAAATCAAAATACAGCAATGCAAATGCCTCAATAATGCCACTAGGAAAAGTTTGAGCAAGGCTTCAAAAAGTGATTGTGTCTTCAGGTGTGCTGTGGATAGGTTTGATCGTGTGATTGCGCGTCATGGAAACTGCATGAAGATTGTTGGAGTTGGAGTTGGCGGAAGTAACAGGCTCGAATGGAACAGATATTCACATATAGTGAATGGCCAGTGGTTGCTCAGTGGTTAAGACGTTGGGCTACTGCTTGGAAGATTGTGAGTTCAAACCCCAGCACTACCAAACTGCCACTGTTGGGCCCTTGGGCAAGGCCCTTAACCCTCAACTGCTCAAATGTATAAATGAGATAAACGTAAGTCTCTCTGAATAAGGGCATCTGCCAAATACCATAAATGTAATAAAGATCTGATACTGATACTGCATTTTATTATTTGAGCCTGTTCCAGCCATCTGAGCTTTTGTGGTTGGTTGTGTGGGCTGTGAATCATAAAAGGTTGGGAGCCTCTGATCTATAGAAAGAGAAAGCTAGAATAAATCCTTTACTTTGTTTCCTACTCGTTAGCTCATGAGTTATGTATGACTCGAGCCACTGCTTGTAAAAATATTGCTTTTGACTGAGCAGCCTTTTGCACTTAGACACTACTGACGTGCCAAAGACAAATCTATATGCATTGTATGAAACTAATATCCAGAGCCGCCTTCTCCCGGTTCTGACAGCTAAAAGGCCATAGCTAGCGGCAGGGCTAAGCTCTTACAGCTGTGGCCTGTGGGGGTTTCGCATTAAAAATCTGACAAGGCTAAGAATGGTGTGAAAGCTTGTGGTGATGGGCTTCCGTCTCGCCTCTTCATGTGCTGTAAATGCATTAAAAACCAAAGAACTCCTAAAGGTGTTTTTTTTTTCTTCTTCTCCAAACGGCTCCCAAAATGTTATAAATTCAGTGAAATAAAATGAAATTTAGCAAAGCTGATTTTTTTTCTGGTACATAATTTTGTACTGCAAGGATCAGGTTTGTTTTTATGCAAGTGCAGAACTGCTGGGATAATCATACTGAGGAACAGAAATTATATTATATTTACTGTAGATGTAGAATAATCACAATTGCATTTCAGCGGCACAATCTGGTTTAAATTCAGTAAAAAAAACATATATATATATATTAATAATATTAAAACTTTTGAAATGCTACATCTGGGGAATTTTGGAAAAGCAAACAAGCACAGATTCAGTCAACACTATTACAGCCATCTTCTTATTCCACTGCTCATACATTAAATAGCCAGCTATCTAACATTAGCCACTTATGATGCCAAACTGTGGCCCTGATAAACAGATAAACAGTCAGCTCTTCAAATGTTTAACCAGATTAAATAATATGTCATGGTAATGTGGCTGTAATGCGAATATTACATTGAATATGATTTGCTGGATCAAGTGCTATTTTATAAGCTGCTGATTAATGAGTGTGAAAGTCGTATTGCTGAATTAAACCAGTGATTAATGTGATAATTACTACGAGGACTCGTCATGCAACAGGATATTGACAATATAGTAGACTCCTGCTTCTTCAGGGTACATTTTCCAGCACACATTTCTTTCAGGCTTAAAAAGGTAAGTGCACGTGTTTACAAATGGCAGTCTAGATGGTACTGCAGATCCCTTTCTCAGACACCGCTACTCAATAACAATTAAGGGGAACGTTTGCAAAGGTGAGAGTTAGCAAGCTAAATCTTAGCATAGTAAAATGTTGATGAATGCTAATCATGACTGAGGTAGCATAACATCACTATTAGACAAATTACACAGATTAGTCACTCTTTTGTCTGTGTGTGTGTGTGTGTGTGTGTGTGTGTGTGCTTACTTTGACTAGTGGTATCAGTAAAAACTCAGAAAGTAGATACCTAGCTCCACTGTGTGTGTATGTGTGTGTGTGTGTGTGTGTGTGTGTGTCCAGTCAGTTCTACTTCCTGTCTAGCTCCTTTTTGTCCAGACGTTGACATTATTAGTACAAATCACTATATATAGATAAAGTTTAATATTACTGCAGCAGAAAGTGGTGTAACTGAGGACAGCTATTTTCACTGAAGTCTTTTTCCACCGTGTTCACTTTAGTCTGCACAAAAATAAATGACACCTTAAAGGTTGCCGGACTCATTTTTTTCCTGCTTGTGTAAGGGAAATGATGAAACCCTAAAGGAAAACAGACCTCGGTTCAAATACAATAGCTCAGATGCTTTTTTATCAAAAAGGCAGTCATATAGTCTAAGACTGAAAGGTGCAGAAGTGGCTCTCAAAACAATACATATTTGCAAACTAGTCAAAATGTTGTGCATTTTATAATAAGCTTTCACACAGCTGTACAGCAAACTTCCAAGCAATTCTTTCATTCTTTGCACCACATTGAGAATTAGGGTTGTTATATATATATACACAGTAGCAAGCAAAAGTATGTGAACCTTTTGGAATTTCATGGTTTTCTGAATAAATTTGTCATAAAATGTGATCTAATCTTCATCTAAGTCAAGGGTATAGACAAATATAATGTGCCTAAAATAATAACACAAAATAAATTCTGATCTTTCATGTCTTTATTGAGAACAACCAAAAA
>JANDJT010000041.1:21547831-21559167 GCA_024331685.1 Stegophilus panzeri
GCTAATAACAGCAAAAAGTTTGTCCACAAAGTCAGATAACACTAATTCTAAAATATGTTTTAAAAATCGAAGACATGTTCATGTTCCGTGATAGGCTGTTAATCACTGTCTGTTTCGCTAAATGTTTGTCCAGCAACACTTTATTTGAAGGATGTAATTTGACTCAACACACATTTATTAAGCAGTAGTGAGCACCAAAGCACGGTTAACCCTTTATCGCTCATAGGAGATCCCCTATAGGAGAAATCACCAACCCCTACCCCCCTACCCCCCAGCTGAACTGATTGGCTTTTCAACCGAGTCAGACCTGTCTGTTATTGCCTGAAGTGCTGGGTCACTGCCCCAGTAGTTTGAAAAGTGCCGGGTCAAATGCCAGCTCGCCCCCATTGATCCGGCGGCCCTGCCTCAGTCACCATCAGACGAAGGCGTAATCGTCAAGTGACAGCGGAAAAAAGTGTGAGACCTCCAAGTCCTCTAAGGCAGGCGAGCATTTTATATTAAATGTAGTGTAGAAGACTGTAACCTGTAAACTTTGCAAAGTGGAGCTTGTGTAGCACGGAAGCACAAAAGTGATGCACGGGCACAAACATCCGTTTATATCCAAAATGCTCCACTGTGTGTAAGGGGCGGGGGAAACTGGTGCGAGTTGCTTAAAAGGTTTAATTCCAGTTTATTGTCATGATATGGTGTATTTGCACGCTTGCAGTGTAAATTCTGTCATTTATTATAACAGAAGTGATGTGTTAGTAACGAGGCCGCGTTGCTCCTCACTCGTGGTGCAGACGCGCTGATACAGAGTGGGAGTGCGAGTAAGATCTGTAATGTCTCATTAAAACATTATGATCAGAAGTAAAATAATATGTCTAAAGCAGTGAGTAACAGAAACCACAAGGTGCAGTGAAGGGAGATTTTATTATTAATTTAGGACTGTAGTTTAATTATCAGTGCTTTTTTGTGCATCCATAAAAAATAATACATAAAAACTTCTATATATAATATAAACTTGTATAAACTTGAACTTGTAGCATGGAGTCCACGGTCTCACACCAGGGATTCTGTGTTCCTTTTTCTTCTTCTTCTTCTTCTTCTTCTTTCCTGCTAGGATTTTCTTGTTAGCAATGCTGACACGTCTGTTTATATTATGATTTATATTTCCAGTAGTTCCACTGTACTGCTGAGCTTTTTCTTGAATGCAGGAGAGCTGAACTAAAATCCTCACAGAGGTACAGCACAAAGGAGAACCTGGGATCAAACCCAGACGGACTGATTGAGCTGGTCAACAACGAGCGAGAGTCTGTGAGGGAATGAAAGTAGTTTAATTTTGTGAAAGCTCAAAGGAACAAGGTGGCTGTAGGAGATGAGCGTGCCTTTTTCTATTAAGCTCACGCTAGGCTGCCCAGAGCGGTGGGGTCACAGCGGATTCGGAGACAGACGACTGGCCTGTCATACACATGGCCGGTTTTTTTTTTGTTTTTTTTTACACTCGATAGTCCTGAGCTGCAGCCGCAAGAACCAAAGCGTCCTCTTTACTCGAGCGCCTGACTCCCATTAACTAGAACTATGGCTCATATTGTCTGTTAGGTAAATGCTCGAAAGACACCTCTCTGGTATGGCACTCGTGCCCTTCATATTAAGTTTTCCTTAAGGGTTAGCTATTGCTTTAAACGTCGGCGTTCCGATCCGTACCTGAACACTTTGCATAAGCGTGAGCAATTGCCAGCCTGTTCTCTTCCCAGTGGGTATGGGGAGGGTGTTGAACTGTGAAAAAAGCTCTGCTCGAGCTGTGCCTGGAATCAGAGCAATCCGTAATGAGCTCACGACCCAGGTGAATAAGCCACCTTAATGAATCCGGGGTGTCTGATTGATATAATGTATAATAGAAGCGAGGACTGTAAAGTGGCCAAGCGACAGACTCGCTCTTGCGCTGCGTGACTCAAAACCGGCAATTAATATCGCCGGCGCTTTTTCATGTTCATAAAATTTCAGCTGTCTGTCGTGGCTTTAAGCCCTGTGGACTGGAGTGGTGAAATTGCTTTCGAAATATCTCCGCAGTCTTTCTCTTAAAATATCTGTGAAATATTGGTTTGAGCATTATAGCCAGTATTTCAAATTATTCGAAGATTCATCAGGACTCATAAGCTAGAATAGTGTGGGGTTTTTTTTCCCCCCTCCGTAAAGCCCTTCCCATCACCTCCTTTTTCAGACTGTAATAGTAATTTGGAGCTCAGTGACCCACAGCTGTGGAGAGATCAGGTAGCGAGTCCTGACACATTTCAGGCAGCAGAATGAGGTTAAAATGTTTCGCAGCTGCATCAGCCACCCGAATCTATCAATATTTATTTGGCAGGTGGGTCCCAGGTCTAATCCAATCGTTGGAATATTGCTCTAGTTCTGTATCTCACTACTGTCCTCCACGGGGACGTTGTGCATCGGCCACAAAAAATACATCCCATCATGCACAAGTTTCCCCTCGAGTCTCACAGAGCTTAATGTAGCCAGTAAAAATGTTTTTTTTTTTTTCTTTCTTTTTTTCTGTAGTCACTGTTGAGATGAGAAGAGGTTATATATTTATTTACATATATATTATATTGGTCTATGCCTCTGTGTGTGTGTGTGTGTGTGTGTGTGTGTGTGTGTGTGCGCGCGCGCACGTATGTCCCACGTTTGTCAAAAGAATTACATTTAAAGTTAGTGAACACTCCAAATAGGATGCAAGAGAAATAAAAGCCCAAAACACAGTTGTAGGCTACATGATTCATCTCTCTGTTCACTTACGCTTGAGGTCTGTTCTGGTGCATAAATCAGATCTAATGATAAATAATGACAGGGTAATTAAAAATGGCCGCCTACAAGCAGGTTCAGACAGATGATTAAAACTACTGTTAGAAATAATTGCGCAGAATATTCTTCCTCCTGTTGAGTTTCCTAGCAGACGCTTATGAAATGGATCGGAACGTTAGCAGCAATAAAAACACAACCGATATTTATACTTGAAGAGCTAAAGGACACGAATATATTCAGTAACACAGAACTATAGCATTGTTTATTCTTTAAAATCTCCTCATTTACTGTTATAAGTTTATATAACCCTTGCAGAATCTGCAAAATGTTAATAATGAAAAAAAAAAAAAAATTATAAGGTTTTTTTTTTTTTTTTTAATTTTTTTTTATTTAGTACTGTCCTGAATAAACTTTTTCTCATAACAGATGCTTACATATAGTCCACAATAATAACTGAATTTACACAAATTACCCCATTCAGAAGTTCACACACCCTTGATTATTAATACTGTGTGCTGTTACCTGGATGAGCAGCGACTGTTTTTATGTTTTGTGATAGTTGTTCGCAAGTCCCTTGTTTGTCCTGAGGCAGTTAAACTGCCCACTGTTCTTCAGAAAAATCCTCCAGGTCCTGCACATCCAGCATATTCTGCATATTTGAGCCCTTTCCAACAGCGACTATATGATGTTCAGATCCATCTTTTCACACTGAGGATAACTGAGAAACCCGTACACGACTATTACAAAAGGTGCAAACGTTCACGGATGCTCAAGAAGGCAACATGATGATGCATTAAAAGCCGGGGCGGTACTAAATGGAAAAAAAAAAAAAAAAAAGTCAACACCTATCGTCCTGAAGCTTTATTGATTTATATATATATATATTGTGTGTGTATATATCACGATCACGTGTAAGCCTACAGGTTCAGACAGTACAACACAACCAGCTACAATATGAGACTGAGCTTCGCCAAATCCATTCATTCATGGGATGCTCTGGTGTCTCAGCCACGGTGTTGTCCTGCCTCGTTCCCAGTGTTACCAGGAAAGGCTCCGTCTCCAACGGAGTGGTTATAGAAGATGAACTGACACTTTCTCTTGACAATTCAGACATGATGACTTTCCTACGTAATACATTCAAATCACTGCAAACAAGTGGAATATTTTCAGTTGGAAAACTAAAAAACAAATAAACATGTGCGCTGTTGGTAAGCTGATATGTTAATGGAGATTTCTCCTCTACTGAACATATGTCAGATCTGCACAGGTTATGGAGGTTTCCACTGAAGTGCTAGCGTTTCCATCTCAAGGGTAAGGTGGCCATAATGACAGGAAGCTTGACAGTGCTTTGAATTGGTTTTATGGCCCAGCAATTATGTGGGTAAGTTTTTCTTGTTTCTACTGGATTAGAAACTATTTCCCATCTCATTCCATTTCTCCTAAACAAATAAAATTGGCTACGAAATGATTAGTTTGATTTATGGTTTTTCTTTTAAACCATCTTTTTTTTTTTTTTTTTTCTTTCTTTCTTATCCCCCCCAATTCTTTTCATAAATGTGCTGCCACAGAGCTAATGCACCGCGGTAATAACGGCCAGAACCCTTTGTAATGATTCAGATGCACTCATGGAATAAGGAAGCCGCTGAAAGAAAATCAGAGTTCAAAAGAGGGGGGGATAAAGGAACAGACTGTCCCTGAGGATGAAATAAAATGAAATAAGACTACAGACTGGCGTTCATTCATTTTCCGGGGAAGCAGAGAAATAATTTCATTCCACCTGCCAAGCATTTAACCTGCTTTTATTAGGGGGCCGACCCCCGTAGCGCTGACAGGGCGTGGGTCTTTCAAATCAAAACATCTGCTTATTCTGATTTTCCACGCATGACCCACCTACAGTTTTGCTCCCACTCTAATTTTTGCTGTCGTGTTCTCCCCCCCCCCATTTTTTTAATTAATAATTTTTTTGTTGGTAAAACGCATAGCTAATGCATCGATTCATTTCCCACACTCGGCTAATTTACATCTAAAAGAGCTGCCTGGTTCGCTGTGACATTTAAAGCAGTCGCATGTCTGTCTGAGCACGGTTCACATGTTCCAGAACATTTCTGTGTTTGCTTCTGTGTCATTAAATCAATACGGCTCTCCTTTCAGCAGCAATTCAATAGCATTGTGTTTTCACCGAGTAGCGTGCTGCAAGTTATTTTTAATTTTTTGGCGCAATTTGAATAAAAAAAAAAAAAAAATTAATAATAATGTGCCAACTTTTCGTATTGCACGCACCATCTGAAAGTCATTAGAGTGATACGAGATTAAAACAGTGACGGTCGTGTTCACCTAAAACTGCTCCACACCTCATTGATTTCTGTAATTGCCCGAGACGTTTTTGAACATATTATTTAAAAACAAAAACAAAAAAGAAAAGAAGAGAAAATACTGCAGTCAGAATATGTTTCAGACTAACGCTTGTTCCTTTCCACTCTGAAAATCAACCTGACAGCTTTTTATTCAAACTGTTATTTGACTTGGGTTTTCTGAGGGGTTTGTTTTTTGGAGGGGGGGGGGGGATGCTAAAAACCTCAAAGTTGTTTGTGAGAATGTCAGAAAGTGTTCATGGTTGAAGGTCTGGCTGCTTTTGCTAACCTGTGATGATGTATACGAGATATGCCGGCATCGGTGAAATTCCACAGCAAATTAACCAGGAAAAAAAATATGATGTGAACATACCAGTCAAAGCTGAGAACCTTTATTATCCTGTAAATAACGAGAGAAAGTTGTAGGTCTACATTTGGTTTAATGAATTCGTGAGATAAAACTAGACTTGTGCTGGTATTTGGATTGTCATGTACCTGTAACCTCTCTTGGAACCAAGCCTAGTATTTCAGACACTTTGCAGTGTTCTACGTATGTCACCATGTGCTATGCCAAATTTATTATCGCTATTTAGTGCGCTTTTTTGTCATGTTTAAATCCTGCTTAGATGCATAGTACAGAATACAGAGTACACGCATGAAATCACACAAAGTACCGCGATACGTTTTGTTCGAACGACCTGGAAAACGCACCCGTAACGGACCGCGCCGTAGGATGCCGTTTGACACGTGACTATTGCTGCCTTTACACTGGCATATTGTAACTGCAAGGTCTTTCTATTCAAGTGCACCACTATACAGTTAATTGGCTGGCCTGATTGATGTGTTTCGTGACTAAGGTTTAATCACTGATTCATCTTAAGAAAGCTCAGTCCTGGATCCTGGTGCGGGTGGCGGTGGATACGGAGACTTTCCCAGGAACACTGGGCACAAGGTGGGAGAATGAACCCCGAATAGGACATCGCAGGGTATTACGCACACACATACACAGGCAATATAGTGTTTTGGGAGGTGGGGGGAATCCAGAGAAACCCACACAGACATGAGGAGAACACGGAGAGTAACCCGAGCTCAGGATCAGACCGGGGTTGGCAGGGGTACAGGTAGCTGCTTCACCAGCCTGTTGCGTATGGTTTAAATCAATGACTATAGTAAAAGTAAGTGTTATTTATAAGAATGAGGAAGTAGCTACGATTATCCTGTGCTGCCATACCTTCCTCTACCATGATGCAGGAGTATAGGGGGAATTTTCTAGGTACACCCACTTCAGGTTTAAATCCGAATGCATTGCACTAAACGGATACACATAGAGATAGCGCCGTTGTGTTACACCCATACACAGCTATATATTTCTTTTCTGAGCGTAAATACTCATTTCTGCGTCTCCGTAGCATGCAAATGCTGCCTAAAATTGCTTGCGCTGCCTGGGCACGTGTTCTCTTCCACAGCTGGTTTGGCTGGAGTAAACAAACCCAGTGAGATCTTCAGATCAGCTCACTAACCAAGTGTAAGCCTGAGGCCTAATGGCATATTAAAGCCTTTTTAATGGAAGGAGAAAGCTGGGATCATTACCTAACGATACACTCGCACTGGAAATAAAAGCCTGGTGTTTGCAATGTGAATGTTAGGAGCTCTCAGACGGGACAGACAATATTTCAGATGTATATTTCAGACTTTATCTGGAAACTGGAAAAGGTAGCATGCATGCGATTAAGCAGGAGCAGTGCTTTAATTGGTTGTGTGGGAAGGTGAGTGAGAGAAACGAGTTGTCCCAGGGGGTTGGATACATCAGTTCTTGATGGGGTTAATCAATAACAGGAGGGTTTTTATAGTACAGCCAGTTGGGGCATTCATGCTTCTTTTCAGTTCCAGTTTTTTAGACAAAATTGTAACAATCAGCCCTCATTTATCCTTCAGGTTGTAATCTGAGGGAAGAGGGGAATTAAAATATGATGCGTTAAATTGGCTAGACTACTGGCAGTGTCATGCTGCCGTTGTTCGGTGATCGACTCCAGGGGATACAGCGTGTTGCACATCTCACTTACATTCCTTCTAGGTGTTTACTGCTGTGCAATGTTTACTCCTAGTGGAACTGTGCTGGTAAGTATTACAGAGTTCTAAAATTTCACATATCGGTACAGCAATTCATTGAAAGGAAAGCGTTGTTGTGTTTTTGCTGTACTGACAAGGATTTTTAGAGCGTAAAGACACAAAGGACACAAACTCTTGACCATCTCCGTGCATGCTAACGAGGTGAGCTGCTACACCGTGCTGCAGGTTCCTCTCACGCCTCTGATCCCTGATCCAGTGTCAGACTTATGTCTTTACACCAGTGCTCACCTCTCGCTTTAGGACTCCTACCTTCAGGTAATGCTAAAAAGATAGTATGTTATCATGATGGAAGGGGCGCGTGAGAGATGATTCCTGACTGCAGGTCCAAGCAGAGATCAGACCGCGAGTGCTGAACCATAAACACCGGAGCGTTAAAGGTTGTTTTTGTGATTGCTACAGGAATAAACTCCTCCAGCTGGAATTCTTGCCAACTATGCTGGCTTTCACAATAGCATTTTTTTTTTAAACAGAAAAAGTACTGCCTTTGATACACACACACACACACACACACACACACACACACACACACAAACAATGCTCTTACGAATCCTAGCTAGTGTTGTCTAAGTAACTCTCCTAGCTTTGCTATCTTCTATGTAATTTGTATCATCATTAATAAAGATGACACAAAGATCGGTGTTATCAAAGATGAGGTTATTTGTCTTTTGGATGCTGTGTTTAGCCACAGTTAAAGTTGGACATCACTGCAATGAAGTATTTATATTTACTCACTTACCTTATTCACGGGCAGTTTGTCCTCAATGTTTGTTTTTCTCCCAACTTGCGATCTGTTTATCCAGGAGGAAAAAAAATAATAAACCCAGAAAAAACACTTGATACTTTGTGCTTTCGTGAAATCTTTTATAAGTTCTGCTGAGACCAAAATAAATGCCAACAGCAACGATTTTTCAAGCTGTTTGCACATTTGCCTCGCACCGCCGGGGTTGTGGGTTCGAGTCCCGTCTCCACCCCGTGTGTGCGGAGTTTGCTTGTTCTCCCATATGCTTCGGGGTTTCCTCGGGGTACTCCGGTTTCCTCCCCCAGTCCAAAGACATGCGCTGTAGGCTGATTGGCATTTCCAAATTGTCCGTAGTGTGTGCATGGCTGTGTGATTGTACCCTGTGATGGGTTGGCAGGGTGTCCCCTGCCTTGTTCCCCAAGTCCCCTGGGATAGGCCGTGGCGCTGTGTACAATAAGCGCTATGGAAAATGGATGGATTTTGTGCTAAATCTTTGCAAAAACGCTAAAAACGTTAAAAACGCTGCTTTCTGAAAAAGAAAGAAACCGCTTGCTCAAATAAACCACATAAAAGAACTGAAAATTAAGCAATAAATATCGACTTATGTTCTAGAGCCAAATAAAAAGCCTGTGCTTCAAGACTCCTTACACTGTTGAATTCGGACTCGTGCAGAATCCGATGACATTTTCCTTTTTAACCTTGAAATACTACCCTTGAGTGGGAATCAATGCTTTGTTGATTTCCAATGCCACATCCAACAACCTGATACTGTTCAGCCAGGATATTCACTGACGCTGCAGTTTGAATGTTATGTAATGACATCATATGTATAACAAAAATGTTTTGCAGGTAATCATCTAATGTCATGCAATATGCAGTATGAGTGTAGTTCATTAAATACAACTCCCACCATCACACACACGTCACATGACTGCAGGATGCGGTAGGACCAGACCTGCTTTTCAAGCATCGGGTAGTGTTCGGTTGAGTGCTGGACCTTAAACGTGGCATAACAGTTAGCCCTAGGTGTGTGGACTGTTGTGGAGTGCGAACAGATTAGTGACTTTTACCCATTAAACAGTCAAAAACATGAGTCCACTCATCCCTTCTGTTTGGTATCGATGATGGACACTGGTGGTGCTGCTGGTCGTGGTCGTGGTGGGACAGTGTGGGGAATGGTCACTATTCAAGCTACACATTACTCATTGATGATTCCTGAGCAAGGTCGTGATACTGCATAGCCGCTCTCAGGTAGATTTACATTATGTTTATACAACTGAGCAGTTCTGGGATTTGAACTCACGAACTTCTAATGTCTTAACCACTGAGCTACCATTTCCCTCCCTTTCTGATGGTGATGATAATACATCGCCTTCATAAAGCATATATTGACCCCAAATGATGCACACTAATTTGTTGGTAAAAGTGAACAAACATTGGGTGTGTTTCAGCTGATTTATAACAAATACTTTTTTTTTTTTTTTTTCTTTAAATTACATCACATAAAAATAGGTCCAGAAAGCAATATGTAATAATACCCTGTTTGTTTTTTGATCGCCATGGCAAGTTCAGATATCTAAGGGCATCTCAATAGAGTCAAACTGAAACTAAACCTAACCACACATGCAAAATATAATGCTAACTAAAGGCTGTTAAATACAATATAAATGTAAACTCAAACAATCAAGGTTCTGTTCATCGGGTAGGTTAAGTGTGAATGAAACACGTTTCACGATCTCTACTTAAATGTTGTCGGCATCAGAGGTGCGTGTGGCGAATACCTAATATGAAACATATTCTTAAAATATCGTATTGCGACACTAAGGCGTAATGCTGATAAATCTTCTCATTATGAAAACCTAGTAGACGGTATAATTTTTTCTTCATCTGACGGAATGAGACTCCTGCAAATTTAATACATGGTCTTTGGATGTATTAATTTGCACTCGGAATCACTAACACAGATGGGACTGTCAGTTTAGGAAATTAGGAAATAGCTGGTGCTAAATTAATTGATTTACGTCGACTTCACCCCTATATTTTGCACTTTTAGGCAGAAACTCTACCGACTGCACATTCATTAACATGCCAAACTTGTGCTATTTTGCTCAATTTTAAAGATGCAATCTTCTGTAGAACTTGTTAATATATCTAAAAACACACAGACCTTTAGTAAATATAGTCCTTGGGTTCCAAACCCAGGTGGCACAACAAAAAAGCATTTGCCCCCTCCCCCCCCCCCCCCCCCCCTGCGGTGAGAGATTGTAAGTTTGAATCCATCCATATCCAGGAGTCCAAGAGAGCAAAATTGGTCGTGGTCTCTAGGTTGGAGGAATGGCATTCATCTCTCTCTCTCTCTCCTGTCAATCACAGCAACACTAGTGCTTGTAATGACATGATTTCCCACCTTAGTACGTGCGGAGTAGAAAAAAAACATGTACACCTGCATGAAAGTGTCTTTTGTTTGCTTTGTCCGAGCACATAAAGCTTTCAAAATGCTACTTTAGCCACACTGTGACAGTTACAGGCCTGAGACGCTACCTGTACTCTTCTACTATAGTGTACTGAAATTGCAGTACAGCAACAACAGCAGACAATAGCGAGTAGCATTATGAATGATAACCGTAGACTGTAAAAAAAAATAAAAAGACGGACGACACACTTTCACTCTCTTTCATTGTAGAAAAGTGAAGCCGCCAGTGTCCCAATATGGCGCTGACATCTCGGAGCCCGAGTCTGCGCAGTAGTGAGCCTGAAGTGGAGCCGCGGTATCGAGGTCCCGCCCACACTCCAGCAGAATCCGTCGCAAGCACACGCCCCTGAACTTTCTCAACTCGTTATGTCAGTGTGAAATCAACAGTTATGGAAATGTAGAAATTAAAGTTAAAGCTCCGATCTCCTCCCGAAGATCCTGAAAAAAGTCCGTCGGTGCCTCAGTGACTACTTCGCTCAGAGACGCTGTCAATCATCACATTGTCACACCGCCGTTTTTATAGTATCAAATAACTAACTAAACTCAAACTTATTTAAAAGACTAATACTTGAACTTACATCAGTGTCGTTAAAAGCTACCTAAAATGACAGAAACCATCTTTGGAAAAAATGTATTTGAAGTGTAATTTGATTGTTTAGTTTGTCTCACGTCCCATTAGATTACATTGAGGGCGGGGTTTATGACCTATACAGCATCCAGCCACCTGGGGGCGATCGAAACGTTTTGGCTTCACTTTTCAGGACTTGTGCGGCACACTTGGTGATAATTCAATTCGGTTTTATTTGTATAGCGCTTTTAACAATGGACATTGTCTCAAAGCAGCTTTACAGAAATATATAAA
>JANDJT010000041.1:21577530-21599053 GCA_024331685.1 Stegophilus panzeri
CTGCTTGAACTGCTTGAATAAATACACCGGTTCTTCCTGAAAGCACGGTTCATCTATCCGCACTGAAATTTTAGGGGTGTGGCTTTTACACACTTAGCAGTAACGGTACCGAAAGCTGAAAATGAGCATCCGAGAGAAATACATGTATTTCGCCTACTATATAGTAGGTAAGTATGCGGTTTTGGACGTAGCCATGGCGACCGGCGGAGCTGCTGCTGCTTTGGCCCCAATGTCTTTTTGTTGCACGGTGCACCACCTGTCAGGCGGCAAGTCAGTACCGGGTTGACCGTCACCTTTTTTTCTTTTTAGTACCGACTTGGTACCGAAGTACCGGTATCTTTGACAACCCTATTACATTTACAGTGTACATTTACAGACTATTCAATGGCTGCGCGATTAAATTGCTAAATTGATTAGTAATTAAGGCGTTAGTTGACATGCTCTACATGGTGTGCTGTGTTCATTAGACAAATCTGCTGCCATAGTGAGGCAACATGATGAGAATAACCGGTGTGTTTACTGCTGAAATACTAACACTAAGGCAGTTGAAGGTTATATACAAGTACATCATGCATTGCTAGTGTAGGCAAAAAATAACCTCCTCATATTCGAACACTCGAACAGTGTGAGGAGAAATCAACCGTCATTGAAAAGTAAAAACTGAAACACAAACACTTTCTGTTAACAAAGTATTGAATCAAACAAAGTTGACGTAATTCCAGAGAATCTGCTTTTCCAGTTCATGTACATGAGCTCCATTACTCCATTCATCACTTAAAGGCCTCATTTCATATGCTATCTATACAAAAAAAAAAAAAAAAAAAATCTAGCCATGCAATCACTGCTCAGTAATTTTCCATTGGGCTTCAAGGAATGATCTTTTAACTCTCCATTTCTGCTGCATTTGCATAAACACACAACCACACCAGATTCCACGCCATGGGAATAAACACACTCTGGAGAAGGATGCAAATACAGGCTGGAATTTGAAGGGGGGGTGAATAAGCTCAGTGTGCGACTTGAGGTCAGAGGACGTCAAAGGAAGGTCTGTGCGTGCATGTTCGCTGGGTTTCAGAGGCGCCTCGAAGTAACCACCGAGCAAAGTTAAAACAAGGTCGTTAAACCTTTTACCGGAATCGCGAGCGCAAACAGTGTTAAAGACCCCGTTTAGTCGATATTTCTTTTCTTTCAGACTCTGTGCGTGTTGGTTTTGTGCTAGAAAAAGACGGCACATCAAAAGCAGACTGATTTAGTACTCGATTTACCTCGACTTTATTGCTATGTCTATTTTTACTAGAGGAACACCTGCTGAGATGATGGCCTGTAAATCAGCATCCCTAAATGAAAAGAGGTCAGCGTGGGATCACATTCTGATCTGAAGGTTGTTTTTAGTTGTTTTTACCACCAGTTGACCAGTTTTGTTGAAGTGTATCTTTTAATTAGTTATTCGACGTGTGAAACCACTTTTCTCGGCCATATATTACTTGTTAGATTGCATTTTTAGGACTTTTTACTTTCTTGTCTTACATAGATCCGGGTAGTTAAATAAGACATGGTAGCAGATGGTGGTAATAAGATATAAAAGATATAAAGAGGCAGTGGTTAGAAGTTGTTTCTTCTTTTGTTTGAGCTTTAAGAATTACCCAAGACATTTTTGTAGTCGGAAATCAAAAGAAAGTTGTCATGGTTGCGTCTCGAACCATCCTTCCATTTGCTTGAAGGAAAAGGGTTTTCTGGTAGATTGAAACCGGGAGGATGACATTTTACTGCAGGCCAATGTGTCTCTAATACTTCTGCCTGATATCCTTTTCCACTCGAACTGTTCTCCGCATACGCTGCCTTGACGGTCACCGTGTGATGAAGCGTATATTATTCACTTGTAAATTATACAGTGAATCGCGCTCCATCCACACCCCTTAACGTCGTGCTGAAACGCAGTCATGTATCTCGTACAGCTTGAGCAATCTGTCTAGCTTTAGCCCATGCTGGAAAAGTGCTGCGTCTCAGCGGGATGTGGTTATTCAGACCGGGGCTGCCACAGCAAATAGGAGCAAGGTTCCAGCAAATAATACCTGGGCTTTTTTTTTTTTTTTTTTTTTTTCTTTTTTTTTTTTTTTTTTCAGAGGGAACATTGATTGGTTTTCCTCTAGCTTGCCACTCTTGCTTCAAGAAAGAGAGGCCTTGAAGCTAATCTTCCTGTCAGCGTCTTGTCAGCCAGTCCGTCACTTGTCCTGCACCCCCCTGCCAGTGTTGACAGGGGAATCCAGCTTACATCCAGGCTACAGCTCCCAGAGCCACAGGACTGAATTACCAACAAGTGTGAACATCACCTAGCATCGTGACCAAGGAACGGTGGTGCCAGTCTATGGCTTTCTTTCTAAAGTAGTAACACAAGCTAAACTTTTTAAGACGTGGCTGTTTTGCTCACTCGGTAGAGGTCAAAGTTACCCAACGCTTAGCACACATTGAGACAGATGCTGACAACAGCTGACCGAACATCATGGCACTGAACATAGCCATTACAGAGGAGGGGTAATTTGATCTACAAATCAGCAGATGGCTACAGGTTTATAGTGGCGCGCAGTTTTATGACTCAATATCGCTTGCTTGCTCGAGAGTTCGTCATGACCCCTTTGATGCTGACGACGCTTAGTACACTCTTAGACTTCACCCCTCAAGGACCTTTCCAGTTTCTGTGTTAGGAATTTACCCTGATGAACATAAGGAACCTGTATTGCCCAAAATACCAATTAAGATTGATGGGATGACGGTCTCCTTATTCATGTTTTAACAGTACGTACAAGGAATGTGTCAAGTGGAGTAGGTCATTAAGTCCACTCTTGACACGATCACAGTGGGCCATTTCTTATATTTTGTAGCAGATTAAGAATATAATGGTTACTGTGTAATCTCTTAAGTATTGGATCAAATATTTTTACCTTGAGTTTTGGACTGAATATACACAGTCCAAGGCTCAAGGTAAAATTATTTTATCTATATATATATTTGACTATTTTATATATATATATATAAAATGTATGTATGTATGTATTATATATTTAACTTAGTCCACTCTTATTACTCAGCCTACAGTGAAGGTCAATAAAAGGACATGTGGAAAACTGTGTGCATGACAGGAGCAACAACTGTGGCACTCGTTCTGTCCTGCTTTTCAAATCCGCGCTTCCTTATTTGTCCTTTATCATCTTTTTTTTTTTTCTCCCCTCCCCTCCTTTGATGTACAGCAAGTCAGCGAGAAAAGGGGGAAAGGCGAGGATTAATTGTTTTCCACAGGTAAGCAGGGCACTGCCAATGGCCTCCTTATTTGAATCCTGTCAAGCTTCCATATGCTCGATGAAATCTGTTCCTATTCTCCCGGAGTGTCCGTGTGTTCAGCCGAGCGGCGCTGCATTAAGACAGGTCTGGGCCGAGTTCCAGGAGAACCACAGAGTTGTCAGCATCCCAGCATCCTCTGCAGTGCTTTCTCTAAAGAAAGAGGCTCTTCTCGGCCCTCGAGTGTGCAGTCTTTGTAATTAAGGGCGTTTTCATACTTGCTCTTTTTGTCCAGACTTGACTATGTACTGAGCGTTCGGTATGTTTGGTCTGGTGTGAAAGCTGTCTTTTAACCAGGCGTGGATGTTGCACCAGGAATGCCTTCTTGTTACATCAAGCAAAGAAGGTGTTATAAAGGCAAAACTTCAGCTCCAATGTAAAGCATTCATCCAAAAGCGGGGAAAAAAAAACAATAATTAAACAAATAATGCATCAGTTAAATAACCTTATACCACTACACTCTTGAATACTCAATTCTGATTGGTCAGATAGTGTTGATTAATTTTCTATAACAGCATGTCTCGGATAGTAGTTTCAGCAGCAAGGGTTACATTAATGCTCTCACTCTAATATGCCATAGTGTCTATAGTAACAGCTTACAAAGGGAATCTCCACATTAACAGATTTTAAAAAATGTGTGTATGGTGAAGTTGTCTGTGTGAGGAGATGTTTATGGAAGGATGGAAAGTAGTTTGCATGTTCTCCCCGTGCTTCGGAGGTTTCCTCCAGGTACTCCAGTTTCCTCCCGCAGCCCATAGAAATGCGTTGTAAGTTGATTGGCATTTCCAAATTGTCCTTAGTAAGTTAAAGTGTGTGCGATTGGCAAGTTTTTTTTGTCTTATTGACGTTAAGAGAGAGACAAAAAAATGAGAAGCTGGTGATGGATAACGACGGTTTATAGCTGCCAGAACCAACTGGTTTTGTGGACATTCAACAACATTAAACAACTATAAACGGATAAAAATAACAATGTGTTTTTTAATAAATAAGAAGATATACGGTGGGGGAAATAAGTATTGGTCGAGTCAACATTTTTTTCAGTAAATATATTTCCAATGAGACTATTCACATGAAATTTTCACCAGACCTCAGTATTAACTCAAGAAATTTGGAAATATAAAGAATTCACATCAATAAAGTCAATAAATGAAGTTACGTGTAATAAAGAGGAATGACACAGGAAAAAAGAATTCCTCTTTATTACACATAACTTCATTTGTGGACTTTGATGTTGTGAATTCTTTATATGTGTGGATATGTGTGCCCCGTCCCAACTTTTTTGAGACGTGTTGCGTTCATCAAATTCAAAATTACCTTCTTTTTTTTTTCTTTTTTCCATGAAATTACTCAGTTTAAACATTTGATATGTTTTCTATGTTCTGTTGTGAATAACATATGGGTTTATGAGATTTGCAAATCACTGCATTCTGTTTTTCTTTACATTTATTTACATTTTACACAACCTCCCAACTTTTTTGGAATCAGGCTTGTGTTTTGACGTAACCGCAGACTTGTAATTACGCTTTTGTGTCCTTCCCAGCCCTGTACAGAAAGCGTTCCAAATCTCGGCATATATCATGCTTAGCGTTAATGTAATTATGTTTTGTGTTATACCGTAAGAGTTATCTGTCGCTCGAGCTCGCTGGAACTGTAGGGATTATAGCAAGTGGAATAAGTATTGATCTGCGAAGAGGAGATAAATCCTGAAAACCGGCCTCCTTGCAAAACATACCTCACTTCAGCCCGTATCAATGTGTGTGTGCTTTGTCTTGTGAAGTCATGTTGAATTGATCATGTTATAAGACGATAATCTTTTTTTTTTTTTTTTTTTGGTACTTTACCAGCTTTACCACCTAGCAAATCCTCACCACGATGATATCGTTTCATTTCAGCGCGGCGTCAAGTCTGTGCAGCTGTGACAAGGGGGCTTACTTAATCCTGAAAAAAAATCAAATAAATCCAGTCCTAGAAGGCTGTTGTTTTGTCTGTCAGTTTTATCAGTGATTTATCCCAGAAACATTGAATTGCAGAGAACCTGATGCTGACAAATGATGGCGGCTCGTACTGACAGCTGTCTGGGGAAGATGTCACCCTGGAGGCTGCTGGGCTTTTGTTAGATTGTTAAAATGAGGGTGTCGATGAAAACATCACAGGAGGGGAAAAGGCTGGAAATCACGGGCTGGAAAGGCCGGGCTTTTATTTCTCAGCAGTTATTTTTCCGTGTGATTTACGACCTGGGTGGAGCAATTCTGTGGAATCTAATAGAGATTTAATTTTTCATTCATTTATTTATTTGTTTTTGTCGTTCATATGAATGGTATGAAAAATTGCGGCTAACCAAATACACATTTATCATGTCAAAATGCAAAATTAACATGCAAAGTATTTACAGCAGCCATGGGCTTGAGGTGGTGGGTGGTGTAAAGTGCAGGTTCAGGAAATCATTTAACATATTCCCCTTTCAAAATTGCATTCTAATGAACGGTAATATTGGTACGAACAAGAGGATAGATTAATCACGCTAGCTGTAAAATAATCTGGACTTGCATAAGTTGAGTGACTAAAAATGAGTGACGGTATCGATAACTTATCATATAAGTTCAGTTGTAGTTCAGTGTCGGTCACAATTGTCGTGAACTCAGCCAAGTCGCACCATACGGGCAGTGAGGAAGCATGCAAACTCGATGTGTTTTCATGCCAAACAATGACACAGAAAGGATATAAAAACATAAATGACTCAAGAACACAGAACAGGCGAACACAATCAGGAAACAAACCAGTGATGTGACATGAGTTTTGATGGTCCCTAAATCTAGTTTAAAGTCGAAGGGCGATCGTGCTTTTGAAATAGCAGGGCTGTAATTGTGGAACAGTTTGCACGTGTCTCTTAGAATTATTTCATCAGAGTCCGAGTTTAAACCTAAGTTGCAAACGTATCTTTTTGATCTGGCTTATAACTAAACCCAGAGCACGTCTTTGGTCGGTTTTGTTTAGAGTTTATTACTATGTGCAATGATGTCTTTTCACTTCTGTGGGGTTGTACCTAGACAGTTTCTTTCTTTTTTTTTTATTCTTTGTACTTATTTGCAGTTGGTTGTACAACACAATGGACAACTAGTGTTTTAATTGTGCTTTATAAATTGTACGTTTTAAAAGCGATTGATTGATTGATGAAGAGCGGAGAACAGATCAAAACAGAAACAAAAGCACAAAAAGGGGGAATCTGTAACTAGGGATGGGGCGAGATCTTATGGTTCGCGATATACCGGTAGAAATTCTCCCCACGATAAGAATGAGTCTTCCCGCTATAATAATGATAGAGCCTAGTTGATGACGTGTTTCTGTGTGCGACGGCGTGCGACCCGTTCGCAGCTCACGTGCAGAGCGAAAACGAGTACGGCGGAAGGCGGACGTGAATCTGAGGAGGAGTTTATCGCTAAACGAGGAGCTACCTCTACAATCTGGAACTGGTTCGGTTACAGAAAATCAGTTTTTCTTTTAGATCAGTGTTTGTGTTTCTGAGGCTCTCAAGATCACAGCGATCACTTGCAGCTAAAAACAGTGGTGCACGGTACTACATTTATATCGTCACTGATATCGTTTTCGCGATAAACACCAGAAAATATCGTGATATAGCTTTAAGTCTACATCACCCATCCCTACCTGTAACACCAGTTCTTCAAAGAAATATTTTGCATTGAATCTTCTTGAAGTGCTTATCCAGTCTGAGCAGGTAAAATATTTGGAAAAGCCATGATCCTGGAGTGCGTCGTCACACCGTCTTTGGGATATCGTTATCCTAAAACTAAGCGGATCAAAGTTCTATGAAAACATAATGAAGTTCACTCTGATGGGGATTTAAATACACCCTTCAGTGGCTGTAAGATTATTAAGAGAGCTTGTTTTTCTTTTCCGCTTGTTTGAGGCACAGTTGGTCAGTAATAAACACTTTTAATTATGTTCGGCTATTAGCATAAATAAACCACTATTATGACAGTTAGAAAGGTAGTGGTGGTTCTTTAACGACTAATTAGAAGGCTGAGTTTGAATCCTAGTACTGCCGAGGTGCCACTGTTGGGCCACCCTGAAGAAAACTCCACCCTGATACACATTCATTATGTTGTGTATTGAAATATAATATTGTGATATGCTTAGTGATGCTTTGTTTGTGCTAATTAATTATTCATGAGAAATCCAGTGGAGAAGTAGTGGAGACGTTGGTGTAAATCCTGGACTCCTGGAGTTACAGAATCGGAAGGTCAGGGTTTCAAGCCCCAGCACTTCCAGGCTCTGGGTTACTGATCGGAAGGACGGGGTTTCAAGCCCCAGAACTGCCAAGCTGCCACTGTTGGGCCCTTGAGCAAGGCCCTTAACCCAGGGTCGCTGTGTCATGGCTGACCCTACGCTCTGACCCCAACTTCCTAACATGCCGGGGTATACGAAGAACATAATTTCACTGTGCTGAAATGTATGTGTGACCAATAAAGACTCCTTATCATTATCTCTCTAATCTATACGTCATAGCTGAAGACATTGCTTTCCTTCTCCTGCTTGCTTTGCAATTCTGTAGAGCTTGTAAATATCCTATTAACTACAGTTGCAAGTTTTTTTGAGGTTGTTGAGTGTGGACTGACACCGAAGCGACACGCCTGTATTAGTCTCTGTCCTACTCATCAGACGTTTGCTTTGGCCCAGTGTAAAGATTAAAACCCAAAGGTGCCAAAGACTTCCCTCTCGTTTGCCTGCCCACTGTAGGAGGTATTTTGGTAACAGACGGGCACGGAGAGGAGTGTGTTGGCTCACAGTCGGGCATCTCCCTCCCCCGCTGCTCTCCAAAACTGGCCACTCTTCCTCGCGGTGGTGTCCAGCAGGGTCGGCTGGTGGTGATGGAGATGGATGAAGGGAATAAGAGCCAAGCGTGGTCATTGCCCGAGCAACGCTTGCGAGAGCTGCTCACGCATTTGTCTTCCCTTCTCCCTCTGTTTACTCTTAGCTGCTGATTAAAGGAAGATAGGCAGGACTTATATTCTCTCATCTGATTTTTTTTTTTTAAGAAATTGAGTTCTTCTTTTTTTTCTTTTTTTTTTCCGCCAGTCCACACTTTATAATTAATGGCAGGGTCGTCAGGAAGACCGCACTTGCCATGTTAATGGATTGAACCCAGCTTGTTTAATTGATGTCCCCAGTTGCGACTATACATGGCTAAGCTTGCAAACGCCTACTAGCTCGTGTTTCTCAGCACAATTAGAAGTGATTCAGAAAGCTCTTACCATTTCATTTTGTCAGCAGTGTGTTGATTGTACACGCTTCCTGCTTCCATTGCATATTTGACTGATTGAATAAGTTTGTTTTTATCATGGCCTGATTATGCTAAGCTTTTTTTTTTCTTTTCTTTTTTTCAACTTAAGTTGTTGGGTTTTTGTTTTTTTTAGCATGACATTGGGCTAAATTAGGAATGATTTTCTGTTGTTTGTGTCACAAACAGTTTAGAAATAAATCGATTTAACAGTTACGTTCCTGTTTGATGTTAAATGCACGAGTCATGGAAATTAGCTGCCATGCACCTCTTTTAGACTGGAGTGTTTATATGAATTGTTTGCAGACGTAATCTGATTTCTTGCACAGGATTCTTTCTATTTCCTCGTGGCTGCAGGGACACAGTGTGAAATTTAAGAGATGACTTGGACAGGTCCAGTTCTCTAGGGAACGTGTCGTTACCAAGCCAAGTCTGATCACCTTGAGAACATCTTCCGGTGAAACAGTGGGAGTTTGCACCTGGTTTTTATCGGCGCAGGTGGCCGATGGATGTTCAAACGACTGGCCACAGCCAACGTTACCTTGGCAACAGTGCTCGAACCCAGTGTATGATCAGTGAGCTACATCCCCACCCTCCTCCTGCCCCAAGCAGTGAAGATTTAATTAAGCAGGTTTATCTCTGACTTGACAGGCTTTCGTGTGGAATCCTATTTTTATGAGGTTTTTGTCACTGTTAATTATTTTAGTTTGTGCCTCATTAGCAGGGGGCGGAAAAAGAAAATCACGCGAAAAGAGATTTGATGCCAGCAGTCACTGTCCCTTCCTGTTGTCACAACAGTCTGCAAAGCCTCGGGCGCATTTTTGTCTATTGCTTTTACCTTCAGCGTGAGTAATCCACTCTGAATGAGGTCACTGCACATTTGGTCGCTCCTTAAGTTGGAAAAGAAAGTCTTTTGAATGGAGTGCGGCTGATGTACGATGAAGGATAGGCTCACGGATTTCTGAATAGCATTTCTCAATGTATGCAAGCCTTTTTTTTTTTCCCCTGTAATTTCCTTTTATAAGAGTCTCTTAGTTTGCATTTTTCACCCTTGTTTGTATTTTTTCCCCGCACTTTCGGTTGCCGATTTGGTTACTGGCCCCATTTTGCCGTCTTTACTGCTTCACACGCAGCGACTGTTCATTACCTTATTTTGAGAAAGTCATGCTTGTCATGCCACTGACGCATGTGTTCCAGCCCACCGTTTCAAAGTCACGCAACAGGCCTGCAACACTGACTAATAAACAACATGTCTTGTCACTTGTTTAATAATTACCTGTAATAGTACAGTACTGAAATAGATAATGATAATAGTGGGCGTGATGTATTGTTCTGTGTGACAGTTTGGTATAGCTGTTGTCTCCGTGTGCCTTTAATAGGTAGGTGGTGTGCTGTTTGTGGCTTTGGCACCGGGGCATGCCTGTGGCCCTGGAGCTGACACCACAGCTGGGGAAATCAATTAAAATGCTATTGTTCCAACCCACCCATGCACGTGCTTCTGTCCGACTATAAATCGACCATGGCCTGGTAGCCGACTGCCTCGTAAGTCATCTGTCGCTGGGGTCAGTTTTAACAAAGCACTGGTGTCGGAGCCTGTTTTACATAGTTTCTTTCACTTTATGATTGCTTCGAAACGTGGTTTCCCCACTGCTTATTAGTACGATTTCGGCGAACACGTCGCAGTCTGCGTCATGTAAACTTCTACGATGACATGGCTAAGAAAGTAACAATTAGCACCCAGATCTTCAATTAAAACTTCACTAATGTTGCCTATTGCACCTCCCTATGATCTAGTTGTTAAACACGGACAGATTTGGTTATATTTGGCCACTCAATTCTCTACACCCTGGCCTCATAGCTTAGCACGTGTTACAGTTTCACGAACATAAGCAGGCGATTGCTTGGTTTTTTTGGCTCTTTTTCGTTAGCTTTACTGTGAAATTGACCCATATTGTCATTCTGTGCTTCTTAGAACCAGCGAAAATGCAGCACAATTGGACTTTCTTATTCCTAAGCTCTGTGCCACTTGTAAATACCTTTTGTAGCATTTAATGACAGGGAAAAAAAACCAAAAGAAAACACAAATCCGTAGGTGTTAAATAGCCAGCCAGCAATAAAATTGTGTTTACTGGAATAGTGAAAAATGGAAAAACGTTTGATGGATTTCAAACACATGAAAAATCTAACCTGCAAAATAATGCGTTTAATGCGCCACGCTTTTGCGGTTTCTTTTGCAAAGGGGAAAAAAAAACCATCCTGGATACATCGATTTTGAGCGGCATATTGCGGAGACTTTTTGTAGACCCCGATCTTGATTCGTTTCTCGTCGAAAGTTGATTCAGCATTGCTTCTGCAGCCTGAACACATCAACTTCCAGATCCGACCAAGAGCTCTCAAGCAAAAAACCATTCCAACATGCGAAAACCATGTGGTGGATAAGTGGCTGTTCTTATTCCCATCTGTCCTATAATTTTGTTTCCGTTTCTTTTCTTCCAAATCACTGTCATTTCTAAGCTTTTTGCGTTCCTGCGGTTTCTCATCCATGTTCCAGAATCTATGTTTTCCGTAGGTGTGGCTCCCCTGGAACATCACTACGATTTTTCCACCAGCGACTTAAAATGGCAAAATGAGAAGAAAACTCACTCCTCCTAACTCCTGACATGATTCAGCGTGATGCATTCCTCCCACATCCTCAGCTAAATACGAAGTATTTCCAGTCATAAGCAGGCATGTTTCTTAACAGTTATCCAATTATATCACATTGGGCATGCTTGTGAAAGTGAAAGTGGGTGTGTGTGTGATCAAAGATACCCTGTGCCCATGTGTGCGTGATAAGTGTTTTCACAGATGAATTGTCTGGTGAAGGAGTTCTCTTTGGGTTGCTGGTGGGAGAGTGTGGGCAGACTTGTCATTTACCGAGGATTACCTTGCTTCTATTGTTTAATGGAGAGAAAGACTGCAAAGACTTCAGCTCAACTGGTACAGTACAGAGGTCTAAAAGTTCTAGAAACTTCTCTTGCTCTCATTACGGATTGGCTTACTGTGATGAGGAGATCGTATGGCAAACACTATATGGACAAAGTATGTGGATACCAGACCATTACACCCATATATGAGCCTTCCCAAAACTGTTGCCACAAAGTTGGAAGTACATAATTGTATTGAATACCTTTGTATGCTGTAGCGTTACAGTTTCCCTTCACTGGAAATAAGAGGCACAAACCTGTTCCAGCATGACAATGCCCCTGTGCACAAAGCGAGTTCCGTGAAGACATGGTGTGTTAAGGTTGGAGTGGAAGAACTCGAGTGGCCTGACCTCAACACCATTGGGATGAACTGGAACACTGACCGACTGCATCCCAGACCTCCTCGCCCATCAGTGCCTGATCTCACTAATGCTCTCGTGGCTGAATGATCACAAATCCTCACAGCCACACTCCAAAATCTAGTGGAAAGTCTTCCCAGAAGAGTACTGCAAATGGGGAATAAATCTGCAATGGGATGTTCAACATGCACATACAGGTGTGCTGGTCAGGTGTCCACAAACTTTTGGAGATATAGTGTATCTTCTCCATCACTTATTGAGGATTCACTTGGAAGGGGATGGGGGGGTCTGAGATTGATCCCATGTCTGTTAGGCCATGTCAGAATACAATTTGTTTTCACTACTTCATCAAAATAAGCTTTCTAATCTTACTTAATTACGATATATAACCAGTTTCCAAAGGAGTGCATCGATGGAATCTTTTTATTACTCCGAAGTTTTATCACCTTAATTCTCTCTGAATACAACCGTGGCTGAATTCTATAACGGTCAGTGCGATAATGTGTTCTCCGTGTCAGATTGTATGATAAAGATCCTCTAATGATAGACCCATGATTAAAGAAAATGACTACATTCTGCTTGTATCATCAATCAACACAGGCTAGGCTTGAAAATGGGGTCAAATACAGAAACATTCTTCAAACTCGCGGTAATAAGGTTTTTTTTTTTTTTTTTTATGTCCATTAGCATGTTTTGTTTGCGGGTTGCCATCGGTATTGCCGTGTTTATAGCTGTCTCGAGAGTTTTGCCGTCCTCCTATTGGTGGCTTTTAGATGAGCGTTGTCCAATCCGTACAGGATTCCGTGGCGTTTTTTTTTGGTTTTTTTTTGTGATCGATGCGGCGAAAAATGCTTGACTTTGCTGCGGATTTTATCAAAATTTGCGATACAACATGCTTTTTTTTTGCGGAAAATTACTTGAATTGGCCAATTCGCAGTTGCACAAAATAGTTTTGCACGGTCTTTCAGAGTGATGTTTGTTGGTAAACGAGACCTTTTAGCTGTACTCATGTTTGACGCACGTGAATCGAAGAAGGCTTTGGCCGAATGTGCGTTACGATGATGTCACATGACACGTCTCGGCCCAAACCTGCGGAAAATCTGCAGTAATTTAGAAAAATCGCAAGCTCCTCCGAACATTGCGGAGATTGCTTCGCAGATAGCAGACCAACACTGAATCAACATTGAATCAACGTTACTGCATCGACCAAACTATCACTTAATCGATGTTGAAATTTTTTCTTTATAAATAAACAAATGATTAAATCACGACCCTGCTCACTAAATTTCACGGAAATGCACACAGTTGATTTGCGTTGTGTCGAATGAGGGGACAGATGGATTGACATTAAATCTAAGGCCCTGTTTACACTAGTACGTTTTCGCACGTTTTAAAACGTATATCTGTTGCTACGGTTATGCCTGTTGTTTACACTACTCCGGCATTTTCCACCCTCGAAAACTTTTGGAGACTTTTGGAAACGGCGAAGACCCCGTTTTAGTTTGAAAACTCCGGGCTCGCGTTTCAGTGTAAACAGACCAAAACGAAGACTTTGCTTGAAGACTTTCACCCCCTGATTGGGTCTTCTGGATCATTGCGTATGCTTCCCTGATTCGTCAAGCCCCTACCATATGACCATTACGCTACCTTGATCGAATACACAACAACACGGAGACTGACCTGAAAGCTTTGCTGGCTTTGTTGTCATTCTTAGCAGCCATTGTGCAGTTAAATTCTGTATTTTATAATACTGCAGCTGCCTACATGCGCAGGAGACGAGCTACGATTAGAGAAATCGGCAACAAATCTCATTTCGAGCGGCGTAAGCCCTACATGGAACACTGGTTTGTTGTACCTCCCGGTGACTAGCAAGCAACTTCCTGTTTACACTTGTACGCGCATGCCCAGTGTGCATGAATGGTCATGTGACGTGCGTATTCGGTCGTGTAGCGTGGACGGAGATCGTTTCTGAAACACAGCGGAAACGCCAGTGTGCATGAGGACCGTTTTCAATTTTAAACAAAAACGCACTAGTGTAAACAGGGCCTAAGCCCCACCAACGGGGAAATCAAGCTGACTTTGATTCACTGTTTGTCTTTTCAACGCTGAAACGCAACGAATGATGAACATTTGATTCAATATTATTCAGCACTGAATATTCAACCTCAACCTAAATGATGATTCTGATGGAATTTCAACATTGAGTCAATGTCAATGATGGCCAGTTGTACAGTGTAAAGCCAGCTTAATTCACATCAATTTGAGGGAGATTGAAGGGTGTTTCATTACTGACACTCAGATCAAGGACTGTGCAAAGAACAGCGTTGACTTGTGCATACAGGAGTCTCCTGTATATACAGTGTACCACTATCCCCCTTATCCACTATGACCAATGACCATAAAGCAACAACTCTTGAATGACGTGCACAGAGAGTGTTTTATTAAGATTGAATAATTGTTCGATTGTGGGCGTTTCCTTTAATTTTGGGAGGACACACTGCACATGGCTCTTTTATATGATTATAGTGATGTACTCAATAACAGTTATTTTGCTCAGGATCCTGTGGGAATGCACCAGTACAGCAATCATTTAGTCAATCAAAATTGCAGACGCATAATTCCCACACGTACGCTAGGAAAATGAAGCTACCACAGTCTCCTACGGGAATGTAAGATAAATACGTTCAATAAATATTCATATTGTTCCTTATAAAATTGGTGTGTTGAAGAATCACGATCTCAATTCTATGCAGTTCTGTAAATGTTCTCCAGGGTGTTTTTTTTTTTTTTTCCCCTCTGCCAATAGGAAAAACCAAATCCAAACCGTTTTAGTTCAGTGCTTTTCCATCGTTCAGGAGAAACAATACCTGTGCGGTATTTGTTTCGGTTTTCTTCAAATTTCACATTATTTAAGGCTGCAAATGAAGACACGCATTAATTATTCAGCAAGACTAATATGTGCATGTGTCTAGACCTGTTTTACACTGTGCTTTTTCGAGAAACCTGGAAGACAAGCACATACAATAAGAGCAGACTTCTGTTAGAGCTGCTGTGAATGCTTTGTTATTCTCACTTTGTGTATCATGTTTTCCCACAATGCCGCTTGACTGCAGTAGTCTGCTGCATCTCTTTATTATCACACAGTTATGGACCGTTGGCTCGGTTTCATTTCTGAGCTTTGCAAAATTGTAATCTATGAGCAGGCTAATTGGCCCTGTCCTTTATAATTTAATGGTCTGAGTGACCTTATAGAGTCTGAAAGGACCATGTGTGTATACGCTGCAGGGCTTTAGACACATATACACACACAGTCAAGCATATCTATTGGGGAGAAATCAGATTTGTTGCATGTCATTTGCTTTGATTTCTTTTTTTCTTTCTTTCTTTCTTTTTTTGTTCCCCTGCCTTTTCAGTACACTGCACAGAAAAAGGGACAAAGAGCTGCAAATGGGGCAGTGCCCAAATGCTGATGGTCACTTGATCTCATATTACTGTCACACCACATTTGCTCCATTTGTGCTGCACATCTTCCTCTGAAAGCCTCCGACTGAGAGAAAGAGGAGGAGGAAAGGAATACAGCATAATTGCCGAGAGCCTGTTCGCCCTTCCAGGCACTCTGGAAACTTTTGAAGTGGCCTTGAGGTGCTGAACCCCACAGCTTTTAGAAATCATCACTGGGTTTTATGTATGCAGTATGTATCTCCAAAGCTGACGTCAAGATTCTGAGATTAAAAAGATCTCATAGATGGATGGATTGATGAATGGATGGATGGATAACGTGGATGTGAGGTATAGAATGGATATGATGAAATGACTGGGTGAATGGGCAGATGGTTGGGATTGAATGAATGCGGTTCCAAACCCCAGAGCTTTTAGAAAGCATTATAGGGTCTTATCTGTGCAATCGCAGACGCCAAGTTCAAACTGGTGAGATCAGAAAGATGGATGGTTGGATATAGTCTCTCAGATTTTTCACCAAATAGCTTTCAGAGAACTGGATGGATGACAGTTGCTTGGATTTATGTACAGATGGATGGATCATTGAATGGATGGACGGATGGTTGACAGATGCATGGATTTATATATGGATGGACAGATGGATGGATCATTGGACAGATGGCTGGATGGACAGGTGGATGAATGGTTGGACAGATGGATAGATGGTTAGATGGTTGTATGGATGAACAGACATATGTATGGTTGGATGTTTAGCCGGATGGATGGATGGTTGGACGGATGTATGGATGAACAGATAGATGTATGGTTGGATGGATCGTTGGATGGTTGGCCGGATGGATGGATTGATGGATGGATGGATGGATGGTTGTATGGATGAACAGATGGATGTATGGTTGGATGGATCGTTGGATGGTTGGCCGGATGGATGGATGGTTGGACTGATTGATGGATTGATGGATGGATGGATGGATGGTTATATGGATGAACAGATAGATGTATGGTTGGATGGATCGTTGGATGGATGGATGGTTGGATGGCTGGATGGTTGGACAGATGGTTGGCTGTATGAATAAATGGACAGATGAGTGGATGGAACCTTTATCACCCCCACACTGAAACAGAATTTGTCAGACAGGTGGGGTGTTGAGCTGAAACACTGCCACATGGGCAGATTTGCATTTAATTATGCAACAGCTGAATGTAAACTGATGTTTTCTTGGACGTTGCTGAAGTTTTGTTTATTCTCTGAGGACTCATTAGAGAGATGATTAAATTTGTGCTCACCATCTTGTCTTCTGAGTCACATAGTCTTTACTCGACTGTAGTTGAAACTATTTTGAAAGAAGCCACTGTCCACAAATGTTCAGCAAAAACTTAAAATGAGATAAGGAGAACTTGTTTTTTTTTTTTTTTTCTCTCTGCACAACTTGTGCTTTTGAAATATTGGATTGAATGGTAAACTTTTAAACTATATATTTTTTTTTTTTTACACACATAGCTTCCATGTTTTCATCAGTCTGTGTTTCTGTATCCCTCTGTTAATTTCTTTGTGATTTAAAGACATTTCATCTTAATTACAGTTGCCACTCTTATGGATGAGTAGTTTGCTTTCAGTACAGAAGTTCTGTGTTGTTTGGAGTGCTAGCTCCAGTTAGTATGCCCACTCTTCATGCTCAGCTGTTCAAAGCTGACTGGACTCAGGCATGGCTCACTGCTCTGTCCTCTTCATCTCGCCCCACATGGTCCTTGTGGACCTTGGGGAAAAAAAAAAAAAAAAAAAGCAGTCTCAAGGTTCTCTGCCCTACTTAGTCCTCCTGCTTTATGTTTTTCCTGGACATCAGAGCAGCATCTGTGGGAATTGCGTCTCACTTTGCTGTCGTCCTTCACAGGAACCCCACCCTACTCCATATACTCTGTAGGGGCTTTTTGCAGTGTTATAAAAACACTCCGCTTTTAACCGTTTTTCTTCAACACGGTAACCAAACACCCATCGTTTGGATAAAGTGCTGCGCTGGCTACATTCTCCCACAGCTACTTAAGCACTTTCCACTGCGACACAACATTTCATTAATGCTGAGCTCCACATGTGGGTATGACTCTTTTGTGTGTGTGTGTGAGTGGGTGAGTATGAGACAGTGGAGAGACTGCAGAGAGGGAATAGTGCAGTTAGAGCTAAGGACTATGTTCTAGCAGTCACTGTCTCTGCCTGTCACGGGCTCGAGTTCCAGTTAAAGTGACCCAGCTCTATGAGTTCTTTGTTTTTAATGGCTTTTGACCAATGGTCTTGGGGACACGGTGGCTTAGCGGTTAGCGTCACACCTCAAGGTTTGGGGGGTTCGATTCCCGGCTGTGCCACGTGTGCGCAGAGTTTGCATGTTCTCCTATTGCTTCAGGGGTTTCCTGTTGTAAGATGATTGCCATTGCCATATTGTCTGTAGTGTGTAAATGTGTGTGATTGTGCCCTACGATGGGTTGGCACCTATCCAGGATGTCTCCGGCCTTGTGCCTGAAGTTCCCTGGGATAGGATCCAGGCTCCCTGTGTGGGATAAGCGGTATGGTAGACGGATGGTTGGATGGACCAGTGGTCAGGTTTTTATAGAAAACATTAGGATCTGCTGGAAAAGCATTCGATGTGGCTCTCTCTCCTGTCAGTCACGGCGAAACTAGCCAATCATGGGCATCTGTTAGTTCATGTATGTGGAAGAGGGCAGATAGCGCTTGTCTCTGAGTGTGTTACACTGCCTTCTGATGCAGCAAGAGCAACAGTTTGAAAAAATGCAGTTGGCTGGCTTCAGGTGACTCAGAGGAAGCACGTGCTAACCATCACCCTCTTCGTTCGGTAGCTGTCGTATGATCTTCATATGAAATTTCTATTAATGCACTTGTTCTGTGATGTGTTGTTTGTTTAATAGTTTTGGAAGGAGTCTCCAGTGTCAGCACTTTGTAACTGAGGTAAAGGTCGTATTTTTCCTCCACAGGAAAGTCTTTAAGACTTTTTAGAGTTACCAGATTTTGACCAAAGAAAATTTGCGTTGGCAAATTGCTATGGTGTATGGAGAATTCAGGACATGCTCTTATTGGAAAATAATCAACTTCGGGGTTGTAATAGTAACTCCGCTTTGGGTCAGGCTGCACATTTAACACGCCCCCTTGTGTTTTATTCCTTACATTACAAATGTGGCCCCTAACTTTAGCCCTGTGGCTTAAAGTCTTTCTAAAGGATTCACTTTAATCTGGTTTAACTCCATCATTGTCCTGAATATTAAACCCTCATGCCTATCATACCAATCTATCAATCTGTAATTTTGATCCCCATGGCAGGGATATTCTGGTCGTCTCACATCTGCAAAGACGAATAAGTCCCATCACAGATGGGAATGACTGGACTCTCTCACACATAACAAGCCTGGGTTTATTTATGGTACATTGCTCTTGCTATGTCTGCTCTCCTAATCATCTCTGCTGGATGAATTTGTAATCGCACACTCAACCAGCATTAGGTATTATCTGTGCTATTAGCAAAAAGGTCAAGTCATTCTGATGCTAAAGCAGACTATAGTACATGCTTGTATAAGATTTGAGCTGAATTACCGTTCTGTTTTTAATTCAAATGCCCAGGAGCATCCATGTTGGATGAAAAAGTGGCTCGCTTCGTGTACAGGCAGCTTGCAGTAATTTGGTGTTTAGTTTGGGGCATTCCAGTGGCACTCAGTGGGTTACTGCTATTTGCGTTCTGTGTTCCTCCAAACGCAATATACAGCCTGGTTTTGTTTTAAAGCCTTACCACATGAGTTTGGATGCCTATTTTTTCTTGAAATGTTTTTGGATAGATAGAAAACTGGGAAAGTAGAATCCCAGAGCGAGTAAACAGTGATGAGAAAAAGTCAATTGTGTAATAAACCTTTGAGACATTTGTAATCATCGATTAAATCAAGCCCTGTCCCAGACCAGCTCCACCAAAAGTGGTCCAATTTTTTTTTTTTTTTTTTTTTTTTTTTTTTTTTAAGTTTTAACCACCCTGCTTTAAAATATAAGGCATCCAAACACATTTCAACTAGTTTGAGCTGCAATAGGAATTCGAATGTTTGGTTTTTTTGGGGGGTTTTCTCACCCAAACTTGTAAGAGCAACCAATGGCATTAACCACATGGTATCCATTGGTCAGTTTATGTACACCCTATTTACACACATATACACTTCATCATATTTTCCAGCACCGCTGTATGCACATGCATGGAGTTCTTACTTCCATCAAAGTCTTTGTAGTAGCTGAATCGACAGCCATCTTGGCAGCTTTCCCAGGCAGTTATTTTCAGTCACACAACACCACGCTCCTATCTCCTTGAATGCCGAAAGACCCATAAACCAGAAACGGATCGACAAGATGACATTTCGAACATGGAACTGAAATGGCTGTTAAAATCTGACACAAATGGTGTAAAGAATGTGTGGCCTTTGGCTCAAGTAATACAGAAAAAACAATCCCAAAGCACTCCTGCATACTTCAGATACCAAGCGTCCTAAATCTAACAATCTGATAAGCCAGGCTTTTTGTCTAGCATCTTTACAGTCTTTACCAACAAGCCAGTTTTTTTTTTGTTGTTTGTTTTGTTTTTTGTTTTTTTACAAAAGTTCTAGACTTAATACCACCATGTTGAGTGTTACTTGCGTCCCCATTCATATTTAAATCAGTCTCTACTTCCATTTTCCTTATTAGTTTTGCAGGATTAGCATTTATTGCTAGCTGCAGTGATTTTTTTTTTTTTTTTCTTCCCCCAACCATGTAGTCTTTTTAAAGCTTGATTAATTACATGAGCAGCTTTGTTTTGCACATAATAACAAGTTTTGCTCGCATGGGCACATTGCCATAATAATAATAATAATTTTGAAAAAAGCTAATTAATCATAATAAACAAATATGGGACTCAGCTTTTGGTTTCAGCCAACATTTTGATGCACTACTGCCTGTCTGATTAATCTTACCAACTGTCTTACTTAACAGATTGAGACGACCGGAATAGTCTAATATGGTCTTTTGGTGAGAATCTGTCTTGTGTGTGTGTGTGTATATATATAGTGAATAATCTTACATTATATTACTGACATCCTCTCCGATATGCCTTAGAGTTTGAACTGGTGGGTGGATTTAGTGAGGGTCGTTAAACATCACATAAAGATGATTGACATTTGGGGAGCTTGCATTCAGGGCTGCAGTGATTAGTCAGCAAAATTATATTGTTGACATGCTAAATTCCGAGATTCATCGGACCAAAGTTTTTCCCAATCTTCAGCTCTCCCGTTTGGCCTCACATTCCTGTTCTTGGAAACCCAATGTGGACTTCTGCTGTTGTAGCTCATCCGCCTCAAGGTTTGACGTGGTGTGCGTTCTGAGGTGCTTTTCTGCTCACCACGGCTGTAAAGAGTGGTTGTTTGAGTTACCATAGCTTTCCTGTCAGCTTGAACCAGTCTGGCTATTTCCCTCTGATCTCTCTCATCAACAAGGCGTTTCCACCAGCAGAGCTGCTACTCACTGGATGCTTTTTGTTGTTGTTGTTGTTGTTGTTGTTGTTTTGTTTTTCACACAATTCTTTGCTAATTTTAGCCACTGTTGTGTGGGAAAACGCCAGGAGATCTGCTGTTTACGCTATGAAATACTCAGTCTAACTTGTCTGGCATTCAAAAACCATGCCATGGTCAAAGTCACTGAAATCATTATCATATATGTATTCCTCATTCATGCCTCCAAGTGAGTTTTAGCTGTAAATTAACTCAGTGCTTTTTTTTCTAATTTATAATTATTGCCATTAAAGCAAAAAAGAGAAATATTTGTTATTGGTTTAATAGCCAGGGCTGGGTGAGGGTTTGGTAGATGAATCAATTATAAAAATGATTTTTTTTTTTGTGGAGCTACCTTTTTGGTGTACTCACTTTTGTGAGATACTGTGTATGTGTGTATATATATATATATATATATATATATATATAGAGAGAGAGAGAGAGAGAGAGAGTTCTTTGCCATGAGGTGCCATGTTGGTATGAGGGAGTGTGAGAGCGATGACACCAAATTTAACACACCTGCTCCCCATTCACACCTGAGACCTTGTAACACT
>JANDJT010000041.1:21615757-21627914 GCA_024331685.1 Stegophilus panzeri
CTAATTCTATTGCTAGGTTGCAATATATTCAAAACTCTGCCGCTAGACTTCTTACACATACCAAGCGCTCAGCTCACGTTACTCCAGTCCTGTCTGAACGGCGTTAGCTACCGGTTTCATTTCGCATTAAATATAAAATAATCCTGCTTACATAAATCACTTCACGGTTTGGAACCTTACTATCTTAGTGAACTGATTCTCCCCTACAACCCGACCCGCTCTCTCAGGTCCTCTGGGCTTGGACTCCTCTCTGTCCCTAGATCTCGTCTCTCTACCGCAGGTGGCAGGTCTTTCAGTGTAGTAGCACCTAAAATCTGGTATTCTCTGACTCTTCCCTTATCACATCCATCCCCGAGCTCAAATCCCAACGTAAAACGTATCTGTTTTCTCAGTGTTATCCGTCCTAATCTGTTGCTATGTATTTTCTCTCAGTGACCGTCCTATCTGTACGGTGTTTTTCATTTTCTGTGTTTGTCCATGATTGTTCATTGTTTATGCATCGTCGCATTGCTATTGTGACGCGTTCTTAAGCTCTGGAAAGGCGCTATAACAATTAACAATGAAACGTATTATTATTATTATTATTATTATTATTATTATTATTATTATTACTACTACTAAACTGTAAGATACGCCTTTACAGTTATTCAGTTGTCAGACCTACAACTTAGGCTGGAGAAAACAAAGCAAATTGGAAGAAAGGAGGGGTGGGGGTTGTGGGGGGGTGTAATGAGTGCCGCCTGCAGATCCATTAGAAATCTGACCTTGGGCATGAACTTGCCTTTTAGCAAGTGGTTAATTACTGGAAATAAGACTTCAGCTCCTGCTTCATAAATAACCGTTAAACAAGTCAAATAAATACTGATTAAGTAGCCTGGAACCGGAATAAACCGGAATTGGTGTTCAACCGTGTCAAAGGCAGCACTTTATCTGATACAGAGGGGATAAACTGTTTTTAACCTACGCTCTCGTGCTTGTTCCGCGTCTTCCTCGTCTTCCCAAGAGAACCATGGTGTCAACTCATCTCTTAAGCCAGCTTAATTAAAAAGGCCGGTGTAAATTAGACACTTCTACGGCAGGCCAGCCAACATGTTTACAAGATTAATTGAAGCATCATTCATACCTGAGAGGTGATTTGGGAAGACCTGCCAATCCTGCCAGATGGAGAGCGGGCTGTATATGAGGCGACGGAAAGTGATGGGCAGAGAGACAGTGAGAGAAACCGGTGGACAGAACTACAGTAAATCACGGAGCGGAGATATGTCACGTTGTGCGTTTAATGCTCACTAGACATAAGGTGACCTTAAACGAATTGTGTTCAATCATGCACCAAGCACTGGTGGGGAAAATTCATTCAAGCATTTGATTAAACGTAGCTGTGCATGTACACACGGCACATAGTGAGTCCCAAGTGTACTCGCTAGGCTTTGGAATTACGGAGAGAGGGTAGGAAAGTGTTTCCCTAGTCTCCTCTGTGCTGCATTTAGATTTCCCTGTCGGTTTGAGGAAGAGCCACGTGTAGTAGCGACTGTGTTTCCTCTTAGGCAGTTTGTCTTGTTTTCTTTAGAAGCACACGGTAGTCATGGCCTGTCCTTTTAGATCACGCCTGGAAGCCCGGTGCAAAGGGGAACACGGCGTTGCTCTAAAGCACACTATTACATCGCGATCGAAACGTTAAGAGGAACGCCTCTAACGCTGTATCTGAAAAGAAGAGCAGCTGTGTTATATATTCGAGATGAGAGATTCATCACGGCATCGATGATACTGAAGTGCAGCATGTCACCGGCGATCGCTTCGAGACGGTTAAAATTCCCCTGTAAACATTTTATTGAATCACTCAACTTAGATAACAGAAAGAGAGAGAAGTGTTCAGCAAACACCGTCTTCAGACATAAATAAATGCATGAGGCTCATCTGGTGTCAGAGGCAGCCGGCGGCCTCCAGTTCCCTTGGAAGAATAGTAAGAGATTTGCTCACAGGAACTGCCCTTCATCAGCTGTCTTCCCCACCCACTCTCCTATACTCTCTCTCTCTCTCGCTCTCTCTTTCTCTCTCTCTCTCTCTCTGCATTTTCCCTTTCCCTGCTCGTTTTCCATCCTCTCTCATTTCTCTGCTTTCTCCCTTGTCTTCCTTTGCTCATAAACACCCCCCCCACCACCACCACCCACCCACCCACCCTCTTTCTTTGACTCTCTTTCTCTGTCTAAAGATAAGACTGGTGTATGTGTTCTGCTTGTGTGATCTGCATCCGTTTAAGTCCTCAGCGCCTATCAGCAGTTCAAAGAATAATACTCATTTAAATCTCATCAGTGGCTCTATTGAAGCATCACAGTCTGAGGGAAGAGTGCAGTATCTCAGCCAAAAAAAAAAAAAAAAAAGAAAAATTCCCCATATATTTAAAATAAGAATTTTCTTTTTCTTTTCTAAGAATATAGTTTATTATGGGATTTTGGTTTCCTCCATAGAAGCTAATATGTTTTGTTTGGCCATGGATGCACTCTTCCACTCCATTGGTATGTCCAGGAAGCATCCATATGTGTGTGGTCTTCACCACTGTGGTTAACGTATAAATACATAATGCATGTATAGACACGCTATAGCTATACACTTTTTAAGTTCGTGTATAGGTCAGCAGCATCACATGGGGCATCTCACTAGTCCATGGTTCCTAAAGGCATTTCCATATATTACATAGAGTTGACAGATTGTGTTTTCCCTGCAAGAAAATGTCCTATTTAAACAATACATAATAACACACATAATGCAACGTGTGCATTCAGTCATTCGTCTTGAGTGAGCGTTTTTTTAATCCTGGTCCGGGTCACAGCGGATCTGCAGATTATCTCAGAACGGCAGGAATACAACCTGGTCGGGATGACAATACAGTGAGTGCCATACAAGTGACGGTACAAGAGTCCAACAGGAAAAATGCAATGTGGGCAATTTAAACTAGCCTGAAGTGGACAACCTGGAAAAAATCCATGTGGACATGGGGAAAAACACGTGATACTCGGTACAGACAGTAATCCAAGCTCGGGATCATGGTGCTCTGAGGCAGCAACACTACCCTTTGTTTCACTGTGCCACCTCAGAGTTATACAATTCCTCTCTAATATCTCTTAATATGGACAAGTTGTCAGCCACCCTGTACCCCATCTATGACTGGAAATGACCACCATATCTGGTCAGTGGTGGTCCAAAAATGTTTGTCCATGAAAAAGGGACTGTTACCCATAGCAGCATCCAAGGGTCCATATTCCTATGGTAGCCAAAGGAAAATGGAGAACCATATCTTTTCAGTCCTATGGTTATCCATAGAAAGGGGACGGTTAACCATGGTGGGGTCTAAGGAACTACAGTACTATGGAAGTAACATGGATACGGACTGCCATATCTGCTCAGAGGTGGTCTTATAGTTGGCTATATTAAAGGTACTATTAACCATGGTTATGGCCAAGAGGCTATAGTCATATGGTAGTCAAATGGAAAAGGACCACCATATCTGGTCAACGGTGTTTCTGTGGTTGTCTATAGAAAAAGTTAACAATGGTGGGGTCCAGGTTAGCATAGTCCTATTATAGTCAAGTGACAATCATCTGTCACATCTGTTCAGTGGTGGTCCTATAGCTGTCCCTAGAAAAGGGACTGTTAAATATAGTGGGCTCCAAGTGACTATATACCTATGGTACTCACGTGAACTGGTCAGTGGTGGTCATTTGATGATCTGAAACAATTGAAGAACAGGGCAAGCCGACTGACAGAGATTACACATGGCTACACATACGGATGGTCTACAGTAAGCAGTAATCGTAGACCTGCAAGGTGCACCTATATGAATGGTGGACCTGCTAAACTAGCATCTCAGGGTATATTCGTAGTGCATTAGGGTCCAGATTCCAGACTATTGATCAAGCATGTATAACCATGTATATCAAATCTCATTTGCCATGTGAGGGCTTGGTGTAATGGACAGGAAAACGCGAGAGTCTCATGAGCGTGTGCCGAGATCTTAATCAGAGTTTTTACTCTATGACTCATCACAGATCAGCAGCCTTCGTCTCTCATTAGCAGCCCATTTCGTGCCAAGGACTTTTCACTACTTTACAAAGCTCTCCAGAGAATGATATCGAGAAAGCAATACCACACAAAGCCCTGTTTAACTTGTCATCAGTGTCTGTTCCTTCATTCTTCTGGCATCCTACCGTTCCAAATTCTGTCCTCTTATTTTTTTTTTAATCTGTTTTATGTAATAGATTCATATTCATCATCATCTCTCAGTTCTTTTCTTGGCTTTACTTGCTTATACCCGCCAGTTCTATGGTGATTCCTTTGGTTTCTCGCTCCCTCTCTTTATGAGAGAGTTTCTATATCAGTGTACTATCAGAACAGGTCTCAGAGGTCAGGTGCAGGACAGTAAGGCACATAATTAAAGTGTCGCTTTGTGAACTTTGTGTCAGTCTTTGTCTCTCTGAAGTCGAGAGGAAGCTATAGGACACAACGTAATGTTTAAGAGCCCCACAGAACTTCCTGTTTTCTTAAGAAAAACAAAGGCAGGCAAACAATAAAAAAAAAAAAAAAAGCACAAGGATTAGTGATGAATATTGCATGAGAACAGTGCTGCGTTTCCCATTTGCCTTCTGAGTAGCACCTCACATTTACTGTAAGAGATAACCGAACACCTGTATGTTAAACAGAACAATCGCTTTAATTATTGGCTCATTGTGCCTTGGTTTTGTGGCAGTATCCTTGTTGTTATTGAATCCATAATTCACCAGATAATTCGGCCTTTGTTGTGTTATCTCTGCTATTTTTCACACGAGGAACAGGAGTGTAGTTTCTGGATATTGATCACTTGTCTGTAGTGCACATGACCCTGAAGTCAGTTTATATAATGGGATTGGATTACGAGCCAGTGGGGTTAATAACTAATGGGAACCTTTGTGTGGTTAATCCCGTCGAAAATCCTTTCGAACGAGAACGGAAACGAATACCGCCGTATTCAGAGGGACTCGTTCGGACCTCTCGACGTGTCCTATCTCTCCGACATCCTCGACTCGCTGTCAAGGATCGTCTGAAGTGCCAGTGCCGTCCTCTATCCAGAGTCTAGTTCCCTCGGCTAGCTCAAATGTTTGCATATCGATTCGATTCGATTCGGTTCACGTTTAACAGTTTGCGTGTCTTTATTTTTGTGTCTCTTTGCCAGGACTAAACCCGCTACCCTTTGACCCCGCAACCAACAACGAGCCGCTGCAATTTAATAACTCCAATGGGCCTCTGGTGTCCGAGTGTCCTCTGGAGACCAGTACTGAGAACGGCAGCAAGAAAAGGAAGAGACCAAATCTTCCTTCAGGTAGGCATGGATTGGGGAGCCTCGAATTATACAAACCGTGGCCTTAGTCATGCTTGTGAATAGGTTTTAATGCATCATCTGCAATCAAAACATGATCACTTATACATAGTCCCTTATACATAGCAATAGGTTGCTATTTATTTAAGTCCATTTTAGTTTTCTATGAGACTGGATATGGCCACAGGCTACTTCTGTGACTTAAAACATTACATGATGTGAAAATGTCTTCATGCCAATGGAAAGTCTAGAGCTTTTTTTTTTTTGTGTGTGTGTGTGTAAGCATTATTTGTATATTAGTTGTAGTTATTTGGTATTTGCTGGACTTATAAAGTTAAAAAGTCAATTCCTTGTCCTCTACAGGGGACTGATGTCTCAGCAGTAAAGTAAACAGCAGGAGTATTAAGTGCTTCTGATACATGCTTGTTGAATTTGACCTCGCTGAGTCTGCTGTGAGTTTTGCAGAGTAAAAAATAAATAAAATAAATAAATGACAAGCAGCCCTCAGGCTGAGACTTGAGTTTACCTGCAACCGTCTGTATTTCCCTGTGGAAGAGCGACATTAAACCTGTATTAGCATGCTGAGAATATGATTAGCGAATAAGTGAAGCTCACGTTCAGATTGTAGTTAATTACATGGAATGAATTGTCCGTGTTAATGAGCCCATCTTTTGTCAGGTTGTTATTGCGTTGAGATTTGCGCTGGTCTCAGTCAGAGATGATGGCACCTCGTATGTATACAGACATGAGATCGAAGGCGAACGCCGTCATCACGTCAAGTGCGGTGTGCTTTTGTTCGTTCCTGACTCTTGGTGGTCTTATTTGCCTCTGGAGCAGAGAAGCCACTCGGAGGTTGAAGTGACTGTGATTAGGGCTTAAATGAATGCAAACGACGTGCTTCTCATCCACGCTCTGTTCTTTATACACCCTCACAGCTGACACAAATGAAAGTGAAATGGGCCATTGTGCTGCGGTCGTAGTCAGGAGCCGGATGTACGGATCAAACGCAGCCAGCATGATCAAAGCCTCTCAGCGCTAATCTAATCTGCCCATTTCACACCACTCATTTTCTTACTGCATGGACGCCATGTGCTAAAGAAAATGATCGTCGTGACGGCACAGACCTGAAGCTCTAGAGCAGTGGTTCCCAACCAGGGGGGCAGATCGGAAGCGGGGCGCAAACTGTTTTCAAGAAAAAAACACAGACAGGGCATCATTTGGGTACTCGCTCTATTTTATTGCTTTTCATAATGTGTATAAATGAAAAACCCCGCATTCCCTCTCCCTCTGTATTTTCTTTTTCGCTGGGGAGGCGGAGCTTAGCCTGCACTCGCACCTCTCTCTGCATCTGCTCTGTTCAGTGAGGGGCCGAGAGCCGGAGATTTAACAATGTCGTGGATAACGAGACGCGCCCTTCGTCCCAGTTTACATCATTCACATGCGAATGTTTTTAGAATACAAGACGAATGTAATGCAACATGTTTTACATGTAAAATAGTCCACGTTATTACAGCCTAGTTATCTTGTTCAAAGTAGTTATAGTGTTCAGAAACATTTTTGATCATTCATGTTCCATACCTGTCCGTTATATAGTTTTATAAAAGTCATAAAAGTTATTTGAAAAAATCACAATCTATGAAAAGTAATTAAAAAAAGTACAAAAGCAAAAAAAAAAATCTATCAAAACAGATTATAGATTATGCTTATATATAGATAGATTTTTATATAGATTAGATAATTATTACACCTGGTCTCCTCCAATATTGGGGGCGGGGGTGCTGGTGCCACATGATAGGGGAAGCTCGGGGGGCTTTAGTTACAAAAGGTTGAGAACCTCTGCTGTATCTCATGGTAGGTTATTAAGGTTTGCACAGGATATAAAAAGAATGAAAAGGAAACAAATTCCCACAGACTTTTAAACCGTGCTATCAATGGCCATGTTGTGACAGGTGGAATCTATTGACGATTCTCGACACTATTGTCAGTGTCCCATGCCTAGCACAGACTGTCTGTAACTCAGTGGTAGACTCTGTGCACAGTGTAGGTGTCTGAGAAGTCAGGACCAATGAGAGAAGGACAGCATACACTTAAATGTGCATTTATTATTTACAGCATATGCTCTACATGTTCACTCTTCCTCTACACATTTTCTCAGCTGCTGTATCATGGTTTTGTGGGTTTTGCTCTGCATATTCCCATTGGTTCCTGACTTTACGGCCACCCTGTCGATTGCTTGGACATAACCGTTTTATGCATTTATACAAAATCTGCATGATCCTGCTCATATAAAAAGTTATGCGTGGGTAAGGTGAGGGGACTTTAGACTTATAGTTTGATCATTAGAAGTCTAATGAAATTGCTGTGACTTGTTAGAGTTTTTTGGCTTTGGATTGATCTTCATGTAGAATAAGCCTGCTTTCTCTCTCTTCTCCAGCAGCCCCACTGTTGTTTGTGTCTATGGTAACGCCTCTGAGCTATTTCAAGCAGAGGTGATGGTGTGAATTAGCTGTGAGCTGGAAGCCTTCTCACGCTCCCTGGTGTTCGAGTTCAACTCGTTAATGTGGCTGCAGTTGAATAGAGCCGTAATTACAAATCAGTTGCATCAGGATAGAATTTCCATTTTATTTCTGCTGGATTTCTTCCTATTATTCTTAATTCTTCTTATTCTTCTTCTTCCTCTTCTTCTTCTTCTTCTTCTTCTTCTTAATCTTCTTCTTCTTAATCTTCTTCTTATTCTTAATCTTCTTATTCTTAGTCTTCTTAATCTCCTTCTTATTCTTAATCTTCTTATTCTTAGTCTTCTTAATCTCCTTATTCTTAATCTCCTTATTCTTAATCTCCTTATTCTTAATCTTCTTATTCTTAGTCTTCTTAATCTCCTTCTTCTTCTTAATCTTCTTAATCTCCTTATTCTTAATCTTCTTCTTCTTAACCTTCTTATTCTTAATCTTATTAATCTTCTTCTTCTTATTATTAAAAACAAACTTTAATCTTCTTATTCCTCTTCTACTTCTTGTTCTTCTTCTTAATCTTCTTAAATTTCTTATTCTTCTTCTTCTTGTTAATCTTCTTCTTCTTAATCTTCTTTTTTATTCTTCTTACTCTTATTCTTCTTCTTATTCTTCTCATTATTCTTCTTAATCTTCTTCTTTTTCTTCATATTATTAAAAACAAACTTTAATCTTCTCAACATAAACACAATAAAAGATTTTAAAATTGTAAAACGTCTTAGAGGTTAATAAACTGAAAAGTCTTTACTTTTGTGTTAAATGACAGACACATGTAACAGGACACTGATCATTTAAAGAGCTGAGAATAAAGTAAGCAATGCAAAATGGTTCAGAGTGTTTTTAAATACACTAAATGTGCATTTTATATTCAGAGTTTAAAGACTGCACCCAGTAATACTGTAGATGATGGAGTTTGTGTTGAGCTGGAAAACCAGTCTCATATCTAGTGTTTATTTTAGGCCCATATCCTAAAAGATGCACACTATTTGTTTTGACAAATGAAGTTCAGTTTATAACTGACACTTTATTAGGAACACCTGCACATTGGTGCAGTTATCTTATCAGCCAATTATGTTGCAGCAGTGCAATGCATAAAATCATGCAGATAATGTACAGGTCATGAGCTTCAGTTAACGTTCACAGCAAACGTTTTATCGTGCTGTGGTTGTTGGTACCAGATGTGGCTGGTTTGAGAATTTTAGAAACTGCTGATCTCCATCCCACGGTTAAAGTCACAGAGATCACACTTTTCCCCCATTCTGATGTTTGATATGAACATTAACTGAAGCTGTGCTTGCTCTTACACTTACTATAGTTTTCACATGCTGTGGTATTATCTTAATTGGTACTGTTTTCTCAATAATAAGCAAATTTAGTATTTGAATACTCTCTCACCCTGCTTAGGGTAAAGCACTTACTGAAGATGAATGAATGAAAGCAGTAAATGTGTCATTCTTTGTCCCTCGATCTTCATCAGACGTGAAGCCCTCATGAATTGAGCGTGTGCAGCAGGTGTAATGTTTCACACACTATAGTGCTCTTTTAAATCTAGACAAGGTCCATCATTATACCTGATGGAGGAGAAAGGCAAGCTGACTGTGGCTTAGCCTTCTTATGTCTTGACTCAGTTGTACATTACCTCCTTTTTACACATACACATACATTCTCTCTCACTTCATCTGTATGCTAATGTTGCGTTAGTAGTGCCTTGTAAGTGGTAATTTGCAAGTTGTTTCCCACCTCGGGACATGTGAAGTGGGGGAAAAAAACATGGACACCTCCACGAAAGCATGTCTTTTGTTTAGCTCAGTCAGAGCACGTAAAGCTCATAAAAAGCTACTTTAAGCACACTTTTACAGTTACAGACCTGAGTGCCTATTGTTTCTGTTCGACTGTAGTGACCTTCAAACATTTTGGATTGAAATCTCAGCACAGCAACATCAGTGAACAATAGCATGTAGCTTAGCTTAGTTGACTAACATTGGTGATAATGCTAATGTTGATTCTCAATGCAGTGATTAGTCTGATCAGTGTTACAGGTTTAACCAAGTACTGTGGATGTATATGAACTGATCTAAAGCCAGTTCTGCTATAAATTCATTTATAATTGGAAAAGGGGGACGTTAGACTGTTCAGAGTGAGTGGCCATGTTGGTTTGATGTCCCTCTGTTAACTGGGAAGGAGCTGGTGGTTGAGAAAACTACGCCAAGTCGACGAGTTGAAATTTCATGTTGAGGAGGAGTTTTGTGTTTTTTACCGGTTGTAGGTGCAAATCTACAAGTTGCAACTTCACCTGAAACACGGCATGTTTCCCATTCTTTCTTCCTGCGCTCTCCTTTTCTCACAATATACTGTAACACTTCCATCCAAAGCTTCCACCAAATTCTCCTAAACTGGACATAAAAAGCTAATAGTTTATATCATTTAATTGTTCTGTTGATATTCTGAAGAAGGCACAAGAGATGATGTAATTAAAATAGTGACAACCAAATATACAGTCATGGAGAGTCTGGAGCACGCTCACACACACACACACACACACATGCACACACATGCTGTGTCATTGTTTGTTCCAGAAATCACTTGCGTTCCATCACTCTTCACATTTTAGAAACTCCCCTTCTTTTTATCTCTTTTCTTTCTCATGATTTGTCTTTGTGCCTCTGTCTCCCGTTCTGTTTTTTTTTTCGTTGCCTCCTCTCCCTGCCCCCTCCGCTTCACTGACACAGTTAACTCTTCCTGTGCCGTGCAGTCTGCCGGGCTGATGTGTGGGTTAACAGCTGGAGGGTGGACAGGAGCTGGTTAAAAAGGTTGAGTGCTATTTATAGCGGTGCTGCTGAGCTCTAAGGAATTGTAGTTTACTGTGTGCAGCAGGAAGCTCTTTAAATCACACACTCGCACTCACATACACTCACAACATGGGCAATGGCAGGTCCTGCTCGTTTTCACACTTTAGTGAGTGTGTTGTATAAGAATAAGACGTGTATAAGAACATTCTTCACCATTATATCAAAAACAGGAACATGTTTACTGCTAAATATTTGAAAGATGATGCACACTTTGTAGTGTACGTGTTCAGTTTTTGCATTCTTAAGAGTTATTAGAATATCTGGAGATTGCAGATAAATCAGTCCCTCCAGGATTTTGGGATTTTGTGATCGCAGAAATTAACACAAAATCGAACCAACGGCGCAATATTCAGAGGAGCTTGCAGTTTTTCAGAATTACCGCAGATTTTCTGCAGATTTGGGCCAAGACGCGTTGTGTGACATCATCACAACGCTCATTCAGCCTCTTCGATTCACGTGTGTCAAACATGAGCACAGCTAAAAGGTCTCATTTACCAACAAACATCACTGTTAAAGACCGTGCAAAGCAATTGCGCCAATTCGAGTAGTTTTCTGACAAAAAACCCCACAAAAATCTCTCTCAAATTTTCAAGCATTTTTAGCCGCAAGAATCACGAAAGGTTCCACGACATCCTGTACAGACTCAAAAGATTAGGGCTGTATTAACTGCTGGTGTGTGTGTGTAGGTTCAGGTCTTGATGCAGAACTCAGAACCGGCATTCCTCACCAGCAGTGATGTCTCACACCCGTGCTAATCACACAAAATTGTTTACTGTTAAATAATCAGGAACATTTAGCTTACAATTAAAATTTTTCATGACTATTCCAAAATATTGATTCATCCATATGTTAAACATCTTCATCTGTGTTTGTTTTTGTTTTTTTTGTTTGTTTTTTTTTGTAGTTTTTTTGTGTTGGGGTGTAGTGGCCCTGGAGGTATTCACTTAGAACATATAGACCTTTCAGTGCAGCTTTGTGTACAAACGTTTCCGTAAACAGCATACTGTGGTAACTTTTATCAGTCCGTACAGGATTCCACAGATTTTACTGATTGTTGCGGCCAAAAATGTGTTTTTGTGAGGGTTTTTTTTTTTTTTTTTTTTTTCCCCCAGAAAACTACTTGAATTGGTGAAATTGCATGAAATTGTTTTGAACGCTCTTTCACAGTGATGTTTGTTGGTAAATGAGACCTTTTAGCTGTAGTCATGTTCGACGCACGTGAATCAAAGAGGGCTTTGGCTGAATGCGTGTTGTATGACGTCGCGTGACACATCTTCGCCCAAATTTGCGGAAAATCTGCTGAAATTTTTAAAACTTCGCTTTTGTGTTAATTTCTACGATCACGAAATCACTAAATCCTGGAGGGACTGATGTATTGGATTAAATCCATTAATGCATTTCAATCTGTAAGTATGAAGGGAGAAAGAGGGGGGAGGGGGAGAAAGAGAGAG
>JANDJT010000041.1:21646212-21661668 GCA_024331685.1 Stegophilus panzeri
TAGTAATAGTAATATTAGCAATATTAGTAGTAGTAGTAGTAATAGTGGTAGTAATAGTAATAGTAGTAGTAGTAGTAGTAATGGTAACAGTAATAGTAGCAATATTAGTAGTAGTAATAATTATAGTAGTAGTAGTAGTAATAGTAATAGTAGCAATATTAGTAGTAGTAGTAGTAATAATTATAGTAGTAGTAGTAGTAGTAGTAATAGTGGTAGTAATAGTAGTATTATTAGTAGTAATAGTAGTAGTAGTAAAACATGAAGATTTTTAAAATCTATTTGTTAATCAATAGGAAACGAAGCTAGTATTATTTAGTAATATTATTTATAACAACTTTTAATGCAACACTCCTGTATTGTATTGCTGGCAGTTTGTGAGCAAAGCTATATATCATTATACATATTGTATATTGTAGAACTGCCTAGTGTTATGTAAGGAAGAAAACACTTTGAGAGCTGCTGTTACAGACATGACAAATGACGTTACAGACAAATTACCAATGACGGCATGGTTTGAGTGGAGTTCACCCAGATAATATAATTAATTCCAAATAATAGTTTATCCTACACAAGGTCGTGGGGGAGCCTGGAGCCTATCCCAGGGAACTTGGGGCACAAAGCAGGGGACATCCTAGACAGGATGCCAACCCATCACAGGGTACACTCACTGACACATTCACACACCCATCGAAACACTATGGAGAATTTGGACATCAGCCTACAACGCATGTCTTTGGACTGAGGAGGAAAGCGGAGTTCCCGGAAGAAACCCCCGAAGCACAGGGAATAAATGCAAACTCCACACACACAGGGTGGCGGCGGGATTCGAGCTCCCAACCGCGGAGGTGCGAGGCAGACATTGGGAGGCATTGGTGGCTCGGCGGTTAAGACTCTGTGTTACTGATCGGAAGGTCGGGGGTTCAAGCCCAACTGCCACTGTTGGGCCCTTGAGCAAGGCCCTTAACTCTCTCTGCTCCAGGGGCGCTGTATCATGGCTGACCCTGCGCTCTGACCCCAACTTCCTAACATGCTGGGGTATGCGAAGAAAAGAATTTCACTGTGCTGTAATGTATGTGATCAAGAAAGACTCATTATCATTAACCACTAAGCCACCACGCCCCCTGTTCTGACGTGTTTTCTTCCTTGGCAATTACGACTATAAGGCAAAAACGATTATATATTTTTAATTAATCAAAGACTGACTTATCATACGTTTAACTGTTTATAGTTACATATAATGTTGTAGAACATCTGCGAAACAGCTCTTGTTGCCACTCACATTACAGCAGATATAAACACTTGTTCCCTCATCAGTGTCTCTTTCTCTCTCTCTCTCTCTCTCTCTCTCTCTCGAAGTTAATAAAGACGAACGTTGCAGCTTGTCATGTTTCCTAGAAACCAGAAAGCGAACACAAACTCCTCTGATTAATATAAAACTTTCATTTGACTCGCAGCTGGAACGACAGTGAGAGCTGCTGTTACAGAAAATGCATCAACTCCTTCAGATTAAACCGATTTGACAATTCAACGGCACTGTGGTATAGGCTTTAAATAGTGTGTTACGGTTATGTAGAGGAATGCACGAGGCCGGAATGGGTGATAGCATGAACATCCGACTAATATTCCTAAATTATTTGACTGTTTAGTAAGGAATAAGGAGGAATTCTGCTCAGACTGACCTTATTTAAAGCTTGTTAAAACATTAGCAAGGCAACCGAACATTCGACGAACTGTAAGTAGCTGTTAGACTGTCGTGGCTCTCACACAATTCTTGTTTTTTTTTTTATGTTCATTTTGACGTTATTTAACGCACAGGAGGAAAGCGTTAAGAAGTTTAAATTTGACTGATTGCAGACATTATTCCCACATGATAGTCCAGTAGATGTAATCTCTGTTGGAAATGATCACGTAACAAAAGAATGCGTGAGCTACGAAGACTTCAAAACTTGGCCAAGGTGAAACAAGCGTCCTTATTCGACATGGAAAGGTTCTCCAAATGCTGCTGTTATATTTCATGCTTTCACGCATGTCACTCCAGCTGTCGATCCTGCCTGCTTGGTGGAAGATGCAGTCACTTGTCCGTAATGAAGCATTACCTGAGGCACGTAGCATTTTAATTAAAAGCAGTAAAAAGCCTTATTGATTCCCTTCAGAAGAAATAAGGACTGCAGGCAGAGCCTTAAATTACTGCCATGTCGTTTACTGTCTTTTAATCTGATTTTTAAATAGTTTAAAGATGGATGTCAGTGCACGGTTTGGGGTGCGGGGGGGGGATTTAGGGGGGGAAGATGTTTATGGGGGAGTTGGGTGGTCTTAAAAATCCATAAGATCACTCTGCATTGTGCTGTGTTGAGATTGAACAGGAAGTGTCGATTGGATTAACTACACCTTTCCCCTCTGTGCTTTACTCACCAGTCGGCTACGTGACGAGGAGACACATTAGCTCTAGACGTAGGACAAGCGGTTCGTCCAGCTACGCCGAGGTCGATATTCTCACTTCTCAGCCACAGATCGTGACGGATAAGCGACTCGCAGCGACGCTCGTTATGCCTAATTGGCGGTTGCACTACAGTTCACCTTCAGGCAGATGTAGAGGACGCATTCGTGTGCACTGAGTGCTGTTTGGGCAGCGGGCGCAGGCACACGCCCTGTCTGACCTTCCTTGCACTCTCAGCTATTTCTGCTCCCTCTCTTTAATGATTCATGTCACTGGAGGCGATGTTTGTGTGAAGACAGGATATCTACCCATATTTTCTCAGACGTATTTTTTTCTCCCCATACACATGATATATCAGCTGGAGCGCTGATATCCTTTTTACAGTTTGTCTGGCACCCTCTTTTTACTTCATGGCCACATTCTCTCAGTAATCCATGCACACACACACACACAAACACGCACATGCACACACACACACACCCACACGAACGCATGCGCACTGCTTTGTTTCTGTTTCTCTAAGCCGGAGCTATGAAACTGTTCTTGCTCTCCTGTTCCCTAATAGTTTCCTTATGTGTTTATGTTTCCCCCAGTTAAATCAGGAAACACAACGCAGGGTCTTTGTCATGCTGATACGATTTGATTAGGTTTCATAGTTTGTGTTGAACCGTAACCTACTTTGGGACGCCTGAGGAACAAATTACAACCGCCATTGTTCATGGCTTTCAGTATTCCACCATATGCATGGCACATTTTAGTACAGCACCGTAATGATATTTTCAATTCAGGACACACCGGTGTTGGATATTTATCATTATTAATTAGGCTTTTCCTTATTTAGGCTTTTTCGTAAGTAAGGAATAACACACGGCAGACCGCTTGTCATTGTCCTTAAGAGAAAAAACTGACCGTTATAAAGCTCTGACACTCCCTCCATAAATGTTAAACAAACATATATGTTTTTTGTTTTGTTTTGTTTTGTTTTTTAATTATTAGTGTTAACCTCAGCCATGCAAGTGAATGAGTTACCGTAGAAACGATAACCATTCAGAACAAGCGCTTTAATAGGATTTGTGTCAGATTATAAACAATATTAATAATCAACACTTTCTGACCAATCAGATTTAACAGCTGTGTGGTATAAATTGTAATAAAAGTACAAAGTAATAATAATAATTATGATTATTATTATTATTGACATTATTTTAATAGTCACAAAAATCCAGGCTGACGATAAATAAAACAAATCAAACCACCTGAAACCGATATTTGTCTAGATGGTGAATCAAAACTTTTGCTAGTAACATTCTTGGGCCAAATTTCTGTCCATCGTTAGAAAATGTCATATTTATTCTGTTTCGGATTGATCGCTAATGACCAAACAATAATTTTGGTCGATATAGTGAAAATATCACATCGTTTACGGCATTTGGCAGACGCCGTTATCCAGCCTGACTTATATTTTTCTCATTTATACAACTGAGTAGTTGAGGGTTAAGGGCCTTGCTCAAGGGCTCAACAGTGGAAGATAAGCAGTGCTGGGATTTGAACTTACGACCTTCTGCTCAGTAGTCCAACGTCTTAACCACCGAGCCACCATTTCCCCATCTCATTCTACTCAATGGGATTTGCACAAAGCATGCTACATATCATGGTATTTTGTTGAAACAGAATTCAACTTAAAATGAAACTTATGCGCAAGGTTTTGTTTGTTTTCTTCAAACAAGCACCAAGAGAGGGAAAATCAAGCAATTGGTTAAAAATAGAGTTTCACAACCACACGAACAAAGCTCAGTGTTTTTAACCAGTTTACCGACTTCATGATCTCACAGTCATGCTTCATACTAATTCGCAAGTACACTTACTGCTCTCTTAGCTATAAGAAGAAATAGCATAATGAGTCAGCTACTTGTGTTTGCGTGTGTGTGTGTGTGTGTATGACCACTCAAAGTGATCTACTGTGTGTAAGGGTGTTTTTATGAAGCAAATATCGAGCGATTTCAAGTTACCCCCGATTTCTTCAGTATGCTCTGTGATCATGTCAAACCCATAGTAATATCGCACACCTCAATCTAGCAAAGTTTGAATGTTCTTTGTGTGCCTTAATATCGATTTGTCTGTGCGTCTTGCTACTAAAATGAAACGAGCAATTCGTTTCCAATCGCAGCGATTGTGAACGGTTATTCAATGGGCCTTTCGACAGTCCAGTGTTTATCTTTTTCTGTACTAACATTTCCCTACAAATCTGCGTCTGAACAGTGATTTACGCCGGCTTTGATTTGGTTTGACTTACTTACTATCGAGAATGTCACTTTCTCGACGTAGGACGACAGCGTTTTATATTTCGTTCATGAGAATGGACGCACCGATTTGCTATTCACGCTACTACATCTTCTATAAGTAGTGCCTTGACCTAAATTCTCATAAAGGTGGTGATACCGTTGTGTTTTGTTTAATGATTCAGTCTTGGGGTTTATTTATATATCTCAAGCACTTTTGCTCCATGGTTCGGCAAATGGATTGGGCTAGGTCATAGTAACGGCGAATCCACTTTTTCCTGTTTAAAAAAATAAATAAATTTCAAAGCACACTGATTGGCAGTCCCATCCAGGCAATCCCATGAGAACAAAAGGTCCACAGATTTTGTGGAAATTTATAGAACTTCACTGCTTTTTTTCTGTTAAAAGGTCTGCATTGACCTGATTTGATTCTGAGAGAAGAGGGACGGTTCTGTCATTCGTTTTCAATATGAAAAGAGTTTTCAAGATGGGGTTAGAACGTTTCGAATCCCTCCTCCAACGCTGTGTGCGCGGAGTTCGCATGGTCTCCCCGTGCTTTGGGGGTTTCCTCCAGGTATTCTTGTCTCAACTAAATCCTCTCCTTCCCTTCACCTTATTGATTACTGCATCCTGAGCTATGGGAATCACTCATTTAGCTGCAAGGTGATATTTCCCAGTGGACCAGTCAGTCAGTCAGTCAGTCAGCCAGCAGCTCACTGAGCCTCAGTATGAAATCTGTCACCACAGGGGAGATGGCAAATCTCACACATCACTCATGCTATTAACAACACATTTTCTACAGGCGGTCATCTCTGTTCCTCAGCACGGACAGCTCAGGAGTTAAGCTCGGTCTGACCTGAACATTAGCTAATGCCGCAAGGACAAGGTTTTAGATGGTACTGTGTTTCTGTGCAGAAATCCCACAGGCATTTGTCTGGCCTAGCTGGCTGAGGGACTGGAGAGCCTGGAATGACAGGCAGGATTACTTATGTCTCAGTCATGGCTAATGATAAGTAATGTGGCATTGCTATGTCTGAGTGCAGCACTGCTGTCAGCCACTTGATCAGTCGCAATGTCAAATGTGCCATCATTGGCAGCCACGCATTCGATAACGTTCCTAATGGCCAAGACCCTGTAGTTTGGCATTTGCCCCTCACGGCTCCCCATGAGCAAATATCTGCAGATTTAACTGGCTCAGGCCATTAGCAGACACAAATGAGGGCGTATGACTACCTCCTCTGCTGCTGGACTCAGCAAGTTGTCCTCTGGGAGGTTGCCAGGCACCATACCTGAGAATGATGGCTAGATTGTTCAAGTGAGCAGAGCCAGAATGAGACCTCCCATGCGCGCAAGTTCATCGTAGGGGACTGGACATAGTGAAAACTAATCTCCCACCCCCTGTTTCTCCTACCCTCTAATCACCCTGCTACATTCACCAGGCAAACATCTACAGCGAGGTCCACATGTCTGCTGCTCACTTCATTTAATTTGCTTTTAATACCTCTGGCAGGGCTAGACATCTGCACAAGCCCTGGCCAAGATCTTATTTAATAGGTGTTCCTTTGTTTAATAAATCATAGTCTCATACAGGGGTCAATATCAATAATTCCAAGAGCTCAGACATCTCTTGATCTTAGAGAGCCCTTTTTGTGTTCAATATGAATACAGCTCACCTTAACCCTGTAAATAAATGACTTGTTAGTATACCTCAGCCCATCTGGCCTTTTCTAAGTAAGGCATTATGACAGAAAAGTGGGGGGGGGGGGGGGGGGGGAGACATTTGGGGGGGGGGGGGGGGGGGGGGGGGAATATAATTTCTTAGGCGCAACTGCTGATAGCAGATAATAAATAATTCAGTTGCCTAAGCAACAGTAAACAGACGGCATGCTAACAACATCCTGTTTTGCATTTCTAGAGCAGGCTCTTGAACCCTGCTGGTCCAGTGTCTGTGCAAGTGTCAGAGTGCCAGGATGTCACGTGTGATACGACTGATAAGAGTAGCAAGGGGATACTAAGATGCTGACATTTGCTTAAAGTGGCTTACTTTCCTTCCTTTATAATTGGCTACAATTGATAAGATCCTGGCAGCAGCAACACCCCGACTGAGATAATGCTTGTTTGAGGACGCTCATCAATAGATTAAGTGGAAGAGCAGTTCGCTTAGACTTCACTAGGTCTCCGCTCGCACCATAGCCCTGTTTCATACCTCAATACCGCCGCCGCTGACATCTCGCTCGTATGCTCTGCGTCTTCGTGCACTGTGTTATGTTTCTGAGCTAAGAGGAACAGGGACTACCAAGGGCCCTATGGTCAATCTTAATATTAATAACAGGCAGCGTGTCTGAAAGGGCGAGGAGAGTTTAAATACCAGGATAGATTTTCTGTCTGGAAGGGTGTGTTAAACATGGCATGCAGAGACTGGCTGGACGTCTTGTGAGACGTCTGTACATATTTGGATCTCTGCTGGATTTTTCTGAATCAACAGCAAAATCAACGTTTTGATATTTTATCAAGGCTGTAATGTACATTTTGTCTGGTGTAAGTACTCAGAGGGTACCAGTGTTTGAGCATTTACCACCAAGTAGCGAGTTCTGATGACTACAGATTCGATCGAATAGATTGTTTTGACGTTTTTAGCTCCCTTGAAATGTTGGAATTGCCAATATTACTTGTGTTACCTTAGAATGTACTGAGGCAGATCTCTCCAATCTAAAATTGTCCCATTCAGACCCAACAATTAATCAGATGAATTATCTTTTGCATAGTGTTGAAATGATGAGGAGCTTTGAAGCGAGATTGTTAAATATATACGTTTTGCAACAGATCTAAAAGATCTGCAATGGCCTTGACGGTGTAAGCGATGTATTCTTGGGTGCCTGCTCAAAGATCTTCTAACTGACAGATTTAAGAAAGAGTCTTAGAAAAGGCAGCGTTTCCATTTTCAAGAACGTATGGAAAAACGATTGACCAAACATTTGAGTGCCCAAGAGTGGTCTTAAACCTTCAACAACTTAGGCGTAGTCTTAAAACGACTGCTTCCGCATCCAAACTACATCCACAGCGTAATACACTGGAGCGTTTTCAGCTTGTCAAAAGCATCTTGATTGCAGCAGTATTGCCATGGTTATGGAGTTGGACAGGGTTACTAAAAGAAACAGCACAGTACCACCAGAGATCAAAGTTTTAATAACTCTGTTACTTGGCTAAAGGAAAAATACAGTATTGCAGCATAGATGAACTGTGAATAACTCGTACACATCAAACATTCTTTTTTTTTTTTTTCCCCCAGACTGCATATATTCCAACAATTCATTCACTCTTTCTTTAGTACACCAACTACAAAACCATGCTTTCTCTCAAGGGTATCGTTTGCTTATTAAGAGGGCTGTTTAAATCAATACTTTAGCTAAATGAATAGTCAATTAAATACTATAATCTATATGACTGCAATTGTCAAAAACATTTGTATCAGCCAATCAGTGTCATAATACATAAACGAAACGTGCTATCATTGGTACGTGACACTATTGGGGAAACAAAGGGGGTTCCTCGCTTCTGAATGAAGTCCTGCTTGAATTTCTGTGGTTGTGATTCAGTAGTTAAGGCTTGGGCTTGTTGATCAGATTAAATCTTGTCTGATCAATCCAAGACCTTGTCTGGAACAGCACCGCCCTACCTCAACACTCTCCTGAAGGTTTACGTTCCCTCACGCAGTCTGCAATCGATTAGCGACAGACAATTAGTAGTGCCTACTCAGCGTGGCTCAAGGTCCCTCAGTGGTGGAATGAACTTCCAACCTCAATCTGGACCACAGAATCTATCACCATCTTCAAAAAACAGCTAAAGACCCACCTCTTCTGTGAACACCTAACCAACCCCTGAAACACCAACCCCACATTATCCTTTTTTTTAAAAAAAACAACAACAACAACAACAACAACAAAACAACCCTACTCTGGCTCTTACACCTGTACTCTGTGCACTTTCTAGAACTAAATTATAAATCTCGTATAGTAGCACTACTTGTATTGTTCTCCACTTGATATATCGCTCTTCTTGTATTTCCTCATTTGTAAGTCGCTTTGGATAAAAGCGTCCGCTTAAAGAATAAATGTAAATGTAAATCTCAGCACTATCAAGTCGGTCCTTTACCATGATCTGCTCAGTTGTATCCTGTATCCTTGAGAGCTGCTCTGGAAAGCCGAACGAGCAAATGTAAAGGGAAACCCTTTGGTCTCGTGCTCTATAGACCAACTGAAGAGGACGTTACAGTGCTACACGGTTGTTTATCAGTTTATCAGTAATTACAGGAATAGGTTTTAAAAAAAACATCGCTGCTTGGGACAATTCTTGGAGCTTAGAATAGATTTTTATTTTATTTTATTGCAAATACAGCTCCTGGCTGAAGTGCTTCCTCATCCATATTGTACAGAAAGGTAACAATGTGCTTCAAGCTGTTCTAAGGCTAGACACTAAAAAACAAACAAAACAAAAAAAAACAAGATATGCTTTCACTCTCTAGCTCTGTTGTGTTCCTTTAAAAATGAAGTGCTCATAGCAAGTGTATAAGCATCATGTGTTGGCTGATTGTACAGTACAGATGAGGGTATTGATGGCCTTTTAGTCAGCACTGTGAATATGTCATGATATGATTAATACGTGACTCCATCTTCATGGCTTTCATTATTAAAAGTGTAGCATGTGTGCCTTCTCTGCCTAAAATGAGTAATCCTTCCTCACCAGCTGAGACTGTTTCTGAGATTGTTTCTTTTTAATGTAGGCTGGTTTTTTTTGCTGCTCTTAATGTGGGCTGCTGAAATGGCTTATGGGTCAAGAAACCTCACTCGTTTCCCCTCAGTTTCATTGTCCGCTGTCCTCTCTCTTTTGGTTTAACCCAAAACTGGCGGTCCATGTAGGGATTACGCCGCTCGAAATGAGATTTGTTGCAGATTTCTCTAATCGTAGCTCGCCTGTTGCGCGTGCAGGCAGATGCAGTATTATAAAATACAGAATTTAACTGCACAATGGCTGCTAAGAATGACAACAAAGCCAGCAAAGCTTGCGGTTCAGTCTCCGTGTTGTTGTGTGTTCGATCAAGGTAGCGTAACGGTCATATGGTAGGGGCTTGACGAATCAGGGAAGCATACGCAATCATCCAGAAGACCCAATCAGGGGGTGAATGTGGGCGGAGCCACCTTCGTTTTCAAAAATCTTCGTTTTGGTCTGTTTACACTGTAACGAGAACCCGGAGTTTTCAAACTAAAACGGGGCCTTCGGCGTTTCCAAAAGTCTCAGTTTTTGAGGGAGGAAAACGCCGGAGAAGTGTAGACGACAGGCGTAACCGTAGCAACAGTTATGCGTTTTAAAACGGAAACGCACTAGTGTAAACAGGGCCTAACGTGAACTCACTTGTGTTCGGTAGTGGCTAACCGTACATGTTATTCCCGTTTGTTATAAGACACCACCTTGGTAAAACCAACACGTTCTAATTTAAATGGAAACCATACACTGGCTCCGTTTCCATCCCGCATGTTCTCAGCATGTGGGATTCACTCGGTAAACAAGACGTAATAAAGCATGACCACCCACTATGTTCACTACACAGAAGTGCCTCTAACACAGCACGTCCTTCCGACCTCAGCCATGGGTTTTGCGTTTACAGGCCTCATTTATAGAGATAGACACTAAAGTTGCATGAAGGGCTATGTCTTGGATTGGAAAAACTTCAGAAAAGAACACATCCTGTAATGTCTTGCATTATTTCCCACAGGATATAATGGACTTTTTAACCAGCATCGGACTGGACGGGATGTACGACTTTGTGGTTATTTCTACAGGACATATTTTACGGAAAGTAAAATATGGCAACGTTTTTCCAAACATGCGCGCATGTCCATAAAACGTACTGAAACGATGAATTCGGACAGGGCTAAAATCCCAGAGATCTTCAGATAATAATTACCCCGCAATCCGAATCTTACTTTTGGAGCTGCTCAGGATGTCTTGCTTTTCCAGACAGCGAAACTGCAGCACTGCCCTGTCAGGGAGGAAAAACTAGAGCGCAGAGCTCATGTGCATTTCCTAATGATCACGATCACATCTGTAGCCTACATGCTGGGTTTTTGCTTCCAAACACATCTGTAATGACGCTTTGCACTGCAGGAGACGAACAGGCTCCAAAACCTCGTGCATTTTACAATCATTTTGGATTATATGAAGGTAGATAATGTTTCTTATTTGTTTGGTTTTTAAATGGCTTAGGTGAATGATGTAGTCTCAGCATGGAGGCTTTTTTTTCCCCATGAAATGAATATCTACAATAATTTAGCTTTTTTCCATTTATTTATTTATTTATTTTTCAGCTGCTGTAATTTAACCAAAAGTTTTTTTCTTGAGTTCATGTGAAAATAGTATTTATTATGGGTTTCAGATGCTCATTTATTTTAGAAGACCAAAGCTCTAGGTGAGGTTAGATTAGTCTGTTTCTACACTTGTCATTTTTTTCCCCCCACTCTGAAAAGTGCAGAGAATAAAAATAAAACGAATCCCGTGCTTGTGTTTTCTCACTCAAGCAAAGAGTCGAGTGACTGTCAAATCCATAAGTGTTTATGTCCCTAATGAACTCCTGACTAGCATTTGAGACAAGATCCAGTACATCTTGTTGTCAGGGTTAATCCATGAGGGGTTTACTTCCAATTACAGAAAGACACACAGACGAAGCTAAAGTGATGTTCACAGAAGCTCTCTCAGTCCATCTTCTCAGACCTGTCTCATCATGAACCGTCAGCCATGTGTCACTGTATCCTCCGGGAGATGCTGTCCTGCGTCGTAGAGCTGAGTTTTTAACAAGTACCCCCTTCTCCGAGGTCCTGAAGTGCACCCGTGTTTGGCCCATCGTATCGCCTGGCTGATGGTGTCGTCTGCGAGATTTCTCCCGAGTCTCTCGAGAAAGTTCTATCATGTGCGCGGCTCTCTGATCTAGCTAGCCCCTTGAATTTCTCCCACAGATCTAAATCGAGGCAGCACTAGTGGGATTTCGTTCTTTAATCCAGTGCCTTCCCCCACCCCCTTTATTCCTCTCCTTCTCCTGTGTACATTCACTTTATCCGAGTAGCTGATGTCATGACACCAGGGACGGTCAAGATTTGTGAAGCAATCTCAGGGAGGAAAAAAAAAATCATTGTGCTTTAAGATCTATATGGGTTTAGGAATCACAGCTATTATTATTCCTCTCTACAGACTTTCTACAGAGATCAAGCCAGAATAGTGATTCTCCTGATCAAAAAACACCTAAACCTGGGAAAAAGCTGAGCTGAATAAGATATGAAGCAGGAAAGATGAAAAAAAAATTGCTCTGGGATCCCTGACACTCATATTGTCAAAACCAAGCTTAAAAAAAAAAAAAGTCAAAACAATACGCTTGTTATTTCATTTTAGAAAGGTTTAAATACTGAGACAGACATATAAATTGTTATAAGGTACAAATGCAGTAAACAAATATTTAAGTCTATTTTATTAACGTTTTTGGCTCTTTTTTGCTACAGATGTGTATATACTGTATATATCAGTGTGGGGGGTTGATCAGGGAGAGGTCGGAAGCGGGGTGCGAATTTTTTCAAGAAAAAACAGAGACAGGACATCATTTGGGTACTCTGTGTATTTTATTCCTTTTCAAATAGAATGTGCGTAAATGAAAAACCCCGCGTTCTCTCTCCCTCTGTATTTTCTTTTCCCTGGAGAGAGGCGGAGCTTAGTCTGCCTTTTATCTAGCTGTCAGTGCAGACCAGTGTTGCCAACTTAGCGACTTTTCAGACTCCTTTAGCGACTTTATTTTGCGAAAACAAAATAAAAGCGCCCAGCGACAAATCTAGCGACTTTTTGGACAAACCTTTGCAACTTTCCAAATGTCACCAGTACTGTCCTGCAAGCACGAGGTCTTGCTTTCCCGCTCCACTCGCACCTCTCTCTGCATCTGCTCTGTTCAGTTAGGGGCCGAGAGTCGGAGATTTAACAATGTTATGGATAACGAGACGCGCCCTTCTTCCCAATTTACATCATTCTTATGTGAATGTTTTTAGAACACAAGATGAATGTAATGCAACATGTTTTACACGTAAAATAGTCCACGTTATTACAGCCTAGTTATCTTCTTCAAAGTAGTTATAGTGTTCAGAAACATTTTTGATCATTCATGTTCCACACCTGTCCGTTATATAGTTTTATAAAAGTCATAAAAGTTATTTTAAAAATCATAAATGTTATGAAAAGTAATTTTTTTAAAAAAGCAACAAAAAAAAGCAAAAACAAAACCTATCTATCTATCTATCTATCTATCTATCTATCTATCTATCTATCTGTCTATCAAAAACAGATGACAGATTAGGTTGTATATAGATAGATTTGATATAAAATAGATAATCATTATACTTGGTCTCCTCGAATATGGGGGCGGTGAGGGGGGCACATGCTTGGGGGGGCTATAGTTACAAAAGGTTGAACCTCTGGTATATATTATAGGGGTATAACATAATGCCACAATCAGTATCTGTATCTGTTTAGAGCTTTAAATATCTGTATCTGGATTTGGATTTAAACCAGAAGTGGGCGTGACCTAAACCCTACCCCTCTGCCCTTGGAGATACTGGAAAAATCCCAGAGGTAGAAATGCCAGGAGTGTCAGCATGGTGTGTGAATACTGGCTCGGACAGTTCCTCAACCTCAACTACATCACCGAGTTCATAACCGGTCTCAGCTAGAACATACGGGACTGTTTTTTGTTTTTAATCCTGCTCACACACTTTTTATTTTTACTTGTAAATTTCTAGCACATTCGGTTGGTTCTATTTCCCAAAATATAAACAAACTTATTATCTAAACCACCATGACATGAATGAACGTCGTAAATCCATCCAGCTTCATATCTCACCTCTCACTGATCTTACCCAACTGCCCTGCCAAGCTTTCTTAACATAAAACAAAAATAGTCCCTCTTATTTGTATCAGTATTTACATTTGTATCTGTTTACAACACATTATCTGTTCATTAAAAAAAATTATGTATTCATATCCTGTCACATCTGAATAAAAATATTCAAACTTAATAAAAACAAAAAAAGGGGGGATAATTTTTTTTTTTACTAATAGTTATTTTTGTGATCTTTTAGCATGTGATGTCGTTTATGAAATAAATCTTTTATAAATCACTTACGACACGTGCGCAATTTATTCACGCTCTTTAGCCTCTTTATTTAGTCTGAGATCTCAGTAAATCAGAGCTTTGGTGCCATCCTAGCACTCAGAAAATCTACCGCATTCATCCGATTTGAGAATTTACATATTATCCAGCCTACCTTTTAATCTCCCTTTTCACCGTTTGTCATGTTTTGATAGATCTGAGATTGCGACGCTACACCGTTTGTAATTAAGAACAATACCTCTGTTGATTACCCGGTCTCGGTTACGGAGATCTTCTTACCCCCAAAACCGTCTTTAATGACACGTGATTTCTTGGAGCTTTTCCTGATTGACTTTTCTGCTGTGGGATTTTGGCGAAGACCCTCGAGAAAGCTTTTTACAAAAGACGCGCTAATCACCTGGCGCTGTTAATTAGCAATCCATGCTCGCTCATTGCCATGGTTTTAACTGGGACCTGCTTTAGTGACACAGGAACCTTGTCATGTCTTCAAATTGCCATACTAATCCTTCATGCACCATTTACGGAATAGAAACCGCCTTGGCTGACACTGAGCTAGTAGAAACCCTCAAGGTTTATTTACATGTGCTTGCCAACAGAATCAGTTGCACTCTTGGCATTTTCACAGCGCACATGTATAATTTACTGTTGAATTCAGTGGGGGTTTTTCCCCCCATGTAGGCACTTTGTTACAAAGAGCTCAACCCCGTCCTCAACAATAATTAAAGTCTGTTAATTAAGTTGTTGTGATTAATTAAACTTATTAAGGGGAAGACTGTAGGAAAACGAGGCCCTCCAGCAGTCAAGCAAGCAGCAATCCAGTCTATCAGTAAACTCCTATCACACACCCCACTCATTTGTTCATTAATGAAGCATTAACACCGTCATCTGCTTCCTGAATGCTGCTTCTTACACTACGGCACTTCGCTGAAGCGCTCTGAGCATATTTGTCGGCAAAGCAAACTGGTTTTTTTTTTGGTTTGTTTGTTCTACGTTGGGTGTATCTTCTGTTAATAAGGATATGCAGTTCTTCATATTACCTGTGTGTTATGATGTCACAAAGAGTAGGAAAAAAAAAATACTAGCCAAAACACCAAAACTGAAAATGAACCAAAAAACAAACAAATAAATAAATGTGTTTTTTATTTCTCATTTCCTTATCAAATGGATACAACATAGACTAATATCATCCCTACTAATCTAGGAGTGTCTATAATATACTTTATTAGTAGTACTACTATAATTGCCATGATTTCAAGGCAGGGACGGAAGCAAGTGCAGATTTTAAGTTTTAATAAAGACCGAAGCAAAACACAAAAAGACTGTATGACCTTGTGGCAAAACTCTAAGAAGAATAAGCATTAACAAAAGACAGTTAAAGCAAGACGATGAGTGCAGTGCAAACTGTGACTATATACACACAGAAGTGCTGGCTAACATGAATGAGAATCAGGTGCAGGTGGTCATGTGACTGACTGCGTTTACATGGACAGCAGTAATGTAATTATTGACCTTATTCTGAATAAGACAATATTGTGATTAAGGTG
>JANDJT010000041.1:21679576-21690218 GCA_024331685.1 Stegophilus panzeri
TATTTATATATATATACACACACAACAGACCGTACAGTTATTTATATATATATACACACACAACAGACCGTACAGTTATTTATATATATATACACACACAACAGACCGTACAGTTTTATATATATATATATATATATACACACACAACAGACCGTACAGTTATATATATATATATATATATATATATACACACACAACAGACCGTACAGTTATATATATATATACACACACAACAGACCGTACAGTTATATATATACACACACACAACAAACCGTAGTTATTTATATATGTATATATACACACAACAGCCCGTACAGTTTTGTTTCTCACGCCATCCATTTTTTTTCCTCACGCCATATCCACTTTTATCCATTTTTTCCTCACACCATCTATTTTTATCCACTTTTTTTCTCATGCCATCCATTTTGTTTCTCATGCCATCCATTTTGTTTCTCATGTCATCTATTTTTAACTGTTGTAATCTTATCGTTTATTGTTTATTATTGTATTTTATTTTGTTGTAATCACCACCTCCAAACTCATACTGACGAAAACTTAAAGGCAGCATTAGTGTTTTTAGTATAGTATATTTACCGTTAGCTAAATACAGAGAACAGCGAAGAGTTTAGCAAGAGCCTTTTTTTCAGTCGTGGAGGATTTTTCACCACCATCTTCACCCATACCGCTCGACTTTAACGAGGATGAGATCCCAGATGACAAGAAATCCTGTGTGTCTGGAGTTAAATCCTACAGGTTTGAGCTGAGGTAGACCAGTGGAACAGATGGTGACGGAGACACGCAGGAAGTATCTGATATGTCTGAAGACACATAGGTTTAAAGCTAAATTGTTAACGTTATGCTACTTGATAAAATGAAATGACTGTTTCTGATGGAGAAGCCCTCTAGTGTAGATCAAGACACATCCCCGGGGGCTGGCGCATACAAGAGGGCATTTCATTTAAGAATATCTCCAAAACGATATTTTCCACATTAAAACAGTTAACCGTCTTCATGTAATTCTACCTTTCTGACACATGTTTGTATTTGCTCCCATAACCAGTAGTTTTTGAGAGAGGGAGGATATTATATCTGGTTAGGATGGATCTATCGATTGTGTATAACAGGCCCTATTTCCTGGCGAAGATTTTCTTAAAGAGAGGTTTTATAGCATCTTTGTAAACAGAAATGTAATAAACATTCGAATGTAGATTTTTGCCAGTATCAATTAATTTTTTCTGACAGCCTCAAAAAGGGCATATTTCACAGTAATGGTTCTGCTTCTGTTCACATGAATTACCTTGGACTCGTATTAAGTCTCATCCTGATAAATGGCTGTGTCATTCTTTCTTGAGATTTCAGCTGTAGCTTGCATTCACACGCACACTTTCTTTGTTTAATTCCACATCAATTCCTTCGTGCAGAAAATACATCAAGAATAAGATTCTACAGTGGTCTGGAATTTAAACATGGACTAAATGAAACACTAGCGGTCCAAACGCAGGGTGCATCTTATTTGCCCCTTATTTGCCCCACCCCCAATGCCATGTAATTTCACATACACCCCCTATTCATACACCCCCTATTCATGCACTTTATAAATTATCTCTTTCATCTTCTTTGTATTGCCATGTTATCAATAAGAGTCAATGAAATATCTATATCCTAACCAATAACCCTATCCCCTATACCCTAACCCCTAACCCTAACCTATATCTATATGTCACCATGGACCAGTATGACCCTAACCCTAACGCAGTATGAGGGCAGAATTTCACCGTGGTGGACTGTGCACTTTTTTTCCCCCAATATTGATTCCCCAATCACGGCTCATATTTATGGCACCACGTGCAAGATACTCCCTCTTTATGCAAGTTCACTGCTCGTAAGCAAATGATATCCTTTTACCAAGCAGGTTATAGTCTGGCGCTTGGAAGACTGGAATAGTGGTGAGTATTTGGAGAAAGTTCTGTCCTATGAGCCATTTAGTAAAGCTGCAAGTGCTGTTGACGTGCCCTATTTCCCTAGATCTCATTTCACCCTCGCCTTCCAATCAGCCCCTCCGCAGGGAATACAGTTTCCTCTGATTTCCGGCTTCGCAGTGGGCTGAGGAATGAAGATGGAGATCCAAATGTCCCACTGCGTCATATTATCCTCATTAATCTGGATTAATCTGTTTCATGCTGCCTTTTGTCAAAACATTATCCCGTTTTTGCACCGCAAATGCAGTTCCTTTGTTAGTGCTATAAACTTTCCGCCGTCCTGCAAGTCCTTTACTTGCTCTCTGGATGGAGTTCACCTGATTTCCCGTTGTGTAGGCAGCTGGAGTGGATGAAAGGTGGGTTAGGGAGGGGTTGCTGCTGTCTGGCTTTGCTCCCTTCATCATTAATCACACAGGGGAAAACAGCTGTTGCCTCCCTACTTTCCCAGCCTGCACTGAACCACCACTTCTCACTACCTCTATTACACACCTCTGCATTGCTGCATCAGCACATTTAACTGCTTCGAAATAATCACATTTTTAACTGTAGGCCTGTACTTGTCCAATCAGCCAAACGCAAAGCTCCATTTGAACAAATCCCTGGTACGTGTTTTATACTGTTGGTTGACTTCAATTCTAATCAAGACTCAATTTACTTACGATTACACAATTATAAAGCAGCATCATTCAACAGCACTCGTTGTACTGCACCTTAAACCCTTAATATTTGCTCTTTGAGTTACTGCAGTGGACCAATTACGGCTCAGTCACACCTGACTTTCTCGCTTTAAGCAGTAAATCCGTCCCGTCACGTACTGTAGACCGTGTAAATACGCATCGAGGTCCAAGTACGATTCAGACTGGATAAGACTTCCAGACATGTCTTCATGACGTATGCATGCTCGTCACACCGAAAGTTCTATACGTACTATCTACACCTCAAATCTTTAATGCAGACTGAATGCTTTGCTTTAGTAGAACTGCTTGTTGTAGCACTTGTGGCAACGTTAATCATTAGTAGGTCACATGACCATAATTATTTATATGTCGTAGCTTACCTAAAGCCCCAGACGGTGTGATTCTCTGACATGTCGTCTATATTACTTTATCGTCTATATTTTATTGTTCTGCATTTTACACCTGACTTGGTTTCGGTTTGGTTTCAGCAGGAGATGATAGAAAAGAGCATTTCTTGAAGTGTCTATACCGGAGAAAAAGTGCAAAACCTCTTTTCCTGCTCAATATGATGAAATGTTTTAGCAACATGTTTATTACTTGGGGTTACGTCTACATGTCTATTTATAATGGGCAAAAAAAAAAAAAAATGCTGTAAAAATGATTGATATGACAGAAATCCCAGTGATACACCTCCTCGTATAAAACTAATCCTGTTCGGGCTTAAGAGTTGCATCTGGAAATGAAGATGTATACTGCTATAAAGTAGCGGATTTGCAGGTTTCGAACGCAGGCTTGAATGGGTTTAAGGCTCCTGAGTGGTGCAACAGAAAAGCGTTTGCGGTATTGTCAGGAGTTCAAGAGTGCAGAATTGCCCTTGCTTCCTAGGTGGGCGGGATGACGTACTCTCCGCAGTCAATCACAGCAACACTAGCCAATCGTGGCCATATGTAAGCTCATGTATGCGGAAGAGGGCAGATAGCGCTTTCATTCCGTGACGCAGCCCTTTGAAAAGATGTGGTTCGCTGGCTTCATTTGTCTTGGAGGACACAAGAGTTGGAAGGAATTTCTCAAGACTTTCTCCCCATTAAGGCCTGTTCACACCGGGACATTTTTTTCATGTCCATGTCTAAATCAGTGGTTGTCAATGGGAGTGCTCACACCCAGTCGTAAAACGCGTGCCGTCAAAGCGTAAACTTTTTTTTAACGTCGAGGGGTTCGCCGTTCAAAACTGGACGACCAATGAGATTTGCGTTTTTGTTCACGTGCCCGGATCCACTGAAGTTACATAAAAGTACGACAAGTACAAAACTTTCCGACGAAGAAGAGGCCGAAAAAGAAGACAGAGAAGAAGATGCAAGCGTCCACCATTTTAGTGAGAGTGCATGAGTGACATACCCGAAATAAAATGCTCACTGCTAATAAATCCTTCTGCCTACACACATAAATTTATATACAGCATGTGTATATATATATATATACACAGACATTTAATTCTTTCAGTGTTGCTTTCTACACTACATAGCATCGTTTGTTTCTTTGTCTCTTCCCCACAAATATGCAAATGATAATCCGCTGATTGATAGTCTCTCTGCATTTAACAAGCGCGTGGGTGTGAACATAAGAAAACGCGTCGGAAAACGGACCGTTTAACGCGCTGCGAAACGGTGTGAACGGGCCTTCAAGGAGCAGATGGTGGGAAAACCCAAAACGGAATGGAAATAGAATGGAAAATACTGGGAGAAATTTTTCGATTAGAAGTAAACTAAATAACATTGAGTAAAAATCTATAGCTTCATATTTTCATTCTCTTTGCTGCTAACTTTTCTTAGTGGCGTTAGATGTTAGCAGTTACTAGAAAGAGAAAAATGCAGGCCCTGGTTATTACAGCAAGGGGGCTAAATATGGAGGTTCTTCAGGAAAGAACCTGGATTGATGGCATTTATAATGTGTGCCAAATTATCTACAAACTAAACATTAGTGTCATTTGAGAGAAACTCAGCAGTCATGTCCAGATCCAATAGACCATCTATATTGATGTTTTCTCTAGATACAGATATCACAGCCTCCTCAACTCCCACAGTCTTCATTCTTTATCGAGTGCACAATCAGTGGATGTGAAAGGCAAAGAAGGTTTTCCAGTGCATGTGTTATGTTTTGGTTCTGACCTGCCCTCTAGTGGGTATGGCTTTTAGACAACGTCCAGACGTACAAAAGGTACACAGGTCCGGCTAAGAAGAATTCCGCTCGTCGAATATAACTAACAGGACCTCACATGCTCCAATCTGCATCACTAAACGACTGCTACTCAAATGCGGAGGTGTATAAATAGCTCGCAGTCTCTGAGCACTACGTGCTCGAGGCCACTTTTCCACTTCCTCCTTCCAACACCATTAGGAGCGCTGCTGTTTTTGCCCAAGTAAACAGCTACCTCAGTCTGACTGATCCCTTAAGTGTAAGTGCTTTTTAGCTTTTTTAGCCCTTTCTTTTATTCCTCCTCCAATTCTCTAAGGCAGGATTCAGTTGCGCTGCCATTGAACAGAGCGCAGCTCAGAAAGCTCTATAGCTTGAGCCAAGTGGATTGGCTTTTGACTTTTTATCCAGCTATATAAATACGACTCAGTAACTGTAACTCTATTAAAAGCGCCACTCTTTAGATTCTCCGGAAGGAAAGGTGAGAGAACGAGGCTCACAGAGGACATGGTGTTATTCATGCGCCTGTGTCCTTTAAGTGTCTCAGTGCTATCATTTGCATTTCTCTACATTATCTCCGGCTTTAGGAGAACCACTGCTACACACGAGCATCTGTTCCACCTTTCTTTTGAAATAGAAATGTGTCATTACAACCACATGGATGACAAGCGCTGTTTAATTTCAAGGTTATAAACCTAGAATCTTTTCATTACTCGGCCCAGTTTACATATATTACAGTAATCTGCCTGTCTGTCTGTATGCCTGGTAGTAACTCTGAGGCTCGTGTTATTTCAGCAGACAACATTAGCATGCAGCCTTGTGGGAATCAATGTCCTTTGCTGATGATTATGAGGGCTGTTTTGTGTGGATTTGAGGCAGCCACCTGGGCGTACTTTGCACAAACATGTAGCGATTTCGCACGCCATTCCTTTGGATAATGGAATTAGACGTTGCAGGACATTTACAGTCGATAGTGCTGAATATAGCCGGATTGTCATTGGCAGCGAAGACGAGAGACTGTACATCGCACCTTCTAGCCATTGCTCTAATGAAAATAGATGACTCTTTTCAGGACCATGATTCCATTCATTTGCTTCTGTTTATATTTTGATTACAATCCAATTACATCCAGGGCCTGAGAAGAGAATTGATTGGGCCTATCAAAGCCTCAAGGCAAGGTGAAGGAAGATGAAGAGCATTAGGCTTCTATAGGTGACTAACACACACACACACACGCCCAGTGCTACATATAACAACGACACGGAACTAAATAAGACCTACACAGTTCTACATAACGTGCACGTGCAAACGTGTGCAAACAGCATACAGTACAAAACTAGTAAAACAGGACAATAGACACACAGTAAGTAAGAGTGTAGCACCGACCAGTACACAGTTTTAGTGCAACACCATGCAAAAAGTAAAAAAGAATAACAATATAATAAAAATAAATACATTTAAAAAATGCTGTGAATATAAACATAACGTACTATGACATAGTATTCAGCAGATTCGCTTATACTAAATGTGGACAGTTTTTGCGGTAGCAGCCAGGTAAGAGTATAACAGTGACAAGAAATTATTTTTATGAGTACACTAGCAGCAAAAATACAGGTTGTCAGTACAGAAATGTTCCGAAATTGCAATGGGAGTGGTGTGGTGTTCAGTTCAGTACAAGTGTGTGTGTGTGTGTGTGTGTGTGTGTGTGTATGCTTGTCAGTCCAGTCTCTGAGTATTGAGGAGTCTGATGGCTTGGGAGAAGAAGCTGTTACTTAGTCTGGTCGTGAGGGCCTGAACGCTTCGGTACCTTTTTCCAGATGGCAGGAGGGTGAAGAGTGTGTGTGAGGGGTGTGTGGGGTCATCCACAATGCTGGTGGCTTTGCGGATGCACTGTGTGGTGTAAATGTCTGTGATGGGGGGGGGACACGTCGATGATCTTCTCAGCTGTCTTCACTATCCACTGCAGGGTCCTGAGATCCGATACGGTACAATTTCCGAACCAGGCAGTGATGCAGCTGCTCAGGATGCTCTCAGTGGTTCTTCTGTAGAACGTGGTGAGGATGAGAGGTGGAAGATGGGCTTTTATCAGCGTGAAAAATATCCTCCAAGCAACCATCTATGCAACTTGGTTAAAAAAAAAAAAAAAAGGTCAGTGTTGATCTGTTTCGTATCAGTGATTCGAATAGTTCTGTTTACACCACAGCGCCGTTGGATTCTCGGTTCTGATTCATTTGATTCCGGCTACAAGACTGATCACGGGTTTATATTTATACACTTGCTCTAATACGTTGTTATATTTATAGTAACAGTTTACAGTTTTCTGTGAGAAGATGTTTATTTAGCATGTTTGGAATGAGTCTCCTGTGCCTGCATTCTGTAAGAGGTAACGACAAAGCTGTTCCTTTAAGTCTGTAGGATAGAAGACGTGGTGATTTGTCAGTAACAAGCTGCTTTTTGTCTTATTAGCTTGAAGAGAGGCTGATGAGTGACTGATTATAGCTGCAATAACGTAAGTGATAAAAAGGAACTTCCTGTGTTTCAATGTTGTTCCACAACACTGAATGTCACTATAAGTCGATGAAAATGTGATGTGTTGTTCTTTAGTAAACAGCAACTTGTTAACATTGGCAAATTGCAGTGGTATACGTAATAGGAATAAAACCCTGCGGAATATGCCGTTATAGGACAATAATCAACTTTCCGTTAATAACAGAAACTCTGCTTCACCTCAGACCCACCACACCACCCTGTCGATGTTTATTTTCTTATAACCGCATGCCACGTCATGCGTTATTTATTACTTAATCTTTAGTATAGGTGTTAAAGGGGCACCTAGTCTCTAGAAAACCATCTCCTCATGATGCATTCTGGAGAAGGTAGTAGGGGTGGGCGATATGGACTTATAACTATATCACGATATTTTCTGGTGTTTAGCGCGATAACGATATCAGTGACGATATAAATGTAGTACCGTGCACCACTGTTTTTAGCTGCAAGTGATCGCTGTGATCACGAGAGCCTCAGAAACACAAACACTGATCTAAAAGAAAAACTGATTTTCTGTAACCGAACCAGTTCCAGATTGTAGAGGTAGCTCCTCGTTTAGCGATAAACTCCTCCTCAGATTCACGTCCGCCTTCCGCCGTACTCGTTTTCGCTCTGCACGTGAGCTGCGAACGGGTCGCACGCCGTCGCACACAGAAACACGTCATCAACTAGGCTCTATCGTTATTATAGCGGGAAGACTCATTCTTATCGTGGGGAGAATTTCTACCGGTATATCGTGAACCATAAGATCTCGCCTCATCCCTAGAAGGAAGTAAGATTTCTTTTCCTCATCAGCTAATGCTGAAGCTAGGATTAAGGGTACAGAAGGTATTGCTACTACATATTAAAACTGTAGTGATCAAACGTTGCTGGATATAAACATAGCGCCGATTTACAAACCGTGAATTCAGTACAAATGCTGAGGCTAGGGGATGTAGTACTGGAGAATACTGAACAGGACAAATGACATATTAAGTTTTTATTATTTATTATATTATATTATATTATATTATATTATATTATATTATATTATATAAGTTATATTATATACCGAATTTCTCCTTTCGAGTCGTATTTTCCTTCATTTCTCCATCTCGCATTCTGTCAGCGTGTTCTGCGCCGTGGCTCTCACTGCATCGCTGCACTATTAGCAAAAACGAGAAAGCCCTACACGATGGAATCGCATCTGTTTCTAAAGATGTTTTTGGCTTTCCGTGCCTGGCATTGAAAAATCTGCAGCTTTTCCCAGGCCACCGTTCTTGCCTCGGTTTTGATTGTGATGTGGAACGGCCAGTCTCGCTGCCACGGGCTGCAGATTTCCCCAGCATTATGGCGTATTCAGTAGCGGCTGGGGGTTGGAGCTGTGTGTGTCTCATTAGAGACTAACCACCATGCTCTCGGGACTCAGCCATGCCCTTTGCTTGAACTGCTGCTGGGGGAAACAAGCTTGCCCAGAAAATAAGTGGCGATCAGAGGAACCTCCTTAACACTTCGCGCCAGCCACCAGCAGTTCTGCTCTTAACTGCCACTGCATTGCACTTTTAATTGATGGTGAGTTCTATAGTTCTATAGTGAATATATGTTGTAGGGGCATCATATTATTATTAGAAACGACCTTGCAAGTACACTACTACCAGTCTTCTTTTAATAATGAGTCTTTATTGGTCACATATACATATGCACAGTGAAATTCTTTTCTTCGTCAGCCATGATACAGCGCCCCTGGAGCAGAGAGGGTTAGGGGCCTTGATCAAGGGCCCAACAGTGGCAGTTTGGCTGCACCGGGGTTTGAATCCCTGACCTTCCGATCAGTAACCCAGAGCCTTAACCATCAAGCCACCACTGCCCCCTAGTTTAGAATGTCTCCATTACTCTTTTCTACTCATTTAGAATAATAAGACATGAAGACATTAACAATTGATAAGAACATCTAGAATTATGCAATTACGCGTAACTTAATGACGGAGATTCACCCAGGAGACTTCCCGAGCAGGCCGAGCTCCTCACTCCTTCACTTTAAACGCCTAAATGAAAATGTGTTGTTTGGGGAAATCATTTCATTTTCAGTAGAAATACTTTTTGATTAAAATACATTTTGATTCAGAAATACATTTAGACACAGGCATTAGCCTTCAATTTCAGTCATACGCCTGAAATGTATTTAAGACATTTCAATTCAGTGTAGCGTGTCCACACTTCACACTGGTAGCGTGTATACTGAAAGACTATAAATTATGTACAGTATATCCATATTTATGATTGTGAAATATTTTGAAATTTAACGACTTTGCCGCACTCAGTGTTTTTGCATGATACAGTATTTTATATTGTGTTCGTGTTCGGTGATAGTGGGTTTGTCTGTGGCTGTTTGGGATTTGAGATACAGGATGCGTTCCTATTTAAAAGCCACAGAGTTTCTGCTCTTGACAGCAAACCTTTATCAAAACAGGATGGGTAGCTTTAAACTGATTTGAGAGCAGCTCTTGATCCTCTCCACTCTGGTTTGGATTATTAGACGAGCAAAAGCTGTAAATCATACATCACATTTAAAGTATCATTACTCAGGTTTGGCAGAGCCAACCTGGGTTTCCACTGGAACCACAAGCTGGTAAATAATTAGTGGGGAAACATGGCTTCTGTGTTTGATCAAATCCCAAATGTATCTTAGTTCATTTTTTTGTTTGAGGTCATTGGCCTCCATGCCATGACTACATATCATTCTCTTAATATTTAATGGATTTAAAAATAAATCAAAACGTTTTATTTGAGAACAAGACCTTGTTTTCTCTAATCGCTTCTAACCAAGAGTGGGTTCCATAATTCATCAGAGCAGTGCCTGTTATTCACCTGCCAGAGTACTGACAGGAGCTACTGTAGCACTGAGCTGTTTCAGTACTCCCCAGAGCCGAACTGTCGGATACTCCTTAACTCTTAGAGAGAAGACCGTTCAGCTGAGCAATTTCAGGACAAAGATATCCAGCGATACATTGAGGGAAGACAAAGATATTTTCAGTCGGAATTTACAATTATGGAGAATCATATCCTTCTATACGGTTGGGGCTATAAGTGAGGCTTGCTACAGCCTTAGTCATTGGAGAGGCCTGTATGGTTTTGGTGGCGTTAGGCATGTTGGCTGGTAAAGGAAGAGCGGTAATCCTATGGGCAGCAGAGGAGGGGGCAGTGGTGGCTTGGTGGTTAAGGCTCTGGGTTACTGGTTGGAAGGTCTGGGGTTCAAGCCCCAGCACTGCC
>JANDJT010000041.1:21715024-21728144 GCA_024331685.1 Stegophilus panzeri
TGTGGAAGTGTGTGTGCGAGGGTGTGCGAGTGTGTGTGTGTGCGAGTGTGCGTGCGTGCGTGTGTGTGGGGGTGTGAGTGCGAGTGTGTGCGAGTGTGTGCGTGCGTGTGCGTGCGTGCGTGCGTGTGCGTGTGTGTGAGTGTGCGTGTGCGAGTGCGTGCGTGTGCAAGGGTGTGTGCGAGGGTGTGCGCGTGTGCGTGCGAGTGTGCGTGCGAGTGTGCGTGCGTGCGTGTGTGTGAGAGTGTGAGTGCGAGTGTGTGCGAGTGTGTGCGAGTGTGTGCGAGTGTGTGCGTGCGCGTGTGTGTGCGTGTGTGTGTGTGCGTGTGTGTATGGGGCTTTTACTGCAGTTTTTTATTTTAAAGAACTAAAAGAGCCAAAATGTTTCCTTTTGGTTGCTGAGTTTAAGGTTGTGGTTGGGTTTAGTGGCAGGGGTTAGTCACTGAGGGTCAAATTGACCCATGATTAGGAAACCGGATAAACCTTGTGTAGTGTGCATAAGGTTTAGTACAAGCGTGTGTGTGTGTGTGTGTGTGTGTGTGTGTGCATGTGTTTTTCGGGGGGGGATTTGTGTGAGAACAACATGGAAGTAAATATACTTCCATCTTGCAGTTCCTTATTCCAGTAAAAACCAGACAGAACAAATTACTGTCTCTCACCGAAAAGATACGAGACAAATAGGAACAGGGTTTTGCTCCTTCACCTTTGCTCATTTGCACGTGTGGAAAATGTAATAATCTACTATATATTTCAATACATTATGCATACATAACATATTGAATGGAATTGTGTATATGGTACTGGTGTGTGTGTGTGTGTGTGTGTAAATCAGCTAGGTGAGAGGTGTTGTGTTTCTCATTCCAATGTGAAACAGGTGGTCAAGTGTAAAAGAGAGTAGAATGTGTGTGTGTGTGTGTGTGTGTATGTTTTCTTAGGAGACTCAAACAGGTGCTGCGTGTTGCCATGAGCGCTTTACATGTGTATGTGTGAGTGTTTAAAAGTGTGTTACTCATTAATTTTTCCCTCATTGTATTACCCCTGTGCGTGCCTGTATGTGTGTCTCTGTGTGCGTTTCTGTGTGTGTGTGTGGGCATGCGTCTGTGTGTGTGTGAGAGAGAGAGATAATGTAAGTGTGTGTGTGTGTGAGAGTGGATGTAGACATAGATGCCATGTATGAGTCAGGTGTGAGTGTGTGTGAGAGTGAGTGCTGAGAGTGGATGTCGACCCAGATGGCGTGTATGAGTCATATGTTTGAGTGTGTGTGTGTGTGTGTGTGTGAGTGAGAGAGTGCTGAGAGTGTATGTAGACCCAAATGCAGTGAGTGTGTGTGAGTGTGTGTGAGTGTGTGTGAGTGTGTGTGAGTGCGTGTGAGTGTGTGTGTGTGTGTGTGTGTGTGTGTGTGTGTGTGAATAACTGATCAGTACACTAAGGACAGACTGATGGTTACTGTGCTGTTTATGGAAGAGATCAGTGTGTGTGATGTCTGTGTGCCTCGGCTTATCTGTGTGCTCAGATCGAAGGTGAATTATGTTAAACAGACCTGCGGGCTTCCTGAAGCTAAGCAGATGCTGTTGCACCAGATGTACACACTCCACACACACACACACATAGACACACACACACACACACACTTACACAAACTAAAGAAGTCTGAACAAAGAAGCGTCTTCAGTTGGCACTCCATTTTGAATAGAGACCCTGAAGCTGTGAGCAGAATCCTAATGCCCTTCATTACAATGGCATCACACACACACACACACACACGCTCTAAGCTCCACGGTTTCAGCTCGAATTGCCTGCTAGTGCTACAAACCGAACCGACTTCAAACACAGCACATCTGCAACAGCTGCACTAGAAAATACACAGCACAGGTCACAAACAGATCACCGTACATTATTGGGAGATTTTAGAGGGATTTAGTATAGCTCTATAACACCCAGGCATTCTGGACCAGAGCGAGTTCTCGCTCTGACGTCACGTCACCTGTTTCAGGGTGTAAACAAATTACAACACAATATATTCCTCTTCTACAATTCAGCTCTCATGAGTCATTTCCATTTCTTCATCTGGCAGACACATGAGTCCCGGTCCAATCCCACCATTTAGCATTGAGTTAACAGAGCTGATACAAGTGTGGGAAGAGGAAGTGTTTGTAGTGATGCTGGAACAGGGTTTGGGTCTCTTAGTTCCGGTGAAGACAAACCGTAACGCTACGACATACAAAGACATTCTATACAAGTGTTTAATTGTTAGAAATTGTTAGAAACGTAATACATTTATGTAAACCGCATTTTTTAATGGCCACATCTGTCTGGGTTTGATGGTCAGGTGTCCACAAACTTTTGGCCATATAGGTTACAAATAAAGACATTCTGCCTTAAAGAGTCATGAAACAAGTTGTGTTTGTATCACACATCATAAAAGACAATCTTAGCATCCGTTCATTTTAATTGTAGGAGAAAACTGCTTAATTTTGTGCTTTTTCCCACTATTTTCGTCTTCCTGGTTTAAAATCTCGGTCACAGGCAGTGACATGGCAATGTACTATAGTACTTCGATGGTGTGTCGGTGTCTCATAATTATTCATGAGAATGCATGTTCTTATCCTATGAGAAGATGCTGTCTCTTAATTATTCATGACAGAACATGGTGCGTTCCTACAGATGTAGTAGATGAGAGAGGCAGGTGTTTGTTTCAGTGGTGTAAGAGAAAGGTGGACTTCGGACTTGCTCATGAAAGCAGTTTGCATCTACACAATGATGCGGTACTCAGTCCCGAGGACTTTTCCATCCCTTCAAATGAGGCATGTGTCTAATTTTTAACCATGACAGTTTTACTTGCCTCTTGATAATTAAACCGCTTAAAGCTCTACAGGTCGTCGCATGCAAAACTATACAACGAGAGTCCGTGTTGAAGGGAAGAGCCTTCCCCCTTTTATTCGTGAAAAGCTTGTGCCTATTAGCTAGCTACCATTCAGACACTGCCTCCAAACAGGCGCTGCCTCCGGTTTTGTTTTATGTTTTCCTACATAGTCAAGCCAGGGGTTGACGGTTCAAATAGACAGGGAAGACGACCTGCGCTGCTATCTATTATGTCTCCATTTAGCTCTGGGGTTTCAGGAGGAGAGAAGTCCTCTGCCTCATCTGCAAACTTTGTGTCACTATCCATCTTCATTGTGAGTGTTGTGAAGGCTCGCCCCTTCTTCCTCTCCTCCCTTCAGCCATCCACGCCCATTTAAGCTACATTTTTTCAAAAACATTGAGAGGTAGACTTGAGCTGAAAGAGGAAGGTTTCATGACCCTTTAAATAATCCTGGGTTCGATTCTGGTGACGACGAATCAACTATTCAGTCTAAACGTTCAAAATTTCCACCGAGTGACAAGAAACAAGTGCTCGCTAACGAGTTTATCGTTCCTCAGAATGGTTTTACAGTTGTTGTTGTTGTTGTTGTTGTTGCTGCTGCTCTGTTCGCTGACGCTTTTTCTAAACTCCAACATCAAAATTTTATAATGAACAGGTGAAGCAGGCAGTGAAAACTTCCCCATGTGGTTGTCAGATACAGATCGGTCACGTATCCTGCGTTGGTGAAGTGTAAACCATTACAAATTCATGTGCCAAAGGATGTTAAATCTGGTGAGGATAAAAACAAGAAGTTTCACCAGAGAGGTTTTTACTCAGTTTACTCTTACTTTGAGTAACTGTTATAACTATTACTATTACACTTTGTCTTACACTGTTTTTCCACTTACGTATTTTATACACCGATCAGCCATAACATTAAAACCAGTGACAGGTGACGTGAATAATGTTGATTATTTCATTACAGTGGCACATATCAAGAGGTGGGATATATTCATTAGGCAGCAAGTGAACAGTCAGTTCTCAAAGTTGAGGTGTTGGAAGCAGGAAAACTGGGAAAGTGTAAGGATCTGAGAGACTTTGACAAGGGCGGGAAAATTGTGATGGTTAGACGACTGGGTCAGAGCATCTCTAAAACAGCAGGTCTTGTCGGGTGTTCCTGGTATGTAGTGGTTAGTACCTACTAAAAGTGGTCCAAGGAAGGACTGTTGTTGAAATGGTGACAGGGTCATGGGCACCCAAGGCTCATTGATGCGTATGAGGAGAGAAGGCTAGCTCGTCTGGTCCGATCTCACAGAACAGCTACTGTAGCACAAATTGCTGAAAAGGTGAATGCTGGCTCTGATAGAAAGGTGTCGGAGCACACAATGCATCACAGCTTGCTGTGCATGCAGATCAGTCAGAGTGCCCATGCTTACCCCTGTCCACTGACAAAAGCTCCTACAATGGGCACGTGAGCATCAGAACTGGACCATGATGCAATGGAAGAAGGTGGCCTTTTCTTTTACATTGTGTGGATGGCCAGGTCTGAGGAAGAAATGGCACTAGGATGCACTATGGGAAGAAGGCGAGCCGGCGGAGGAAGTGTGATGTTCTGGGCAATGTTCTGCTGGGAAACTTTGAGTTCTGACATTGGGATGTTACTTTGACACGTACCACCTACCTGAACATTGTTGCAGACCAAGTAGACTTCTTCATAGCAACGGTTTTCCCTAATAGCAGTGTCCTCTTTCAGCAGGATAATGTTCCCTGACACACTGCAAAAACTGTTCAGGAACGGTTTGAGGAACATGACAAAGAGTTCAAGGTGTTGACTCGGCCTCCAAATTCCCCAGATCTCAATCAGATCGAGTGTCTGTAGGATGTTCTGGACAAAGTCTGATCCATGGAGGCCCCACCTCGCAACTTACAGGACTTAAAGGATCTGCTGCTAACGTCTTAGTGCCAGATACCACAGCACACCTTCAGAGGTCTTGTAGAGTCCATGCCTCGACGGGTCAGAGCTGTTTTGGCGGCACAAGGCCGACCTACACAATATTAATCAGGTGGATTTAATGTTATGGCTGATTGATGTGTGTTGCATTCTTATCAGACTTTATTTATTGTGTTTTAATCATATTTTAAATTAGCTTGATAATTATAGCTGTATGTTTTAATATCTTGTGTGATTTCAATGTTTGACATATTGTGCCAACTTGACTAAAGTCTGTGCCCTGATAAAACACTGCTTTCTCAGATTCCTTCTTATGGCCAGTTTTTGAAGTACATGTATCTCTCACTGTTCTGCATAGCCCAAAATCCTGTTTGTAAAGTTTGTAAACGAATTATTTTTTTACTTTATTTGTCACGAGAGTTGCTTGGTCGATTGGTGTAATCATCGAATATTCACTCTACTCCCCCGAACAATACTTTATTTCATTTTGCCAAACTGACTTTTTGGGTTGGCGTTCAGTAACCTCGCAACACTATGATGTATGCGGCCTTCAATGCGATGCCTGATCCAAAAAATTTCCTTACAGGTGCTTTGATGGATAGTGAAGTGCTGCTTTATAAGACAGCAGCAACCTTCTCTTTCAGACATTCCTAAAATGCTTGAATGTAACATCAGTGTGTTTCGGCTGTTTTTTTCCATTTTCAATTGTAACAGACAACGAATCTGAGTCTCAAGGTGTCTTTTATTGTGGAATGAACCCGTGTAGGCTTTGTCACTTTACACGGGACCACAGCGATTATTCTCCTGTTGGGTTCTGTATCATTAACTTCCTACGAGAAATGTCTCCAGGCAGATTTCTGCTTTCTGAAGTTTTACGAAACACTCAAATCTCCCTTCTTGTAGGCTTTTCCAGACTCCAGTGAAAGTGAAGGCCCCATCAGCATCAGCAAATCTGCTAGCATAATTGTTTGGTAATTCATTAGCGGTATAACCTTTGGTTAATTTGACATGAGGTATGGAGGAGGACTGTTTGTGAGTTGTAGCTCTTTTTTTTTTTCCATCCCTGTCCTACGCATTCTGGTCTCAAAATGCAGAATCTGTTCATCCATTGGCACCCAAGGTAGTGTTTGGCTAAAAGCAGCCAAAATACAGCTTGGACGCCGTCCCTCCTTCTGTGATGTTCTTTCCTTAGAGTCGTGCTGTTTCTGTACATGCCTGGACATTCTCTGTGGTTTCTGATGCGTTTTGACACGGCTGGGTCTTAGATGAGATGTGTGTCTCCTGGCACCGAACGCTCTTCTGTTCCCAGTGGGGGTTGCATAGATAACGTTTGTTTCACACCCAGTATAAGTACATGTTTTTGGTTTTTGTTAATACCGGTATTGAAAGGAGTAAGAATCAGAAGCATCAAGAAAGATTTTATTTATGTTATGTGACCCCTGTGTAGGATAAGCAGTGTGGATGGATAGATGGATGGATGTATAGATAGGTGGATGGATGGATGGATAGGTGGATGGATGGTTGGATAGATAGTTGGATGGATGGATGGATAGGTGGATGGATGGATGGATGGATAGATGGATAGATGTTTTTGGTTTTTGTTGATACCGATATTGAAATGAGAAACAATCAGAAGCATCAAGGAACATTTTATTTATGTTGGTTATTGCTGTGTGTTGCTAGCACTGTTGATGTTTTGGTGTTTAAACAGTACATCTAATAGAGGAGAGTAGTATCATTAAATATGCAGGGGAAGGGTGCGTGTGTGTCTCAGTGCTCGCAGAACTGAACTGCTCATGACAGAGTCTCCGCATGCTCACCTTCACTGCTCCACGCTCCCAAATACTGTTGCGTGATGTTGGTATCGTAGCATTTGTTTGTTTTATTATGAGTAGGTGTATGAGTGTTGGACTGATACCAATATCGATGTATCCCTTCTCTCCACCATACCCCTCTCTCTCTCTATCTTTCTTTCCTTTCCCCTTTTCAGATGACTCCAAGTTTCCCGAGGCAGTGCGAGTGCTGCTGACCTGGGTAGAGCGCGGCGAAGTGAACCGCCGCAACGCCAACAACTTCTACTCCATGATCCAGTCATCGAACAGCCACATCCGCAGGCTAATGGGCGAGAAAGCAGCACACGAGAAGGAGATGGAGGAGGCCAAGGAGAAGTTTAAGAATGCCCTGGCTGCCATCCTCATACAATGTGAGTGCCGTCCTCCCGTACACTTTAAAGCGACGCTTGCTTTTAACACTCTGAAAAGAGACACGCTCAGCAAATGGGTGCACTCTCTCAGAGCATGAGCTCTCGACACTTTCAGCCCGTCTTAATGGAAAGCATAACGCAGTGGCACTTTAGAGATGATTGATCCAGTGCCCAGGGATATGGAAAAAACACACAGCACACAAACACAGTGTGTGTAAATGTAAGTACTTAGCGTAGCATGAATTGATATTTAAGGAGAGAGATAAAAGCTACAGGATCAACATGGGATTTTTGTTTTCATTCAAGCATACATTCGGTATGACAGAAAATATTATGCACATGATAAATAAAACACAATACGTGTAAGCCGGTGAAGTAAACCACACAAAATAGCATTTTCTCTTGCTTGCGCAAAAAATCAGAACCGTCAGACCACTTCCTCAACCTGTTATTTTACTCTTTTTTTATTTTTTTTTAAAAATTTTTCCATGATTATGATACATCTGGGCTGAGGTCAGTTCACAATTTGGGAATTGTTTACAGTTCCACATTGAATGATTTCAATTTGAATTGAGAGACCGAAACAGGAAAAGCTGAATCCAAAGGAAATTCTGTTGTAATTCAAGACAAAACCGAATACGTCATTGATGTGTTGGAAATTCTTTCGAGCGGTTAAGTATTCCTCAGATCATGCACTGTGGTAGGTTTTTCATTTTAACCCCTTAAAATCCCAGCAGCCTTTGGTATAGCCAGCCTCGCATAAGTTGTTCACTCTCATACAGTAACTGCATACCTTTCCAAGGAAGTTTGAATGTACGTATTAAATAATCCATAGTAGTTCTGTAATACATGCAGCAGTCTGGGGAACATTTGGGGGAAATGTTTCTCTTTTTCCCCTTTCTCTTGTCTCAACCAGTAGCCGAGATTTTTTCCATTTTCAAATCGGGTTAACGCACAAAACAGAAAACCGAGAAACTTTTGTCTGTAAGTAACTGCTATCTGTTCATTTAATTTGCATCAAATTTAACATGTAATGAATAAAATGTAGGCATCATAAATATGACCATTCACTTTATCCATAGTTATATGTTTATGATGATCATCCACTCTCTCATCAGTCTCTCTAGTGTCTTCTCCTGAGATTAATGTCAGTTCAACAAACTGCATTGATGTGTGGATGGATAGATGGATGGCTGGATGTATGTATGTATGGATGGATAGATGGATGGATAGATCGATGGATGGATAGATGGATGGATAGATAGATGGATGGATGGATGGATGGATAGATAGGTGGATGGATAGCTGGATGGATGGATGGATAGATAGATAGATGATGGATGTATGGATGTGTGGATGGATAGATGTATGGATGGATAGATAGATAGATAGATAGATAGATAGATAGATAGATAGGTGGATGGATGGATGGATGGATAGATGGATGGCTGGATGGATAGATGGATGGATAGATGGATGGATGAATAGCTGGATGGGTGGATAAATGGATGGATGGATGGATGGATAGATTGATGGATGGATAGATGGATAGCTGGATGGATGGATAGATAGATAGATGATGGATGGATGGATAGCTGGATGTATGAATGGATAGATGGATGGATGGATAGGTGGATAGATGGATAGATGGATGGATGAATAGCTGGATGGATGAATGGATAGCTGGATGGATGGAGGGATGGATGGATGGATGTATGGATGGATGGATAGATGGATGGAGGGATGGATGGATGGATAGATAGATAGATGACGGATGGATGGATAGATAGATGGATGGAGGGATGGATGGATGGATAGATAGATAGATGACGGATGGATGGTAGATGGATGGATGGATAGATAGATGGATAGATAGGTGGATGGATAGCTGGATGGATGGATGGATAGATAGATAGATGATGGATGGATGGATAGCTGGATGTATGGATGTGTGGATGGATAGATGTATGGATGGATAGATAGATAGATAGATAGATAGATAGATAGATAGATAGGTGGGTGGATGAATAGCTGGATGGGTGGATAAATGGATGGATGGATGGATAGATTGATGGATGGATAGCTGGATGGATGGATAGATAGATAGATGATGGATGGATGGATAGCTGGATGTATGAATGGATAGATGGATGGATGGATAGGTGGATGGATGGATGAATAGCTGGATGGATGGGTGGATGGATGGATGGATAGATTGATGGATGGATAGATGCATAGCTGGATGGATGAATGGATAGCTGGATGGATGGATGGAGGGATGGATGGATAGATAGATAGATAGATGACGGATGGATGGATAGCTGGATGTATGGATGGATGGATGGATGGAGGGATGGATGGATGGATAGATAGATAGTTGACGGATGGATGGATAGATGGATGGATGGATAGATAGATGGAGGGATGGATGGATGGATAGATAGATAGATGACGGATGGATGGGTAGATGGATGGATAGATAGATGGGTAGATGGATGGATGGATGGATAGATAGATGGAGGGAGGGATGGAGGGATGGATGGATAGATAGATAGATGGATGGAGGGATGGATGGATGGATAGATAGATAGATGACAGATGGATGGATAGCTGGATGTATGGATGGATAGATGGATGGATGGATAGATAGATGGATGGATAGATAGATGGATGTCCATTACATCAACAGCAGTTGATCAAAGCATGACATTCATTATGTAAACATATTTAGGCAGACTAAACATTTTAACATTAAACCGGTTCCTTATTAACCAAACAAAAACAAAGACAAAGTTGGAAATATTTTCACATAATATTGGTGAAATATATTTATAGTTTCTTAAAGTTTCTGTTTATTGGCAAAATAAATAAATAAATAAATAAATAAATACATACATACATAAATGGATTGGGGGGAAAAAAACTATTTTGTTCAAAAGGTGATTTTTCAGCCACTGAACATCCAACTGGTTTTCCCAGCCTGCCATACATGAACATATCATATGAATAACTCGGTACTAAGTTGAGAGTTTAAGGGGTTAAATACAGTGTTGTGTATTAATGCCATGTTTTACGGTTTGGTGAAAGATTATAAGTGTGTAAAGTTTGCTTCTTTAGCCCTGCACTAGAGCTATCAGGATAATGTAGTGTTACAAATGATAAATGGTTGCGTTTACTCATGCCTAGTGTCGGGTTGTTAAAATCTATATCTATAAAATGTACAAAATGTCAACACAGCTAAAAACAGTCATTGCTCCATTTGAGGCTGAATCACTTTCTTCCTCAGCTCATAAAGTGGTATCATTCTGTGCAAGCATCAGAGTCAGGTAGGAGGTGTGAAGTGATTCAGATGATAATATGGTTGTAGGTTGATTCGTACGATTTAGTTTTCTGTATCACTAAACCAAGCCATGTCCTTTTAAGTGAGTGTGCGGAGGCTTCCATTAATCTTCCGTTACCTGTTAGTTAGATTAGCCTGGTATCTCCAGTGCAAAGCTAAAGAGACAAACTTCAAACATTGACTGAACTTAAACTCATTTAGCCCTTTAATTGAATCACTTTCATTACTGTGATTCAAATGAATCAATTCAAATTGAATCAGTTTGATTCGGAAAGAGTTGGAATGGAGTAATTATTCCCAGTTAGATTGGGACTGGACCGCACTGAAGTGCGCACTGTGTCATGATGGTGTTACGCATGCTGTGGTGCGAGTGCACAGAGGAGTGAGCAGGTAAGTGCTCCAGAGGTCTCGAACCAGTCTGGAGCTGAAAGCAGACACAGGTAGAGTATTCAGACTGCTTCAGCACACTGACCACTAACAGGCATGAAGAGCTGCTTAAGCATTAGCAGGAGCCTTCAGTAGCGTGAGAAAGTGTGCGGAGAGCACTCCTGACGAGGACGGCCCGAGCGAGCGAAAGTAAGTATTCCTCCAAAAAAAAAAAAGCAAAGTAAAGCAAACAGAAGCCACATGTGTTTAGCGTATTTAAAAAGTGTTTACTGAAAAGACTGCGGAGATGATTTGGGGGGAAATAGGGACCTCAGACCATCATGGCAACTTCTGTGTCAATTCTCTCCATCTAGCTGTATAAACTGTATACAGCACTGGATCCCGTACGCACTCCGGGCATGGCGCACTTCTCCAGCTCCTCACTCTCGGCTGGTCAATAGCATGATCGATCACTACTAAGTTGATCTGTAAAGGGTAATGGATACGGTCAGAGGTGCTCCGTCCAGCACATGAGCAGCTATATCGAACACTCGCTTAATGCTGATTGATTTAAACAGATCCTTCGACGGCTTTGACACTGTAATATGTTGACTGCAGTGCCACAGTTGCACCATTCTTACTCTGCAAAAATAAATAAATAAATAAATAAATAAATAAACCCACACAAAATGGGCGAATTCATTCACCATATGTGTTTGGGGGAACTTATTTTACCGTTGAACTTTATTCATGAATGTGAGATGGTCCTTATAAATGTCACTACAAAATTGGATCCCTGACAGCACAGGTTTATGAGCAGTGCCTGTTAAAAATATATATATATATATATATATTTATATATATTCTTATATATTTTCAAGTTGCTTTTCTTTGAAGCGGTGGCACATTTCACCTCGCTGCTTTAACTGTCAGTGTACGCACGTGCTGTTTGTTTTTGTTTTTTTTAAACCCGTCACATTTCTTTCCGCCGCCGCCGCATTCAATTATACCAGCAGGCCTTCGAATACTGTATTTTCTACACTCTTATTATCAGTTGCATCTGCATACAGAAAAATATACATCGTCTTATATCTCGTATAAGTTTCAGGCTAGTTGATTTTACAGCGCTGTATAGCTAGAGGCAGCTGACATCTGGCATCAAATGGCATCAGCTACATTTGCGGGGTTTTTTTGTTTGTTTGTTTGTTTGTGTTGTGTTGTTTTTCGTGGATGCCTCTCAGTGGTACTCGGAGTGTAGGTTTCAGTTTGGCTGCGTTTTGGAGATTTCTGCTTGCCATGCCAACTGCTCCCAATTCCCCACATGCTGCTAATAATCAGGGAAACGGCAAATGTTTAGACGCCCTGCTGAGCACGCGTGCATCGTGAAGTTCTCCAGATCTGGAAATAATTCGTGACATATGAGAAATGTCCTAGATTCCAATGCTTTTGCCTAATGGTATAAGCATATGTATGCAGCACAGGCAAGCAGGCAAAAAAAAAAAAACTTGACTTTTAAAGAATGCATAATTCAGTTAACCCCGTCGATGAAATCATAACTGTTTACATCTCACTTCTGCTGTTGGGGGACGAATCATCAGCGAGTAATCCAGGTTTAAAAAGACAATAGCAGAAAAATGGACTGATCAGAAGGAGATTCCGTGCGAAGATTACAAGATTTATTTATTTATTTATTTTTAAGTTCGGGCGTCATTTTCAAACGCTGTTGACGGAGATGAAAGGAGGAAGGATTAAATATGGGACTGAGCTTAGAAGCGAGAGCAGGTGGGAGTGAAATCAGGTTCGTGTCGTCCGTAGTGGGCAGGAAAATCAGTTCTGCACAGATCTCTAGTACAGGTTATGGCTTACTAGCTGTCCAAGAAATAACAGAATAATGAGAAAACGCAATGAGAAATATATCTGTATTTGAGTAATTCACTCAACTCACTCCGTTCCTGAAAAATCCTTCTCCCCCTATACAGTACATGCAAAAATACACACATTTCAAAGTGCGCAACCGAATTTATTATTCATTTGAAAAAGAGGGGGAAAAAAAAAGTTATAAAATTTCTGAGTGCTTTTTTATGGCCTGAAAAAAATCAAATAACACAACATGGATATAAAGTTCCGAGCCTAGAAATGAAGCTCAGACATAGAGCAGGCCTCTAAGGCGCTAAGCCACATGAGTTTACACAAGACAGATATTTATTTAGATTAGATTTATCCAGCAAATGCCGATAATTACCACTGAGTACTGACACGCTTAATTTCAATTTAAGTGATGGAATTTATCTCTGTGACTGAAAACTGATATGTCATTTGCTCACGTTTCCTCACTGAGAGGATTTAGGTTGACAGTGAATTAATGAGTTAGTGCTGACTTCCACCAGCATGTAGTACCCCCCCCGCACCCCTCCCCCCCCC
>JANDJT010000041.1:21737073-21754833 GCA_024331685.1 Stegophilus panzeri
TATAAATATAAATAACTATAAACAGATAAACATAACTATATGGAAGGTATTTTATGTACATTTATGTAACTAGAAATATAAATATAAATAACTATAAACAGATAAACATAACTATATGGAAGGTATTTTATGTACATTTATGTAACTAGAAATGTAAATAAAGTTGAAGTTACACACTTCATGACATGCTGTTATTGGAAAAGAACTGACTTTGAGGTGATAACAGTCTAACAGTCGATTCTTTTTCTGTAACACCGCATCATGCTTTATTCTTTACCCAGTGAGCAGCTACAAGCAGTTTAACACTTGTGCGTGTACAGAAAACCGTGCGGTATCACGATGATATACGAGACGATATGCTTTGCCGAGATTATCACAACTATCGCTGGGAATTCTACCCGGTGTCCGTAAAGTCAGGAAGTTTACGAGAACGGGAATATGTCGAGCAAAATCCTCAAAAACGATACAAAAATAAATGATACAACGGCTGAGAAGCAGGTCAACATGGAGGGCGTGTGTCGTAAATAATAAATACAAAATAAATAAATAAATAAATAAATATAGTTTTTCTAGCGTTGGTTCCTGCCTTTTCGGACACATCGTATGAACATGTAGCTGATGTGATTCTGTTCGATTCGTTTGTTTTATGTTCTGCGGTACATCAGTGTATAGATTGTGATAGATACCAAATCCTCATGTACAAGCCTTAAAACGAAACTGTTTCTGTAAGAAGATCACAGTCCCATAGGCCTCTGGGCTTGAGAGTTTGCTTTGCTCTTACAGCTCACAGAGAACATGTTAATTGGCAGGGGTTCTGAATCAGTGGTGTTAAAACAGGAAAAGCATTTTCGGTACAGCTTGGGCTGGAGTTTGACAGGTGATGCTCTGTGTTCTCCACTTCTGGAATATTCAATCTCTGTACTGAAGGATTACTGCCAAAGCTCATCTCTCAATTCAGAATGGATGAACTTATTACCAGAAGGTTTCCACTAATGAGTTGACACGAGCAAGACGTCCTATCAGATCCACACACACACACACACACACACACACAGAGCACAAAGTAATGACGTGTGGCTTCCCTGTAGATGAGTATCATTAGATTCCATATCTACCTGCTTTCTCCAATAAGCTAGTGATCCTCTGATTCTCCTGACAGCTCAGAGCTTCCAAGAAGATCAGAGATCATATATATATATATATAATGTGCATGATCTCCTTAGATGAGCTTTTGCACAGAAGTTGCCTCAGTGGTCTGAATTAGTCCAACAGGTCAAAATACCCCACTGTTTCCTCCATGAATTATTGAAGCATTAAAGTTTAGTCATCCATGCACCAGTGTTGTTGCTGTAGAGAGGGAGAGTAGGGCGAGAAAAGAAGTTCACTGCCTTCCTATCTGACACCAGTTTTTTTTTCCCCCACTCCTCTGCTTCTCCCCAATCGCCCCTCTCTCTCTGTCTTTCTTTGGACGGTACATACTGGCCCCCCGCGTCCCCCTGCCACAGTTGAGCAGATTGTGTCTGTATTCCACGCTGCTTCCAAACAAAAGGCATGGGACCATTTCTCCAAAGCCCAACGCAAGAACCTGGACATGTGGCGCAAGCAAGCAGAGGTTGGTGTTCTCAATTTTTGCTTCTGTTCTTTCTGTTAAACTGAATGTGTTGACGTTTTATGCAGGATTTTTTACTTTTTAAACGCTGATCCATTCGCCCTTTTTATTCCCCGTCTTCGAGTGCAGTTCCATACGCTCTCTGCTTGAGTCGTGCGTTAATTAGCTCTTAAACAGGGTAACCGAGATAGTTACCGGAACCGTAGCTGTCAATCACCAGAGAGTGGCCGAGCTCCCAGCAGCACACAGCCGCTTGGCAGGTAACACACCTGAGCGCACAAAGCGCCGGCCGAGTGCGAGACCGATTTATCCCACGCTTACCTATCGACTCCCAAAGCCCTGCTGCAGATCAGCGCATTCAGAACACACTCCTTCTCACGCACTATCCCCTGCATTTCAATGCTAAAGAAATTTCACTTTTACTTTTATTTTTTGTTCTATTTCGAAGCAAATCAAGACGTTAGGATGTAAGACTACGTCCTCACTTAATGAGCTGCAGCAAAAAAAACGTGCTCTGTGTGGGCGGAGGATGCCGATGAAGTGTAACACTGTTGTCGTTTTCTGGTCATTCGGTAAGTGTTGAGTCTTGTCTCTCGAGCACCAAGTGAGCAAAGACTGGATTGGGCGTGTAATTAACATCATAATCTCCTTTTCCAGGCTGCAAGACAGAGGCATTTTGCACGGATCGCAGGGCTGATACTGTTTATGCTAATCCAAAAGTGCTTGAAAGGTCTTGTTAAGCGAGTAATGAATATAGACTCGATAGGAAGTGTTCACATTTCAGAGTCGTACCATATAATCTCATTAGCTTTAAATGGGTACTGGATTTGGAACAAGCATTACACTGATGCAAAAGAGTCTCATCGTGACATAAGGTAGGTGTTTCATTATGTCTGAATGTGCTGCTTGAGTTGGTTTTTAGTTCATATTTGTTTTCATATGCTAACCTGCATTCCGAAGGTGGATGATTAATGGAAATTTGGTTACCTTGCCTTCTTTTCCCTTAGCAGTGACAACTTAGATGAGTCGAAGCTCAGTGTGGTTTGCCACATTGTCCTTGTTAACCTCATGCCGTTTGGCTACACTTACCATTAGCCGTGTTCTCACCTTTATACGACGACACACAAAGACTCCATCGTCCTGCCCGAGCTATACATCGGTCATAACGCAGCAGTGTTACATGCTTATATGACTCCCAGAAGATTTCCAGTAATCGGATCCTGATTGATGCTGGTCGTGGTCAGTCCAGAGAACAGATGTTATTTGGTTTTTGGTTTTTATTTTTTATTCCATGTGCTTTTTTTTTATTTTTATTTATTTTATTTTTTTTATATATATATATATATATATATATATATATAAATTGGATACGAACAAATTTATTCGTACGTTGCGTGCGGGAACATTTACACAAGAGATGTGGTATTCATGAAAATCAGGTTACTTTGGCAAAAGGTTACTATCCTAAGAGAGCTCCTGAGTTTGTATAAATTTACATACGCCTTGCAGAATCTGCGAAATGTTAGTCATTTAAAAAAAAAAAAAAAAAAATAGATATTAAGAGGGATCATAAAAAAAAGTACTGCCCTGAATATGCTATTTCACATAACAGATGCTTACATCTAGTCCACAAGACGCAATAATAACTGAATTTACATAAATGAACCCGTTCAACAGTTTACACACCCTTGATTATTAATCCTGTGTGTCGTTACCTGGATGATCAGCGACTGTGTTTATGTTTTGTGAGAGTTGTTCACGAGTCCCTTGTTTGTCCTGAGCAGTTAAACTGCCCACTGTTCTTCAGAAAAATCCTCCAGGTCCTGCACATTCTTTGCTTTTCCAGCATCTTCTGCATATTTGAGCCCTTTCCAACAGCGGCTATATGATGTTCAGATCCATCTTTTCACACTGAGGATAACTGAGGGACTCGTTTACTATTACAAAAGGTGCAAACGTTCACTGAAGCTCAAGAAGGCGACACGATGATATATTAAGAGCCAGGGGGGTGTAAACTTTTGAACGGTGTAAATTGTTATTATTTTGTTTAAAGATCCGTTCAGTACCGCCCTTCAGAAGCTACATAAGATACTTACACATCTCCCAGAAGACAAAATAACAATTTATTAATTGTTATTACAAATGACAAACAAAATGCAATTTTTATGATTTTTCTTTTGCTTTTTTTTTTTTTTTTTTTTTTTTAAATGATTTTTTGCAGATTCTGCAAGGCGTATGTAAACTTATCACCTCATCTGTATAAGCAGACTCACTAACGTGAACATCGTTTGATCAGCTTCAAATTGTATAACAGGTGAAGAGTTTTTGCAAATTTACACACAGATTACACTGTGTCGTTTTAAATCGTTTATTTATTTATAGTTTCGTTGTGCACGCGCGTTTTGTCAAACTACCATTTCATGTGAAACAAAACAAAAAAAAAATGATGCAAAACAGATTCTTAAATAAAGTCCTGAGGACAAAAGAAATGGCGTGCTATAAAAGCTGGAAGAGATAGAGGGGATGTGCTGCAGTGGCTGAGCTGCGTTATTGGAAGATTTGGCGCATGCTGCATTTAGGAGGCTCTCTCACTCTCTATTTGTCATTTTCTTGTTTTCAGCACTTTGTGAGCTTTGACTTTTATGGAGTTTTGTACGTGATACTACACGTAAATCAGCCGAATGCGTTGGCTAAATTTCCTGGAGATGGGAATTCGTGAAAAGACGACTATTCGTAGTAAGAAAATCAGCGGCGGCAGGGTTTTTAGTTCGGGTTCGGCTTACCAAAACATTTACACGTGGCTTTACTGAAAGAGTGATAAATGAGGTGGATTATTTTTTTTTCTTTCCTACACTGTTTTATCTATATGTAAGGGTATTTTAGTTGGGCTCTGCACTAAGGGGAACAGTGTATGACAAGTAGAGTTAACGTGACGTTTATAATCCCTGCGTCCCGGCTTGTCCAGTTACCGAGCCACTCTGTGCCATTCTGACAGTAAGGAGCTTGTTTATTAAAAGGGTTTTATTGGAGGATTTTTCTCTTAATCCTTCAGACCAGCCATCGTGGTGTTAGATCACAGATTTCTTGCTTTGGAGATTCCCCGGGAGCTTTGTGGTAAAGAACGGCGGCATGTCACTTTATGGGTGATGTGGTTTATTTTGCAGGACACAGAAAAGAAACTATAAGGCTCACCCTTGCTCTGTCTCTACTGACCGGTCAGATGGTATGAGGTTCTATTGAGTAGAAAAAGTATTTTTGGTGTGAAGTTGACAGGCTGGGAGAGCGAGAGTGAGAGTGTAATGCTCCAGTCAGTGTAAGAGTGTCGGTTTCTCTTGGGTTGCAGCACAATATCGATTGTTTAATCTGAGAAGGTAGATCTCTGCGGTTGACCTGAATTCAGTGGTATAGCTGTCGTGTGCTGCAGGCGGTGTGGCTTCATACACTGACGATTGTAATCTCTGGACTTACAGAAGGGACTTCAAAGGAAAATTGCAGCGCACCAGATTAGAGCTCTGTCAGTCTTCTTATTTCTGTCCTTCCCTCTCCATTCTCTCTCTATAACCCTCTCATCTCCTTCCACGCTATCTCCTCTCTGTCTTGGCTAAATGGGTGTGTTTGTGTTTGCACTACCTGTTCGACCCCTCAGCATCAGGCAGATGGTGGTGTTTACACTAAGCCTTTAGTTTCTCCAGGAGCTAGTATGTCTCCCCGTAGCAGCTTTTATGTAAGTGAATGTGTGCGCACACCTCATTAGTCGGTGAGCTCCCCATTAGGTGGGCCAGCAGGCAGCACCCATGCAGAGACATCTGCTCTAAATGCCTCTGCTCATCCCAGCAAATCTGTATTTCACTCAGGCATCGATGCCAGGCATTAAAACACACACACACACACACACACACACACACAAACTTTCTGAACGCAGTGTTAGTTTGCTAACTATCTGATCCAGCAAGGTCAGCCAATAAGGACTACCAAAAGTTGGCTTGATTACACCTGCGCCTAGAGAATTTGGTAGGAGCTCCCTAAAACTCGAGCTTGAGTTCTAATTAATAAACTTTGTTGCTTGTTAAAAGTCCCTAAAGCCTCAGAGTTTAACGTCGTGTGTTCCCGTTCCGCAGGAAATCAGGAACATCCATAACGAGGAGCTGATGGGAATCCGCCGGGAAGAGGAGATGGAAATGTCCGACGATGACATGGAGGACGCATCGGAGAGCAAAGACTCGGATGACTCAGGTACCCACAATCCTCTAACACACCATCCGATGCCTAGCAGGTCTCAGCCATGGAGGTCTCCTGAAGTTCTGCTCACTTCAATACTTTCAGTGCTTGCAGCTTGAAGCGTTGCCTCATTAAATGTGAGAAATTTGGGGTGGGGAAGCTTGTTTTTTGTGTGTGCTGCTCTCGTTAGCTTGTCAGCGAATTACCCGATTCTCCCACACTGTGAGTTCTAATAAAACTTTGCAGTGTGAGGATCATAATTGGAAACCACAGTGTATGCAGAGCTTTTGTCCTCACGTTTATTCTCTGACTACAGTACAGCCTCATCCTGAACTGCTGTTTTGAGTTGGGATCATATAGAGCGGCATAACTGCTGCACTCCACACCGTCATCTTGTTTAGTGGGATACAGGAACTCCCAGGCCTTTGCACACCAGCATACATTAGATAAGGTGGTAATTAGGTCATTAAGAAACCTCTTTCCACTGTTACTGCATGGCACCATAAAATTAGTGCGAGCTTGCTCTTTTCACGCTTTCAGCAGAGAAATCACGCCGATAGAAACGTGCTCGTGCTTTAAGGAGGCGAGGAGCTCTGTGTTCGCCATAATTAGTACCGTCGCTCGAATCCCCTGGGATTAAGAAAATGCATAGACTGACTATCCTAAGCAAGGCTTTATATAATTGAGCCATGTTTGCTGCGATAGGCATATTTATACCGAGGTTCAAGAATCATTTGAGGAACAAAAGAGTTCCTGGATTCTTGAACAAGACACACACAGTTCCTGGAGAAGTTCCAGAATGCATCTGCCATCTCAAGGATGCAAACATGGTCAGGGTTGTGTTGCTGTGTGTTTGTTTTTTTTTTCTTTATGATGTGAATTTGACAACGTTTGAGCTTGTTTTTGGTTTTTTCTGGACTTAGTCAGAGACATTCCATACAGCAAGCTCCACCTGAATAGTTCTGCAGAAAAGCACCTACTAAAAATGTTCCTAATACGTCACTTCTCATGTCGAAGCCCATCATACTGAATTTCACAGCAAGGCCACCAGGTTGCCTGGAAAAACGCATGCCCGTACCAGCACTATAAACAAATGAATAATTAGCCGCTCGGGGAAAGAGAAAAGTCAGACAACGTTAAAGGTTATGACTGGGTCAGTGATCGGTCTGTCTTTTCAGTCCTCTGTTGTCGATTTGTCCCCCTGTCAGTGACATTGCTGGCAGAGGAGCCATTAGACTACAAGCACAAGTCATCAAATCGAGCTGGCAACTGATTCCACCATGATCCAAAGCTATTAGGCTCTTTATACGTCCATAAACCCCTCTGGCAGACTGAACGCAGGAGAGCACAGCTGAGAACGGCCCTGCCAGCTGCTCGCTCAGCTCTTCGGCTTCGTTCTGCTCATTACCGACGAGTCATTAGAGCCTGCTCTGCACCGGAACTGCTTAGCACACCGCGAACCACTGCTGCATGCTGGGTAAATCACCATTGCAGCTTGTTTTTGCAACTTTGTGATTGACACGTATGAAAGGTGATTCCTGTTGACAGGCCCATCCCTGCAGCACGGATCCCAGCAGCACTATCACCGATCCCCAGGTGTGACAGCGACTGCTATTAGCATGCAAATGTAATCATACATTTAACGGGTTTTGATCCATACTCCATTTCAGATGCAACCCCAGTTATTAGGAAACAACAATTACGATCTCCGGCAGTGTGTTCTGAGAAGTGTAAAAGGATGGTGTGATAGGGAAAAGGGTACGCCATCCACTGATGTATGGATTAATTCAACACTGAAAGTAAATATCCAGCAACTGCCATTCACCAACCTGATCTATTCTCAGACAGTTTGAGCTTCTGCTGTTGGTATCTCCCAGGCAAGACGAGAACACACACAAGCTCACTTAAGCCTTCAGGTTTCTGCTGTATAATTGTTTCGGCCTGATTTTGCGCCATTGTGACCAAAAGAAGCTGAGTTAAACATTGTTATTCACATCTCAGAGGCTACGATGCTAAACGGTTTACGCAAAACTCAAGGGACAGATACTGTAGTGGCAATGGAGAAACATGCTACATGGACAGAACATCCATCCATCCATCCATCCATCCATCCATCTTCTATACCGCTTTATCCTTTTCAGGGTCACGGGGCACCAGGAGCCTATCCCAGGGACCATCGGGCACAACGCGGGGTACACCCTGGACAGGGTGCCAATCCATCGCAGGGCACAATTACATACACACTCACACACCCATTCATACACTACGGACACTTTGGACATGCCAATCAGCCTACCATGCATGTCTTTGAACTGGGGGAGGAAACCGGAATACCCGGAGGAAACTCCCGCAGCACGGGGAGAACATGCAAACTCCACACACACAGGGCCACGGTGGGAATCGAACCCCCGACCCTGGAGGTGTGAGGCAAACGTGCTATGGACAGAACAACATGTCCCTTATTACTTCAAGCTCATTTTGACGAGTGTTTTTGTTTATGCGAGCCCAGATCACACTGACTCATTTTCTTTAACCACATGTCCATCATTAGCAGATCTTCACTGTATATTCTGACATGGAGAACACACGTTATCACTCAGTCTGTTCCAGAATTCAACCAAGATTTTATCGGGATCATCTTGTACGCTATATGACCAAAAGTATGTGGACAAATGAACATTACACCTGCATGTGGGCCTTCTGACAAAGTCGGAAGCACACAGTTGTAGAGAATGTCTTTGTATGTTGTAGCATTGCATTTTCCCTTCAGTGGAAATAAGAGTCTCAAACCTGTTCCAGCATGACAATGCCCCTGTGCACAAAGCAAGCTCCGTGAAGACATGGTTTGAGAAGGTTGGAGTGGATGAACTCGAGTGTCCTGCACAGAGCCCTTACCTCAACCCCTCTGAAGGCCTTTGGGGTGAACTGGAACACCGACTGCACCCCAGATCTCCTCACCAGACCTCACTAATGCTCTTATGGCTGAATGGACAAACCCCCACAGCCACGCTCCAAATGTAGTGAAATCTAGTGGAAAGCCGTCCCAGAAGAGTACTGCAAATGGGGAATAAATCTGTTATGGGATGTTCAACATGCACATATGGGGGTGATGGTCCACAAAAGTGTCCACAAACCTTTGACCATATAGTGTGCATCTCGTGCAAGTAATAATCTTCAAAGACTGCTGAAATCAAACAGTTTAAACCCAGCTTTAATCAGCAGATGATGGTGCAGAGGGGGTAGACGCATATCTGGGATGAGGGCTTTCTTCTTCACTGACAGCACTTCCTGTCCCTGAGTGCTGACAATAAAGGTACTGGCAGAAGGTAGGGAACTCGATAAGACAAACCAGTTCCTTTCCAACGTTTTAATTCAATCGGAAAATCTGTGAAACAGACACGGTGTTTCCTTGTAAGACGTCCTCGCACCAGTTCCAGGCCGGATGAATGGGGTGCTTTCCCCTGGCTATCTGCCCCGCACTGCGCCGCGCTTCCTCTTCTCAGACTGATTGCTAAGAGCTCATTGAACAAAAGACTGACGGGATAGAAATAACCATATTGCAATCGTTTAATTACATCCGTTTGATAACAGTACCAACGTCACATTAAGCCAAGCATTAAGCAATACCCATTCCCTACATTTAATCCTCCTTAATTAGTCCAAGATAGCAGCTCAGCACGGAGAAATGACCCATTTTGACCTGGGCCATCTTTCTCTAATCTCTTCCGCTGGTTTCTGTTCCCCGGTCCTGTCTCTCGGTTACCCGTCCTGCTCTGCTGTCTATGCTTCTCCATCAGCGGGTGACCTATTGTCTCCATACACACACACCTCACCCAGCTATTATTATATGTGTTCCTCTCATTCTTCTTCCTGACACTACACTCTTTTAACTCTGCTCTCTCATCTCAGCAGGAGCGTACGATTCATCTATTGTTTTTCATCTCGCCTTTCCCAGCCCTGTCCTCACGCGTCCTTGTTTGTATTCAAAATGTTTCTCTCTCTGTCATCATACATTTCATCTCTCTCTCTCTCTCCCTCTCTCTATCTCTCTCACACACCACACACACATCTCACACACACACATATGCTACCTTCTTTATTTCCCGTTCTTACACATACAATTTTACCATGTACAATCTTCCTGTTACTTCCTGAGCTTTTTGTGCAGGCTCAAGCGTAAGCGTGGTGAACAATTGGGTTGCCATGTTCGTATTTTTTAAACAGTATATGCGTGTTGAGCTTTAAAGTCTGCTGGTGAAGTGCTGTTTTCAAACTCACTTTGGGCCAGAATTGAGTTTACCTCACAGCTCCTCAACACAGGTTAAAAACGGTACCTTCCTGACACGAAGAGAAGCCGTCAGCGTCCTGAAAACCGACTCATAAACGTACACGAACACGCTGACTCCGCTCAATCATCGATATGCGGTGTTACTTACCTACCGACTAAGTACAACTGACTGAATTATTTTATTCCTTAGCAAATAAGAACGCCTCAGTGAATCAGAGACGCCACGTTATCGCCTGTAAAATGTCCTGTCGTTAAAAAGAATAGAAAACTGTCTAACAAAACAATTAAATACCGAGACTCGCCAATTTTCTTTTATTGTCCTCATAAAGAGGAGGAATTAGGAAATAAAATGTTATGTCCTGCAGGCATAGACCGGAGTGAAGTTCCACAAAAGCACATCAGGAGACGAAAAGTAGAAGTTTTGTCAGCTAGGTGGTTACTTATATTCAATTTTTCAATATTCTCAGTTCAATTTTATTCGTATAGCGCTTTGAACAGTAAACATTGCCACAGAGCGGCTCAAAAACGGATCTAAATCTGAATTTAGTGCCACCAAATAAAATGGAATTGAATCCTGAAAATCGGGCTCTGTGTCTTATATGCCTGCTTCCTCTTTCCTCTTTAATTTCTCTCTCTCTCTCTCTCTCTCTCTCTCTCTCCTTTTCCTCCTTGTCTCTCTCAGGGACACTGGCACAGGTGGAGGCCTTGAGGGAGGAGAACGACAGTCTGCGCTGTCAGCTGGACGCCTACAGGAACGAGGTGGAGCTGCTGAAGCAGGAACAGAGTAAAGCTCATCCTCCGCACAGCGAAGAAGACACGACACGCCAACAACAGCTCAGCTTCCTGCAACAAGCGCTGCAGGGCATGCAAAAGGTGCAACCAGTCCCATATCACACACACACACACACACACACACCACACTTTATTCTTAAACTATGATGAGTCTGCAAGGCGAGACCTGAATCTTGAATCTAACACACAAATAAAACTTGACATTAACAATCCAGACACACAGGAGGCTTTTAACACCTATAATAAGATCAAGAGGTTGGGCATTACAGTCTTGTGTTTGTTGTTTAATAGAGTTTTGTGCTCAGAGTGCAAAACACCAGGTGGAGATTATTCTAATGAACCACTTATCCCAACTTATCAAGGCTAATAGTAATTACAGATCTTCTGACTGAACTCATTATTTACAAAACAAACAAACTCTAAACCCTAAAGCACTGTCGAGAACAGAGGCTTATTAAAGAGTTTATTAAAGATGCTATCTATTTAAATATTTAATGGCCAGTAACATTTTGTGAATTAGCCAAGTGACATTCTTGTGATTTTGTTGAAAGAAATCTGAACGAGCCTCAAACTAAAAGCAGCTCTTGACCACCTCTAGTTTTATGGTGCTGGGTTTTGGGTGGATTTTTTTAGTATACCCCGGGCTCAGATGCCGGAGCGTCACCTTGTCTGTTATGCTGTTTGTTTGGTTTTTTTTTGTTTTGTTTTGTTTTGTTTTTCGTATTGCACAAAGTATAGAAAATTCAGCTTGAATGGTCTCCAAGTTCGAAAATGTTGCCACTGGAAGAACATGATGAAGCTGAGATAATGAATGAGTCGATACTGCTTCTAAAAGGCAAACGCTAATTACAGGACGCGAACAAATACTGAATCCGCTCCAACAAAAACTCAACCAATATTTTCTCCAACATAAGTCCAAAAAATATATATCTTTTGTTAAATATAGGTGTGCAATTATTGGCACTTTTAATCAATATTTTGTGCTACCAACCTTTGCCAAAATAACAACTCATATTTAACACCATATTTAACCGTGGGCATGAGGTACTTTTCCATATGGCTACTTCTCTGTGTGCCAAAACCACCTCTGGTGTTTATTGCCAAAAAGCTCTATTTTGGTTTCATCTGACCATAGAACCCGATGCCATGTGAAGTTCCAGTAGTGTCTGGCAAACTGAAGACACTCGAGTTTGTTTTTGGATGAGAGCAGAGGATTTTTTCGTGAAACCCTTCCAAACAACTTGTGGTGATGTAGGTGACTTCGGATTGTAGTTTTGGAGACTTTCTGACCCCAAGACGCAACTACCTTCTGCAGTTCTCCAGCTGTGATCCTTGGAGATTTTTTGTCCACTCGAACCGTCCTCTTCACAGTGTGTTGAGACAATATAGACACGTCTAATCGTTAATCTAGTAACCCTAACGCTGCTTAAAGACAAGTTCGATGAGTAATGACAGACACGTTAGGACCCTTTATTTAAAGCTCATTGTACCCATCCTCAGCGATTGGTCCTCACTCATATTTGAAAGGAGCTCTGAGTGAGTCCTGGACGGCTGCCAGTCCGCTTCACCACAACGGCGCACGAAGTGCACATAGACTGCACTCAGGATCGCCGTTAAAAACCCAAAACGAGAAACAGGAGACACTATGGCGTGGAGAGCATGTACAAACGAGAACCGTGTGGCTGCGAGCACGCCATTGAGACAGCACCAGACACGTGTTAATTAGGCAAGTAGGGTTTTATACGCAGGCATGTTCTTAGACGAAAACCACTCAGATAACCACAAAAATGTGTGTAATTAGAGTTTTCTTTCGTAAATATAGCCTGAATGATAAAACGTACTCTCCTTGGAGAACAATGTAGCCTTTGCTAAACATGAGCATGACTGAACACACTTCCTGTGGTTACTTGTATTGATTTAGGCAGACGCTTTTATCCAAAAAAAACGACTTCATTGCTCTGAGAAGGGGAAGCTTTAGGACTTTGCTCAAGGGCCCGGTGGTAGCAAGCTTAGCGGTCCCAGGATTTGAACTCCCTATCAACCATCTAGAGGCCCAAAGGGCAGAGCCTTAACACTGATGTTTAGCACACTTCAGTTTGACCTGTTCAGCTTTAAACAGGTGAGGTGTTCTGAGCAGTGTGTATAATAGCACACAGCAGCGGTTAATACCTAGCGCATCAGGCCTTACATGTTTACTCGCCTCGTAATAGTATGTTAATCATCTGACTAATCGCTCAGTTGAAGTAAACAACAAGCTTGTTCTTCTAGGATCGTGACTTAATGTGGTGTATAGTTTGTTCGGATCACATGTAACGTAAACAGAGATTGACAGTTTTAGAGCACATGTAAACAGTTCATTTGGAATCTGAATAAATTGATTTGTATTTTGCAAAAAAAAAAAAAAAAAAAAAAAAAAAAATCTCAGCATGTTCAGCTCACTAGGTTCTGATTAAAATGCAAGCGGAGTTTCATTCCTGCCACCCAAGCAGCTCTCTAATCAAACTCCTCCGGGATTAACTCGGGGCCCCCGGCTGCTTCCGTCTTCATTTTCCTGACTCGGTGAGCAGAGTTTCTCTGAATTATGGAGCAATGCAGTACAGCTGGGTTTGTTTTTTGGTTTTTTTTTCTGTGAAAACACACAGCGAGGAAATCACACACTCTGTATGTGTAGTTTATACGTACGTACGTACGTATGTGCGTGTTAAACACCATGCTGACACGACTTTACCGAGTGTGCAGTGTGGATGTAAACCAGATGGTGGTTATACAGGAGTTACGACTTGCCTTGCCTGATTTTTAATAAGCACTAACAAGCTGAGCCAGCATCCTCCACACCATCCTACTTAAGCTCAGCTCAGGGACAATAGCATGCAGGAGTGTGAACCGAGCTCACTGCCGTGCGTGTCCGTGATATCTTGGTACTAAATCCCTGTCATACATACAGTCCCCTCTGAAAGTATTGGAACGGCAAGGCCGATTCATTTGTCTGTGATATAACTTGAAGACATTTGGGTTTGAGTTTAGGATTTCAGTCTTTATATATTTAGATGCATTAAACAACATAAAACATAGAACCTTTTGTATCAGATCAACCAATTTTTAGGTGAGCAAAAGTATAGGAACGGATAAGTCTTGGTGTGAATTAAAGTAAATAACACTTAATATTTGCTTGCGTATCCCAAATATCGGGGGGGGGGGGGGGGGGGGTATGCTGCTCAATTGGTTTACGTTCTGGTGATTGACTTGGTCATTCTAAAAGCTTCCACTTACCCCCCCAATAAAGTTCTTTGTCGAGTTGGCAGTGTGTTTTGGATCGTCGAGGTTCATACAGCGGACCAAACGCGAGGCTTTTTTCCTCCACTCTGCTCCGAGTGCGTTTAACAGCACACAGACCTGCTGCTACATTTGATTTATTCATGAACACCAGGGCAGCAGCACCACCATGATGGTAATTGCAGTACCGTTTCGGACTGTCTTGTTTCTGTAGTGCACCAGAGGCACGGAGAAACAAAACACACACATGACAGAGCTCTCATCCTGTCCCCGAGCGGCTTCATGCCGAGCTGCTTTACTCTTTCTCAGAGGCGAGTTCTAATTACACTACGCTAACAAATACTAAAACAGCTCCAATAAAAACTCTCGTATTTTTTTCCCTAACATAGATAGAGTGGCTCCCTGCTCATTTTGTCACAAGTTGCCAGGGTTGGGTTTTTTTTTGGTTTTTGGTTTAAATTTCTAGTCATAACTCATCATAATTTTGCAGCTTATACAACATTTTAGTGATTGAGGTGAATTTATTCAGTCTAACCTGTGATCTGCATTCATAATGGGGTTCAGCTGGACTAGACGCAAGCAGGCCTGAATACTGCAAACCCTGTTCAATCAAATTAACATTTAAATAGAACTTTTTCAACAGCATGAAGTTGGTTTAAAGCTCTTACCCAGTAACACACTATGGCAAAGTTGAAAGAAATTCCAGAAATGATGATGAAGAAGGTGATTGAAATACATCAGTCTGGGAAGGGTTACAAAGCTACTTCAAAGGCTCTGGGACCATTATCTCCAAATGGAAAAAAAAACTCTGCACAGTAGTGAACCTTCCCAGAAGTGTCCACACAGGACTGTATATAAGCTACAGATATGGTTACGGCCCCAAATATGATAACCAGATATGGTTACGGTACCTTGACAAGAAACCTTGAATGTTACTACTGTACCGGAAACAGGCGTTTGGTTGGGTTTTTTTGGGGGTTTTTTTATCAATAGGCATGTGATTGACAGCTCAGTAGAGATGTCACTTTGCTCTGATTGGTTAGATGTCAGGGGTCCACATTTATTTGCTTTATTATGCAGTTTACAGATCCTGACGTACCACAGAGATGAGAGCGTTAACTCTAAGCAGATATTGTATTATTACACAACTGGCAAAATCTGAAAACCTTTGAGACTATGAGACTATTGGAAAAAAAAACGCCGACCGTACCTTTTTTATGTGAAAACTCGTACAGCTCAAAACACGACAAATCCTTTCAGTCAAAAATCCTGTAACGGTGAGTTGTAATATAAATAGCAATTGATTCGACATATGAATATAAGATATAAATTAGGATGTAGTAGTTGTAAACTCGCACGTGTGCAGGGAGAGCATGTGAAACTCGGCGTCTGTAATGCAGTCTCATCCCGGCGTTGTAAATAACTCCTAAGCGTGAGCCGAAATAAACCACCATTACAGATACAGAGCATATCCTTATCTCACCAGCGGGTTTGTGCAGTACTGAACGTCTTGTGTTTCATGACCCAGTTAAAGAGATATTGAATAATTATGAAGCAGATTTGTTTGTGTCGGTCGTTGGGGTTCATGACATGGGGTGTGTGGGGGTGTGTGTGTGTGTGTGTGTGTGTATAAAATGTTGCATATTTTCTGGTTTCTGCAGCAACTGCTGAAGATCCGTGATGATCTGAAACAGAGAGAGATGGAGCTGGAGAAGAGCGCAGAGGACAAGCAGCAGCTGGAGAGTCAAATCCAAAGCCTTAAAGAAAGAATTCAAGCCTTCCCCGCATCACACACCCTGCCTGTGAGTAACACACACACACACATGGACAGAGTATACACCACACACACGGCTTCGAGGAGAAGCTGCGTTACTGTTTGAGGTTTAAACTGCAGGGAAAATCTCTCCGTTCTTTAATGTGCGTGTGTGTGTGCGTGTGTGTGTGCGTGTGTGTGTTTAGGTAATTATGAGAAAATGAAGGCTGTCAGTTTGAGTACATTGTTCATTAATGAGTCTCGACTCATCAGATATTAAACAAAGAGCACAAGACTGTCCTAATGAACAAAGCTGTGGAAGATGTTTCGTCACTTAGCTTTCGAACTCACATCTGGCTGCTCGGATCGAAAACGACGTTCGTTTGTTCGTTTGGTCTTTTTTCAGCCCGCTCGTTCCGGCACTTTCCTCAGCTACTCTGTATGTGTATTTATTTGGGTTGGCTGGTTTTCCGACCGCTTAAACCCGGAGACAAAACGTACTGATTCCTCACTGATTCGGAGGTGAACGAGCAACCAGATGCCCCTGTGACCCCTCTGGAGCTCTAATAGGTTCTGAGAAAGCACCAAGGTTTGGTGTTGGTGCATTAATGAGAACAAATGACACCTCTGCAGCACACAGCGCTCACACAGCACCATCATTCACTGCCAGACACTTTCAATTAGCTCGGTTTGCACACACACACACACCGCTCTCATCAGGGACACGCCGATGATGGGACAGTGTTTATTGAGCGAGGTCCATGGGTCAAGCGAGATATCGAACCGAATGGCCACTCGAATATCGCTGAAGCTAATGTCAGAATTGCGCTTTTGGCTTGTTATCGTGTCGCGACAGGTTTGCTGAAATCTGTTTCTTTAGCAGCGTGAAGCCGTGTAGTTTTGCGTTAAGCTCTGATTTCTCACGTCGCTCAGACTAATCAGTTTTTAACCTCCTGGCTGGCTGATGGCAGATAAAGCGGCGTGGGGAGAGTGACGGAAACGTTCGGAGCTGTTGTAACAGCGATGCATCTGATCAGATGAGTTTGGGCTGAGAAGCAGTGGCAGGTGCTGAGTGGGAGAGGAAACACTGCGCACACTTAAAACCCAGATGAATCCGGCTCATTAATGGAGCCAGAGGAAATCAATTTAATGCTTGTTTTTCCTGTAGCTCCACGATAATATGAGGTGTTCATTTACACACACACACAAATATATATATATATATATATATATATATATATTTATATATATACACACTTGTTTATTTCACTCTGCTGCTTGTTTCTGCCACTCTTCATGTTCAACAGCCGAAATGATCAATAATCAGAGTTGGGAATTTATATATTCTTCTAACTTTTTCTGATGTATCGCATTACAATTTTAAATGTATGTCATTTGATTACAGTTACTGATGTCAATAAAATTACGTTACAAATGTATTGTTAAGAAAACAGTTTTAAGTAAAATGCATTTTTAAAATAAATCAGGCGTCCAGGGGCGTAACCCGGACTGGACATTGGGGGCTGTAGTCCTGAAGATTTTTTCTTTAGCCCCGAATAATTCTCCACTTGGAGCGGTTTGTCTCTATGTAACTGAACATCAGTAAAAGAATACGGCGGTTTTGTGATTTTATATCTTTAGTGAACAGAGGCGAAACCAATCAGACTAGGTTTACAGGAAAATACGTGGAAATAGTCGTGTCTTATTGGCTGACAGTCTCTCAATTCTGCCAAACGCTAGCTCACAGTGAGTGTGAGGGGAAAATGGATATACGGCGATTTATTTTTTTTAAACCGGTAAAGAAACTGAACCAGTAACATCCTCTGA
>JANDJT010000041.1:21804673-21815338 GCA_024331685.1 Stegophilus panzeri
TGTGTGAATGGGTGAATGAGACACAGTGTAAAGCGCTTTGGATAAAAGCACTATATAAGTGTGCCATTTACCATTTATTTGTAACTGTTGGTAAATTGTAGGGGTGTAACAATACACTCCGGTGATGATTCAATTTGATTCATGATACTGGCTTCACGATTCGATTCAATTTGTTTCTCAGAATATTCTGAACCTTTGACTGAATACACAAAGCCTCTGAGCTGGGGAAAATGATCGATTGAAACATAATGAGCTCCACAACAGTGCCAACAGTGCGGTGTCATTTTAACTAGAAAAAGAGCTCCAAAGTCGGCTAAAATGCCCAACTTCCACAACCTTTTGACGCTCGCCACAAAAGAATGCAGTCATGTGACCAGTGTCCGGTCTATAAATTTTAACTCTATGGAACGCACAGACTGGGAGCTCTGATGTTTAAACAGTGCTAATGTTAAGTAGTTTTATATTGTTTTTGATGCAATATCATTCCCAGTTCATGTGTTTTTTCTCTCTGTTTGGCTGTGATTGATTTATTTAGAGTCTAATTGTGTTTACATTTAAGATTTGAGTAAGGAGCAGTTTTATTTTGAATATAAGCTTTATCCATTTGAAGGTAAAGGCTAACATACGGTCTGAAAGAAAACTCTGTTTTCTTTTTTATATCAAATGATTAAAATAATAACACGCACCAAAACAAATTTGTTTTTAATAAGGATAATTGTGATAAATAAAAACAATATTGGCATTTTAGCTATTAGTGTTCATTCATTCATCTCTGAACTGTTTCCTGATGATTTCCTCTCTATTTTATTGTGAAGTTGTTATGGACAGGCCCTTTACCAGCTCAATACATTAAGCTTCATTTTGGAAAAGAAGTTAAAGATTCGGTTCAAGAGCTCTTTTTAATCATTTGAATCTCAGCTTGACTGGCGAGGAGATGCTTTTGCTGCAACTGAAGGTGGTTTGAAAATAATAAATAATGTATGAGACTCGCAGCCATCACCTGCTGTTCGATTTTTATTTATGAAATCTGTTTTTCATAAATGAACGGACAGCAGAGCACTGTGGAGGCTGGTTTATTTATTCACTGACTGACTAAGATGTCCTCACATCCTGCAAAAAGAAAGTGCAGCTGTGCAGCGAGTTTATTTACATCTGACCTTGACTTCATCAGGTAGCGTTCACAGAGTGAAACAGCTAGGAATATGTACAACAATAACGCTCCATTTAAGTGGAGAAGAAGTAAGTGGAGGTGATCAGACTTGTACTGATGTTTGTGATGTAATCCCATAGTGAAATATTAGCCCAGGAATTCCACACATCCAGTCAACTTCACATTTATGACATATAGTCTGTTCTCTGATCCGTGCTGTCCTGTTCCCACTGCGCTGTGTCCCATGCAGGCTCTGCTGATCCGAGCGTTGTTGGAGTATGCTCAGAGTTCAGAGGTGTGGCTGCCATATGGCCTGGCTTTGGTTGGAGGTATATTTCTCACTGAGTTGATTTGCTCTTGGACTATCGCTCTCGTGTGGACTATTAATTACCGCACAGCCACGCGCCTGCGAGGGGCAGCACTCACGTTTGCCTTCGAGAAAATCCTACGTCTGCGTAGCACTAAAGATATCAGCACAGGGGAGGTAAGAAAACATCCATGCCTCCCGTCCTATGCTACACAAGGCATGTGTATGATACATATTGCATGCAATCTGTGGTGCATACTGTTTCATATATTTACATACTGCATTGTTTTTGTTCTTAAATCTTAAAGGGGCAGTTTGTAATTTTCAGAGAACTCTGAAAGACCTCTGCAAGCTGAATTGCAATTGAAATGGAAATCAACCCCAACATGTCTGATAGAAGTCCATACAACACAAAAGTAGCAGAGCTCATGAGCACTGTTTCAACTGGGGGCGGAGCTAATTTCAGGGCCAGAAAAATTTTAACAGAAGACCAAAATAAAGAAACTAGCTAAATCAATTACATGGCAACACTGAGGTTTATAGTTTTGTGACACAGTCAGGTATTCCAAAAGAGGTGAAGCAGTTAGTAATCAGTAAACGTGTTTGCAGACATGCTATTCTGTGATTGGTCAGCTGCATTGTCCGTCAAATCCCTATTAAAATAGGCATTTCTTGACCAGATATCTAAGGACATATATGATTACTGCAGGTCTAGAAATACTTTAAACATTACATACTGCACCTTTAATATGAGCCATGTAGTATTAAAATCTGCCTTCAACTAGGTATAATTAAGTGATGTTTTGTGGTGTGGTATATTTAATGTCCTGTGTTGTATTTATTGTGTTATCCCATTGTTTGTATTTATTATTCTGTCTACTTTATTGTATTTATTGTAATGTCTATTGTGCACTGCCACTTTGTCTCCCTTAATCTACGTACTACATGTTATCGATTGTGTACGCTGATGTCCGTGACCTCTGTAATGTCGCACCAAGGCCTCGGAGAACGCTATTTCATTCTACTGTATATTTGTATATGGCTAGAATGACAATAAAAACTCTCTCTCTCTCTCTCTCTCTCTCTCTCTCTCTCTCGCTCTCTCTCGCTCTCTCTCGCTCTCTCTCTGACTCTTAAGAACAATTTAAAGCAGCTTTTGCTTACCAAATGTTAACAGCTTAAACTCCAAGGATTTGTTAGCAGGTCCAGACTCATTCCTCAGTCTCATAATTACCCACCTTTCCTATTGTTCCTAAGTAATTCATAGTAGTTACGGGATAATATGCCTTTTGGTCAATGGCTAAATAATAAGCTGACACTGTAAGGGTTTAACCCAATAAATGCGCACTATACCTGCATTCAAGATAATGCTCATACTATCTGTGCTTACCTCTTTCTGAGAATGTTTTTGTCAGGTCTGACCTAATTACAGTCCGATCTCAGAGTGTGATGGGAAACAGTGAGTTGAGCTAACACCATGACCTCTGTTTTTTCAGCTGATAAACATTTGCTCCAGCGACGGTCAGCGGCTGTATGATGCTGTATTGTTGGGCTGCCTGCTGGGTGGAGGACCTCTGGTGGGGCTTCTCGCCCTGTCCTACAACACCTACTTCCTGGGACCAGCCGCAATTGTTGGCTCTATCATCTTTATCATCTTCTATCCATTAATGGTAATTAATGATGCAATGTACATAATGTTTTATGTGCTAGACTGCCATGGCACTGAAATATTTAGTAATGTATATCCTATAGCATAAATATTAAGTCAAGGAAGTAAAGGAATGCTCTAAAAAATGGTGTTCCTCAGCTGTGGGCCATATATATAGCCTATATAGTCAAGCTATTCATATATCATTACACTCTCGCCTTAGAAGGAAGTCCAGTGGTAGTGAGCCAGATAATCAGCTAATAAACATGGCTGCCTAGTAAAATAGCACATATTCTGAACGGACCACTGAGAAATTAAAGTTAAGCACCTGCACAGCACAACTACGCAATATGGAATAGGAATATGGAGAACTTTCCCCCACAAAAGTATTGATACATCTACCAAACTGAAGTTGCCAATTCTGATATATCTGTTCTGTTAATCCACATATTCACTCTGCATAATCATATTACATGTCCTGTTAATTTCTAAATATTCTGGACCTTCCTAACACTCCAATGTATCCCCTTTCCATTTCATGTAGATGCTGGCCTCCCGGCTGACAGCCCACTTCCGCAAGAAATGTGTGGTAGTCACGGACCGGCGCGTCAGACTGATGAATGAGATCCTCAGCTGCATCAAGTTCATTAAGATGTACTGCTGGGAATCCGCCTTCGCCGGCAACGTCCACAGTAAGCTATAATTCCTCTCTGCTCTGCAGCTGAGTCTCCATGTTCTCACCTTCTCAGAAAGGCAGCTGCCCTTTTTCTCCTCTCATTGGCTTCTTAAAGTAACTTCTGAGATACCTTCTTTGTGAGGCTTTTCTGCATTGAATATTCCATCAATCGGGGCTTTCTAAAGTCCGTGAGCTACAAGGCTAATTTAAAAAGCATTTAACACTCTTTGGTGCTTAATGTCTGAGGAGAGATTTCACTTAGCTGGCAGCTTAGAGGAGAAGGTGGTTGTAATATATGTGAGTGATAGGCCGGGCTTTTCAGTAATCACTGCGAAAGTTCAAAGCTGCGGATTCAGCTAAGAGGCAGACTCAGGAAGCCAAATCCACATTTATACACCAGGTAAAAGAGACCGGGGACAGGAGCAGAAGCTGCAGGAACAGGCCTAAGAACACAAGCAGGACTCAGGAAAGCACTGCAGGAGAGAAAAATTGCACAGAGAGAGAGAGAGAGAGAGAGAGAGAGAGAGAGAAATTATATTTCACAAATGAGCTCATACAAGGAGATAAAACCAGGTGAACAGGTGAAACTAACAAAAAAAAGATTGAGAGTTAACAAAAAAAACAGAAAGACATTATCCAGTATAGACATTGGAAATGAAACAGATGGGGTCCAGAGAGTGGGAAGCCATAGGGCTCAGAATCACAATGCTGATACACAGTGGTGTACCTGCAATGCTATTTTGATATTTTATCAATTAAATCTAAAGCCCCATTTAACACATGCACCCTTTACTCAATAATTTAATGGACAGTAAGTGGAAATGTTTAGTGCCAGAGATATTTTTCCAGATATAACGCCATTAAATCTATTGTACAGTACAGTATGTGGGATTGCTATACATCACATGCCGTGTAACAGGATTTCATGGCGAATGTGAATTTGTAAATATATATGCATCCCAGAAAAGGCTGAAGACTGGGAGCTTGTATGAAAGAAATCCAGAACATTACAGCTAAAGGTATTTCCATAATATATCATGTTTTGTATGTGAAGACTTTGGTTCTAGTCTCGATGACTTGTTTTCACTATTGATGACCCACTTACCAGCTCAAGAATTTGACGTACAAACCGTTCACTGGAGCGGGTATAGAGTTGAGATCCGCTAATCCTAGACAGGCATGCAAAACCTCAGTCGTGGTGGGATGGGGTCATGCAGAGTTTAGTGATTTGCCTATTCTACCACACCTACTAAACCTGCTTATTAACTGGTGTGTTGAATAAGGTAAATCACTGAACTGTGCTTGATGCCAGCCCTCCAGGACTTGAACTGGACACCTTTGATTTAATATGTAATTAACCTCTTGAATATTTTAGTGTAATTTCAGTGATCAATACAGCACGGTCATGAGCAATGAGCATGAGCAATGCTATTGTCTTCAATTACCTTTCTCACACTATACTTAACTTCACATTGCCTTGTATCTGAGTTACAGGAACACATCAGTGATGCACTGAGGCTTTGTAGAGGTTATGGCCATGGCTCTGGGGGGTTTTTGGATGGAAGAAGGAACGTCGAAATTGGACGTCATCCAGCCAAATGGCTTGTTCATAGCTTTTTAGAAGACAAACACTACAGTGGTGCTAGAAGGCTGCTGCAGGGCACTTCATTCCAAACTAGCTCACAACAATCATCAGGCACTTCTTTCTAGTATAGCGCTTTGAGGCATAAAGATCAGTCTTCCCTCTCTGGTTTTCTGTCTGTGTTATGTTCAGGAGGAACAATGTCTGGCTATTATAAACGAGCGTCTCTGAGCACTCTGGGCACTAGAGATGAAAATGGGTTTGTCTCTATTCTAAATCTTCTTGACTCTTGTCTTGTGGTTTTAGAAGTTCGATCAGAGGAGAGGAAAATATTGGAAAAAGCCGGTTTAGTTCAAGGTCTCACCATTGGCGTGGCTCCCATCGTTGTTGTGATTGCCAGCGTGTGTACGTTCACTCTGCACATGGCCCTGGGCAACGATCTCACTGCAGCACAGGTATGCATGCTTTCCAAAAGTATATACTCCATATTTAGTACACATAAACAACAACCAACTACAACCTACGTCCTCTCCTTCTCTTTTGGTAAATGGTTCTCTCTGTGCATCTCTTTGTGTCTACAGGCCTTCACTGTTGTGGCTGTCTTCAACTCAATGACTTTTGCCCTAAAGATTACACCCTTGTCAGTGCGTAGTTTATCAGAGGGTGCTGTCGCCGTTAAGAGATTTCAGGTGAACTGCAAACACTTCTGTAAAGCAATCAAGCCTTGAAATCAGCTCTTTTTTGGTAGCCAGTCAGTATTTTAGACAGAGTAACTGTCCACCAAATTTCATTCAAATATGTTTTTTCTAGTCATCATGTTTGTTTTCTTAAATGTTTTAATGAGCACGACTGGAAATTTACGATATCCACCAGTGCCACGTGCATTTGGCAGGTGGTTAGATGTTCATTTTAAGTTCTGCCACCAAAACGCACACACCTACAAACTGTTTACATATTTATTTACAGATGCCACATATTAAAGCAAAACTAAAACCTACTAGCAGTTTGTTATGGCAAGGGCAAAGGTTTGCATTTCCCATTATTTTTGAAGGGATGAAAGGAAAATATATGGCATTTAAAAAAAAAAAATTTGTCTACAATTAACAGAATTCCGATATGTTAAAAATCTGAAACAAGACAACAATTCAAAATGTAAAAATTTAAATTTTGAAAAAATTGACATCTTGGAGAGTGAGAACAGATATCACATTTACAAAGAAAGATACAGACATTTAATCAGATTAACATGATTGACACCCAAATAACTCAAAATTTCATAGTAAATTATACAATTTTTGGTTTTGCCCTAGGGGGCACGATGGCTTAGTGGTTAGCACGTTTGCCTCGCAAAAGGGTTCGAATCCTGCCTCTAACCTGTGTGCATGGAGTTTGCATGTTCTCCCTGTGCTTTGGGGGTTTTCTCTGGGTACTCCGGTTTTCTCCCCCAGTCCAAAGACATGCGTTGTAGGCTGATTGGCGTTTCCAAAATGTCCATAGCGTGTGAATGTGTGTGTGATTTTGCCCTGTGATGGACTGGCCCCCCTTCCACGGTGTCCCCGTCCCCTGGGATAGGCTCCAGGCTCCCCCGTGACCCTGTGTAGGATAAGTGGTACAGAAAAGGATGGATGGATGGTTTTGTCCTAAGGGAATACTAACGTTTTTATCTATACTTATCTCTATATATTCCCTGCTACTCTTTCCTCATTCTCTTACAGAGACTCTTAATGATGGAGGACCAGGAGGTCATATTGGGCACAATGGAGGATCCTGAGAATGCTGTGGAGTTCAGAGATGCCACGCTGGCATGGAATAAAGCTCGGCCCCCACCGGCCAAAAGGGCAAAGCCACAGCCAGGCCAGAAAAGAGGAGGCATGCGTCGGGTGCTCCGGAGGGAGAAGCTGAGTCTCTACATTAGCTCAGAGGACGAGAAAGCAAAAGGAGGCCAGGAGCCCAATGCTGATCATCTACTCACGCACATGGAGCAGGAGAGCCCACAGAGCACTATCTCCTCCACCCAGAGTGTGCGTCCACCGCTGCACAAAACCCTGCACCGCGTCCAGCTTACAGTCCGCAAGGTACCACCTACATCTCACACCATGTCTCTCGCATATAGGCCAAAGGGAAATGGGTTTCTAAAACACTACAGCGCAATATGATTTAATTATGATATTAGTTTTTGTCTAATAGTTTTTAACAAGGCACCTGAACTTGTGCTAGACTTGAGGATGTTTTGACCCTAACCCGAGTTTTTTTTTTTTTGTATCAGTCCTCGGTTGAGTGTCACTGGCTGATCTGTGTGTCCACAGGGTGCATTGGTAGGAGTGTGTGGTACTGTGGGCAGTGGGAAGAGCTCATTGCTGTCTGCTCTCCTGGGACAGGTGAGAGATCACACTGCACAACAGAGCCTTTTCTCTCTGTGGTCTCTTGTGTGAAACAACCCTTTATCTCAGTGACCTTTCTGGAAGGCTGAGCTGTGCACTCAAGACAAGTGATGAAGAAAAAAAGTATTGTGCACTGCCTTGCAGGACATGGCCGTTGAGATCAGAATGGGTCAAGCTGTCTGAGACACAAAGGCTATCTTCAGCTGCAACCTGCTTCTCTTTTCTCTACAGATGACCTTACTCGGGGGATCAGTGGCAGCGAACGGGGGCTTTGCCTATGCTGCTCAGCAGGCCTGGATCCTCAACAGTTCCCTGAGGGAGAACATTTTGTTTGGGAAAGATTATGTGGAGGAAAAGTAAGACTTGCTGTCTGGAATCAGCGAGGAAGAAGTATTGCCTCATGTGCACAAATTGAGACATGTTTTAAGTCAGACTATAAATCTAAATTAGCTCTGACTTCCCTAATCTCCCTTCAGGTATAATGCTGTGCTGGAGGCATGCTGTTTAATTCCTGATATCACTGAGCTACCTTATGCCGATATGACTGAGGTAATGAGGCTCAGTGCGCTGTCGCTGGGCTTGTCATAATGACTTTCACTGAAATTTATTGCCATTTTATTGTTATTTGTTGCTATTCCCTCGGGAACTGTTGTAAATAAAAAAAAATATCTGCTGTAAGTGAAACCTCCACTGGCACACTGTGTATCTAGATTGGGGAAAGAGGAGCCAATCTGAGTGGGGGTCAAAGGCAGAGAGTGAGTCTTGCCCGGGCACTTTACAGTGACAGACCCATCCTGCTGCTGGATGATCCCCTCAGTGCCGTGGATGCTCACGTGGCTTCCCATCTCTTCCACAATGCCATTCGCAGTGCGGCAGGGGATAAGACCGTTATATTTGTTACACACCAACTGCAGGTACGTTCATGTAGAGAAACTAAGTGTACCAGTGTGTCACAGTAAACTAAAACCCTCACATGGGGATATTATTTGGAACGGTTGCTGTCCTACACAGCTCCCTAAGGACCATGAGTAATTATGTTCGCTTGTTTTCTAGCCAGCTGTATGCTCTTGCATCATTAGTTCATGTGAAAAAAAGCTTTTGCAGTTTGAGAATCAAACAAGTTTCAGATCCAGTAATGGCGATCATCATGATGGCCCACCATTTTAAGTGGGTCCAAATCAACAACCATGAATGGTAGGCGAAGTTAAACCAGATACTTTCAATCATAAAGGAAAATAGTGCATTAACACAATAAATACATGTATATACCATCCAGTATATCAACCCTTATGTGTTAGAAAAGAACTATTTGTTCTTTCTCTAACATTTAACATAGCACAATTTCAACATTTTAAAAATGTACTTGTTAAAAATCTATCGCATAATTCATAGACCTTATATTGTTAATATATGTGTGTAAATATTAATATATATGGATCATAGTTTCCAGCGGTTTCATATATGTCACACATATTATGGATTATATTAGTTATTATAAGTAATAAAAGTGTGTTGACCGAGTGTGTTGTGAATAATAATCAGCTTTGGGGTGGTGTGATGCGGCCCCACATGGAAATGAAAGAGTTCACGTTACCAACCCAAAGCTGATTATCTTCCAATAACAGCATGTTTCAAATTCTTAATCTTTATATATTAAAGAACAACATGTCATGCTTGTCATTACTTGTCACTAATGTCGTGGATCATACAGGAAACAGGTTCGTTTCTGTTATCACGTGCATTATAACAGCTATAAACAGTAGCTCTCTTCCCAGCGTGTCTGCAGTGTTTCATGAAGACTTTCCTGTGTGAAAATTTACACTAAGACTACAGCTTAAAGTTAAAGCTTTACCTCTGTCTGATACAAAGTGCTGACACTGGTGGCTCCTGGGGACTGGTGTTAAATAAAACATGTCCTCACAGAAAACTTAACTGTATCAAAAATTGTACACATTGTTAAATCTGTTCATGTGGAACGTCCACCATACAAGTCCCTGTGTAAGTTGTTGCTATATGAACAATCTCAAACAAGAAGGTTTTGCGAATTCAGTAATACTTATATTACAAGTACCTGTGTGATATTAATAAATGAATAATATACTGCATCGTTTATAAAACATATATTATAGAATGGATGCAGTTTACTGCAATGCCAAGGCCTCTGGAATGATTTAAAGTGCCCCTAGAAAACGAAATGTATCTTGGCAAATATGTTACATGATATTTTTCAGTATATCTCAGTGTTTTTCCATTGTTTAAGGTCCCAGAGAAAAGAAAGACCAGGTTACATTCCACTGTAAAGTTCTAGGGAGAGAATAAATCTTAGAGAGAGGGCAAAGGTAAGATTAACCTGTAGGAGAGAAATGGAAAGAGGAAGTGTGGAGAAAAAAAAAAGAAACTGCTCTTAATCCAAAGCATTACTTCTTTCTCTGTAAAACATGGTGGAGGGATTTTCATGGCTTGGGCGAGTACAGCTGGCACTGGAACTGGATAAATAGTCTTTACTGGAGATTCTGTTGATTTGATTCAGATTTGATTTGATTGAATTAGTGTATATACCGCGTGTGTGTGTGTGTGTGTGTGTGTGTGTGTGTTCATTTTTGTTCTGTAATTTAATATATTCATATATTCTAGATTCATTACACATAAAGTGAAGTATTGCAAGCCTTTTTTTTGTTTTAATCTGAATGATTACAGCTTACAGCTCATGGAAATCAAACATCCAGTATCGCAAAATATTAGAAAAAAGAATTTATAATGGAAAAGTTATTTAATTAAATTACAGGAAAAAATGAACTTTTCCACATTATTCAATTTTTTTGAGATGCACCTGTATAAATACCGCCTCTCACATTCAACTACTTTTATTTCCAGCAAATTTCTTAACATGTGTAAATATTTGTATTAACATAAAAACATTC
>JANDJT010000041.1:21816495-21838461 GCA_024331685.1 Stegophilus panzeri
GTGTGTGTATATATATATATATATATATATATATATATATATATATATATACATATATATGGAAAAAGTCCTGATCTGGCTCACTTTAATTTGACACTTATAGCACACAACATAGATTTGTGTTACAGTAACTTACAGTCTTACACTAAATATTTCACCAAACATGTGCACATACCTTTAATAATGCACTAATTTAGATTTAGGGATTTGAATAATAGAATAATATAAACACATTTAAATTTTTTCTTATTTAATTGCCAGTCATGTAAAATCATACAGTATATTGCTCCATGTGTCCAAAAACGTTTAATGTGCAATGTATATGATAAACTCCAGTTGCTCTAGAACATCCTTCAATTAAATTTATCTTTACTGTTTTTGTTTAATTTCAAACATTATATCATTGTTTAGTTACCTATGGACTACACTGTTGGTCTTTTTAGTTCCTTTAAATGAGTACTCCAGCGTTTTTCAATCTAATCTGTATTTACTGCACCTGCCACACATGTGATATCCAGGGGCAATAATCTCAATGCTTTTCCCTTTACTGAGAAAAGGACATATAACTGAATGTCACGATTTCCCCTCGAGCTAGCGCTGCAGCGTTGCAGTGTGCTCGGAAAACCGAAGCGCAAGCCCGTAGCGCGAGCCCGGTGCGCGAGCTCTTAGCGAACACACGCTTTTTGGTCTTCGGTGACATTGATTTTGTTTACTTTGGACACATGCGTTTGTTATGGTTATGTTCTGTCTCCGCCCCTGTTTTGTCATTGGTTGTTTGCCGAATGTGTTTCATTATAGTTTTCAGCTGTCCTGTGTTTAACCCATGATTACGTTTGTCATTTAAACCCCTCATGTCTCTTAGCACATCGCGTAGTATTGAGTTATTCTCCTTACCAAGCGGTTGTTCCTTGTTTTCGGTTTGATTCATGTTCATTGACTTTGTTCCTCGTTTCTCGTTCCGGATTCTAGCCTAGTCCAGTTTATGCCTGTTTGTAGATCGCCTGACCCATTGCCTGTTTTGACCGCGCTTCTGTATCATGATTTGGATTTGTCTGCCTGTCGCTCATAAATAAAAGTATTTTACTGCACATGCATCCGTCCAAACCTCCATTACGTAAATTACGTGATACGAATACTTATAATAGGAATCTAAGATAAGTTGTTAAAGACTACCAAAACCTAACCAAATACTCTCTCTCCACTGTCAATAATAGCAACACTAGCTAATCGTTGGCATCAGTGAGCTCATGTATGTGGAATAGGGTAGATAGCACTTTCTTCTGAGTGTGTTACACTGCACTGTGATGCAGCATGAGGAGCAATTTGTAAAGATGTGGAGGTTGGCTTCACGTGTCTTAGAGGAAACTTGTGTTTGCCCCTCCCCTGGCTAGTAGTTGTCATGTGATGGGGGAAGAGTTAGCTAGTGGTTGGGAATTTGTGAGAACAAAATGGGGGTGGGGGGGGGGTTGGTTGGTGACTGTTAAAAAGTGGAGACTTCTTAAATTACGTGGCACCTCTGCCATGCAAGCACCAGTGTAACTGTAGAAGTGATGACATGCTATAACGTATACTCATAACATAACCACAAATTCTTACCTCTGAGAAAATTACGTGCAGATTTAGAGCTTCATTTACAAATACCCTTGATGGAATTCATGAAAGCATACTACAAAAAATATGCTTCATTAACACTTTGTTCAACAACTGTCCTTAGACTTTAAATATAAGTGCGTCTCGGGTTAATATTCTAGGTAGAGTTAAATCTTCAAATTTCTTCTCTCTGGTAGTTGCACATGCACTACAGATGCAGTAGATAGATATTTGGTTGAAAAGTATTCCTTTAAAGCTTTAAGTGGTTGACTTTAATGCCTTTCTATGTTACTCCGGTCCAGATTTGCCTGGAGGGACATTATAGCATGTTATGAATCTTTATCCATGCAAGCATTCTCATATCTGCCCAGTCTTCCATCTATTTATCAACTGGTTCACTATGTTTACTTTAAATCTCTTCTCTGGCAGTACCTGGCTGAGTGTGACGAGGTGGTGTTGATGAAGGACGGGCAGATTGCGGAGCACGGCATGCATGCCCAGCTGATGGCCCGAGGTCGTGACTATGCCACGCTTTTCACCAGTGTACAGCAGGAGGTACAGTTTGCCACCACGCTTAGGGAAAACACCAGGGTCGCTCGCTCATGGAGTGCTTCACATCACCTTTTGCACAATTTATGAAGAGAGGCCTGCAAGGCCTGCTGTTTTAGAAATGTTAATTCATTCCTGATGTCTATAATTTATGAGTACATTGATCGCCGAGTGGGGTACCTTGTGTATAAGACCTTGTCACTATCATATTTAATGGCCTAACATTCATTGTTCTAGCTGTCATAATTTAGCTCATACATTGTTGCGCTTTCTCTCTCTCTTTCTCAGAACCTAGTGAGGAAAAACTTGAAAAACCAGCAGGGGGGAGAGGAGAAGGACTCGCCGCTGTGCGCTTCTGTCATCAGTACGGCAGCAAAGCAGCCCGCTGAGAGTACGAGAGGAGGTGAGAGCTGTGGAATCTGACAATAGTGCGGTATGCTTAGCTGACTTTTTTTTCAGGCAAGAAAGGACTCACAGATCTCTGCTCTTTTCTCCAAACTCTTTGATACGCTATGCCACAGACCAGCTCATGCAGGCTGAGGAGAAGGGCCATGGGGCGGTCACCTGGGCTGTCTACGCCACATACATCAAGGCTGCCGGAGGACCCCTGGCCTTCATTATCAATGTCCTGCTTTTCCTCCTCACCACAGGCAGCATAGCCTTCAGTAACTGGTGGCTCAGCCACTGGATCAAGCAGGGCAGCGGGGTGAGTGAGCCACAGCTGGAAACTTAATGCTGATTATTATAATAGAAAGATTGTAGAAGCCATTATTAAGCCATAACTGCCTCACACACCCATAGCTGTTAGCAGTGCTTGCATTTCACTGAGAAACAATCCTTTAGTGACTCTTTATAACACTAAATAAATGTGTGTTTTGCTGCTTGGCAAAAAGCGAACATCAGTCCCAGCGCTAATTAGAAATGCCACAGTGAACATAATTTTCTCAGAGGAAGAATCACAGCCCAGATGCTGGTGCTGCATCTATTTTTGACGCTGCCTTCTGTAAACAGTTTGGGATTTGTGTGTGTGTGTGTGTGTGTGTGTGTGTGTGTGTGTTTAGAATGTAACAGTATTACACGGGAACGAGAGTGTGATGAGCAACAGTATGAGACTAAACCCCCACCTTCAGTACTATTGCAGCATCTACGCCCTGTCCATGGGAGTGTTGCTGATCCTCAAGACTGTGCGGGGCGTCGTATTCGTCAAGGTAATGCTTCACCTCTGAGGTTACTGTCTAGATTTTCATGCCTCACGTCTCACCCTAGTGACAGTGGAAGAATTCCTTACAACTACATTTTAATGCATTTCAAAAAAACGTGTAAGTGTCTTTGATGTATGCCAGGGTTTTCCAACACCATTCAGAAGTTTATGAGTAGAAATCATGTGCTGAGATATCCTGTTAAAAAAAAATAGCTTAGCTCATTATCCAGCTAGCAAGCGTTAGCAGTAAACACTCTCTCAGAAAGTCTGTCAGGTTAGCACATTTTAGCTAACTGGCTCACTTTATTTGTGAAGTCAATGAGCATTTATGTATTTGTCTTCCTAAATGTTCTATGATAAATCCTGTCAGGTTAGCTCGTGTTTGCTAAATGGCTAGGCTTGATGAACATTTATGAATGTGACTTCAAAGTCCTATCAGAAATCCTGTCAGGTTAGCTCATGTATGCTAACTGGCTAGACTTAATGAACATTTATGAATTTGATTTCATTTATGAATTTGGCTCCTTAATGAATATTTGATGTGAATTACATAATATTACATTTGATTACATGACATTCAGTAATTAGTTTCAGCTAATGTGTTGCAGTCATGGAAACTTACAGTAAGGGTTACATTTTTTAAATCTTACATTCTATGGTAATTCGAGGCTAATGTTTATATCACAGTCTCCCAAACCCCCTGTTATGAAACCTCAGTCCATAGCACAGGTTAATCTGTTCTTCTCAAATATTCAGAGGTGGGTAACAGTCTGGTACACCGATACCACATTGATTCTTTGTTTGTGTCACAGTGGGGTCAGTAAACCATTAAACACAAATATATATTCTCCAAGTTAAAGAAAATCATTACCAGAGGTCATGTGTCCTGTTTTCCTTCTGCTTTTTAATAAGGGTCCATTGCACCACTGACATGGCCTTTCCTAATTGGCCTGCTTTCTCATTTTATCTGCTGTGTGTCTTCTACGTTTTTTTCTTCCTGCACTGTAATTGAAATTGCCTGCAGGCTAAATCCATTTATCTGTCCACTGCTATGGCTCTCAGCAGGAAAGGGCTTATGTGTGTTATGTCTCTATGGGTCTCCTTGCAACCTTCTTCCCCATTAAATAGGCCTGACAGTGCATTAGGGAGCTTATGGACAGCTGATGTCCTTTTGTATCCATGTGCCACTAATGTTTGGTCATTTTTAAGTTAAGGGAATGGTAATATTTAGTGTCTTTTTTTTTTATATAATAGTGACACTTGACACTTACAAAATAATATTTTATCTCCGCATACACTGTAAGAAATAGGAAATGTAAGTTCTTCCAAGTAAGTTCAGTGCGACATATGTGTGTTAGATTGTGTACATAGCTGTACAAACCTCTAGCATTCTGGGATTTTGCTCAGCCCTTGCTCGAGCCTCTGTTTCTTTGTGCCCTGGTGCTTTTCACAAGGCTTTTCTCTCTTCAATGCATTTGTATGTTTTTTTTTTTTTTTTTGTCTTCTTGTTTGCATTGTGGATTTGTTAACATTTGCACTATGAAAGGTTGTGTTTTAATAATTCATTTGTGTTTGTGTTCTGCAGTGTACCTTGCGGGCAGCCTCGGCTCTACACGATAAGCTGTTTAAAACTCTCCTCCTCAGCCCAATGCGTTTCTTTGATACAACTCCCCTAGGACGCATCCTGACTCGGTTCTCCAAAGACATGGATGAAGGTTAGTGTGAGAATTCCCCGCCAAGCCCTTCTCTTCTGTCAGCTAGATAGAGACATTTTACGCTGTTTTTCTCGCTCTCGTTGCAGTGGATGTGCGTCTGGTCATTCAGGTGGAGTTGCTGCTGCAGAACATGACATTAGTGCTCTTCTGTCTAGGAGTGGTGTGCACTGTTTTCCCATGGTTCCTGTTCTCCATCATCCCTCTTGCGGCCTTCTTCTACATCATCAATCGCATCTCTAGGTTAGGCATCACTGGCTTATATGTAATTTAAGGTTGGACCTTGAACTTGGAACTTGAACTTCCTTAGTTCCCATGTTAAAGATGTTTTTTTTTTTAGACCTCAACCGAGTGCTCGGGAGAGTGATTATGGATCTTTAATAGACTGAAACACCCTGAGAAGTGTAACCTGTGGGCTGCATCCCAATAATTTAATTCATGCATTCTTGATTCCTTGATCCTGCATCCCTCAAGACATGACCTAGAAACAGACTGAAGCCTGCTATCTTTAAGGGCATATCAATTCTTAAAATGCACTCAGAGGAATCAAGGCTTCTACCCATATGGAAATGTGGTGAATTTCCAATACATGTAACACAGTTGCAATCAAAATGAATCAACCCCCATTGCAAATCAGGTTTATTGTCAAAATTGACAGACTTTCATCTGTTTGCAATGAACAAATCAAACAAAAGCGATTGAAATAGTTCAATACAACGAATGCTTCAAGTGGTTTCCACAAATTCAACTGAAAATTCAACTTATAATGATTTCTCCAGTTTCAATTCTTTTTATGAAGATAGTGACAGATTCTGCGGTCCGGATTGAGGTTGGAAGTTCATTCCACCACTGAGGGACGGTTAGTGTGAAGGTTCTGGAAAGGGACCTTGAGCCACGCCGAGTAGGCACTACTAAGCATCGGTCGTTAACCGATCACAGATTGCGTGATGGAACGTAAACCTTAAGGAGAATGTTGAGGTAGGGGAGGTGCTGTTCCAGACAAGAACATATAATTTTGACATAGAGGGTGCACACATACATCACTATATATCCAAATTGGTTATATATATTTTGGTACATGTAACATATATGAAAGCATTTCTCGGATATATGGACATATATGGTCATATATCAGATTTCTGTATGGGTAGATCAAGGATAAACAGGAGCTTCCTACATAGAATTTTTTTATGGTGTATGAATACTCCACCTCCAGTAAATCATATGATAAGAAGAAGCACAAACACTGAATTAGTCTGTGTAATAAGGTTTCCTTGATGTTATTCAGTGAGTGATCAAACCACGTTGTGTATGAGTATCAATAAGTGAAGTTGCATTAGACTGATGCTTCATTGAGCGAGGATGTTTCATTTTGCAAACGTGATTTTTCCTGTGCTTTTTCCCCCTCTTGCCTACTTACCTCACATTTTCAGAGTAAGACATGAGGAAAGTAAACAAAGAAGTTGGTGCAATTTAAAAAAATTAAGCTCCAAGGCAATTTATAGGAAATTAACTAGGAAACTTCCCAAATGTTAGTTCAGCAACTCTATATCATCATAAAAATGGTTGAAAAGTCACCTTGAACTTGTCACGTATGGAAGTAAAGCGTTATTGCATCATAAAGTGTAAGAACCAATCAGATTCCAATATGCAAATTAGTAATGTGTAGTGTTGGGGGCATTTCTAATTTGCACCACAGAATCTGGATTACCCACAGAATTTCTTACCCAAAATAATTTTTAAAAATTTTTAAAAATTAAACCAAAGTTCGATGTAAAAAGATAATCTCCTGCACATCAGTTATTATAAAGGAATTATTTTTTACCTCTTTTGTGTTTTGTTGATTTATTAACTGTTTTATTAGTTATTCTGGTGCTGAAAATAATATAGGTGACAAATGGAAGATTATAGAAAAATTGGCAGCAGTAAGCCCAGCTGAACTTTAATTCTCCAAAGTATTTTCTCTCTAATAATGGATTTTCTAATGAACCACCAAACATTCAGCTCTCTTTTTTTTTTTTTTACCTGAAAGAACATCATTTGCAAACAACCCCTGTTTCTAGAAGCAGGGTGTTTTTGTTTTTTTTTATTCTTTTTATGTTTTGTCCATTTTCTCCCTCATTCTCATCCCAATCCCTATAATGAGAAAAGGGTGATTCATAGCAGTCCTTTTATTTGCAGCCTTTGCCCATTTCATTTCGTGTCTAAAAGTAGAAATCAGCCCACCTTTAGCCAATAAAAGCCCATCTCTCACATCGCTGCCGGCCGAGGCTGTGCTGTCCTGCTGGTTTTAGCGTTGAAGTGGCAGGGCTTATAAAAGGCCCTATAAATTAGGACTGAGGCCTCAGCAATGACACAGCCTCATCCTGAAAGCCTTCAGCAGCACACTTATTGTCCCCTGTGGGTGTCCATCTTATAAGTTACTAACCTGTCACATGGCAGGTGTGATCAGCTGGACGGCTATGATCGGTCACACTTCAGTCCTGCTTCACTGAGAATATAGTGGGACTTATTAGACACCAGGGTGAGGTGTGAGATTTTTCCAGAGTTTTTTTTTTTCTTTTCTTTTCTGTCTCAAAAGGGTGCTGATTCGTGAGCTGAAAAGGCTGGAGAACATCAGCCAATCGCCTTTCACCTCTCACCTCACCAGCAGCCTGCAGGGTCTGTCTACTATCCATGCTTATAGCAGGGGGCCAGACTTCCTTCACAGGTGAGTCTCTCACACATGGACATCCTTTTTAAAAAAAATAAATAAATAAAATTAGAGCAGATGGATTTGTACAAGAATTGTGTATCGTTTTGTCCACATATACTGTATACGTTTTCCACATTTTAACCTTGATTAAGATTACTTTATAGATTACATGTATTTACCTTGTACCTTCATATATACAAATATGTTTCCTTTTTGTGGGTTCTCATTTGTCTTTTACCCTCTTCCTGTATCTGTCTAAAATAACACTATTAACTGACACTGAAACGAGAACTAACTACTAATCAGACCTTAGTTTAGATCATTTGTTTAGATCAGATCACACATTTCTTTTATTTACTGTAGAGCCATGATTGAGTCCATGAAGTATAGCTAAGAGGTTTTAAAATAATAATAATAACAATAATAATAATAATAATAATAATAATAATAATAATAATCGCTTGTATAGATCATGATTAGTCACTGTCAAATCTGTTATAGTTGTGTGTATATATATAAATTATATATGAATTATTATAGTTATAGGCTTAATAGACTAACTTGTATGGACTCATTCACTTTAAATAAATTAATAAATTTGAATTGAACATTTTCACTAAAAGAAAAAGGTTATGCTGTTAATATGATACAAAATTTGTCGCAGGGTAAGTGATTTAGGTTCTCTGGGTGGGACGTTTGGGGATAAAACGTTCTAATTGATGCAGTATATAAATACTGGATAATACTACATACAGTATATTATTTGTATAATGTGGCTAATATATTGAAACTGCTGCAAATCAATCGGTTTATAAAATGAATATGTGCTGTGATTGTAAGGGCAGACTCTAGAACGGGATTGGGAAACGAAAGAAAGGTTCAAATGAGGGAAATGTAGATATGTAGAGAAGAAGCAAATGTTATTAAGCACTTTGTGTGTTTGTCCAGATATCAGGAGCTTTTGGACACTAACCAGGCTGCCTACTACCTATTCAGCTGTGCCATGCGCTGGCTTGCGGTGCGTTTAGACCTCATAAGCATTATACTCACCTCCGTCGTGGCTCTACTGATTGTTATCATGCATGGACATATCTCTCCAGCGTACGCCGGTCTGGCCATCTCCTATGCCGTTCAGGTGCTCAGCAATACACACACACACACACACACTTTTAAACTCATGAAGAGTCATCACCATGCCATGGTTTATTGTTATTATTGTTTATTTTGTATTTAGAGCAGCTCAATATGTTGATTGTTTAGTTACTGTTTGATAAATTTAAAATCTTAATGTATCTGAGTGCCATCTTTACCCAAATGGCTAATGCTGTTTATATGTTTAGCATGGATGTGTTTCTGACCCACTGTGACCTGCCTCTATTTCAGCTGACAGGTCTGTTTCAGTTCACGGTGAGACTTCTGTCTGAAACGGAGGCTCGGTTTACATCAGTAGAGAGGATCGATCATTACATCAAGGTGAGTGTACAAATAGACAGTATTGGAACACAGTGTTCAGTATGGGAACAGAGTGACAGTCAGAGGCCATCAGGTCATTGCACTATGGGGAAACAGTGAGCTGAGCTGAGGTGGATATCTCTGCGTGTGTGATGCTCCACAGTTGACCACACTCATATAAGCAGAACAGGAGTTCATCTCGTAAAATGCTATACCTCAGACATATTCAACTAAAACTTGATTCACTTACATAAAATCAGATGTCTGGCAAAGCAACTTACATGACAGTTACCTTTAAATGAATCACAATAAGGCTGTAATGAAGACAATTTGAAGTGATTCTGTTTTGTTTCATCACCACTTTTGACTAGTGAACAGATGAGACACTCTTTTGAGTTTTTGACACAGGGAGAATAACCACATACATGAAGGCTAGATTTGAGAAATTCACACACTAAATGTAAAAAGTAAGCCGGTTACTGTTAGTTCTCAAAAACCGTGTTGAATAGTACATAATTATATTATTTGAGACACAATGTTAGTTCATTTACTTTCTGAGGACGTTCACAACGACGCACCAGACTGCTACAGGATACATGTGGATACATACATCTTGAGTATGTATCGTTAAAAGCAAGTCTAATCCAGCCTTTAAAGCAAATCTGTGACCTTTGCATGTTTAGAACCTGGAGACGGAGGCACCTCAGCAGAGCAGAGACGCCTCTGCCCCTGCATCCGATTGGCCACAGAAGGGTAGCATCAGCTTCCAGGATGTGGAGATGCGTTATCGGCCCGAGTTACCCCTGGCTCTGAAGAACCTCACTTTCAACCTTCTCCCAGAGGAGAAAGTGGGCATTGTCGGCCGGACCGGCTCAGGTGTGTATGCTTTTTGAAGGTTTGCTCGGCAAGGTCATTTGAAATGCTGAATTGTATCAAACAAATATCATTAGTCAGTCTTGAATTACATCATTCGGTGGAAGCTATATATTTGTTACTGATTTCAGTACTGCATCAGAAATTAGTACTGTACAGTTTGATTAGCACTGATGTGAATAAGTAAAGACTTTGCCCTCTGGTTTCCTCAGGTAAATCTTCACTTGGTGTAGCACTTTTTAGGCTGGTGGAGCTCAGCGGGGGATCCATCATCATCGATGGTGTCAACATCACTCACGTAGGCCTGGAAACCTTGAGAAGCAAGCTGTCAGTCATCCCCCAAGAGCCTGTTCTCTTCCTTGGTACTGTCAGGTACTGTTTACATCACAGCCACAGCTCAGACATGCACGTGCCCGGGCCTGGAATTACAGACTGGTACAACATGTTCCTGTTTTTTCTGTGTTCAGGTCAAACCTGGACCCGTGGGGCCAGTACACGGACGCACAGGTCTGGGAGGCACTGGAGAAAACGCACATCAAAGACATGGTGAGTGATGAGTGCTCAGGTGCGGGGTTCAACAAATTACTTTCGGGTTTGTTGCCTGATGATGCCATAGCCATCTAAGGAGATCAGAGCAAACCTAACCTGGAACTCCTAAAATATATACATCAGAGGAGGAAAACTTTAAAAGACAGCACTGGTTTGTAAGTGTTTCTAGACTTGGAATAATGATCAGTGATCAAAATGATTATATTGTTGTTATATTGCAAAGGATATGGCTGGTTTCTATATTTCTTATTCATTTTCGCTTACATTTTTCTGGCCCTGAAAATGAGCTCAGCCCCCCAACCAGAACAGAGCTGCTCAGCCTTGCCCCATGTCCTTAAAGACCAACTCAAGAAGTATAGTTTCAATAGAAGGGGTGGAGTCAATCAAAAGGCGTATTAGTGTATTCACTGTTCTTTCAATTTTCCTTTCAGGTAACCAAGACAACTAAAAATTACAAACAGCTCCTTTAATTGTAAGCGATTTCGCGCAAACCGGCAGTCAGATTTGATTGCTTATCTTCAATGATCTTTGCTTCGAGTATTCTAATGATGCTGAAGTTTTACTGAATCCATACAGAGCACTAATGAATGTGCGAGTTCAGAGCTGAAAAACATCATTGCACTTGTTGGGTAAATTTGGTTGCAAAATTGGAAATCTTTATCACCATAAGATTGCTAATTATTGTCTATTTTTTTCGAAATTGAGTCTCGATAAATCCATGCTTACTCTTAGATGACTCATAAATGAATCTACATAAGAGTAATTGGGCATGCACTTACTGGGTGGTTTATTTCCTCTGTCCATTCCTCTAACTGGTGTCTGTTTGGCCACATAAACAAAATGATGAAATTAACATTTGGGAACAAGGAATCATTGATATTACCAAATAAATAAATCAGTGTGAAGAGGAAAGCTTTTTGCAAGATAGCACCAACGTGTTTTGAATACTTTGATGAAATGCAGTGGTTGCTGTAGATTTTGGCCCACACTGATTAAATGCCCTGAAGGTTTAATAGATTGCTAATGTTAGGTCATCTTTGCTTTTGGCATCCTAATGAACCCAGTCATACTGAATCCATACTTGCTCTCAGATGACTAATGAATGTGGGAGTTCAGAGCTCCCAAGACCAAAACTGATCACACCATTAGTCATGTGTAAGGACGGATCCGTTCCTCTTTCCTCGCTGATGTCGGTGGCGGGGTTTTGTTAGGTCACGTAAGCAAAATTGTGCAGTCAGCGCATGAGAATTTGCAATCACTGCTGTTAGGAATAAACAATCAGCAGTGGAGGAAAACTTTTCTAAAGATCATTTAAATGAATAATCTCTGGAAATTGCATCGCTGATGAATTAAATCGCCCAAACATATATCGCTAATGTCACTAAACCTGCAATTACTCTCAAACTACTGATGATTTCAGAGGTTCAGAACCAACAAGAACAAAATTAGCCATGCTCTTATAGCTTTTTGTGATGATTCAGTTACTTTATCTCTGGTTATGCATGTGTTTGTGAAATCACATAAACCAAGGAGGTATACATTTGCAATTAGTAAGGTTAGTAGCATTCGTGCGTATTTTAAATCCTCTGTTTAATTAAAAACACTGATTAAATAAAAGGATAGTAGAACTTCAATTATTTTTGCTTTTTGCATCTAAATTAACCAAAGCTTGAATGAAGCCACAGTTTCTCTCAGATCACCCGGGTCGCAAAACATTGTCATTCTTAAAAGTGGGCCGCATTCACAAAAAGGTTAACTTGCTGTTCTATTGTTATCTTTTGTTTATTAGTATTTTAAATTATGTTACTCAGTGAGCTTGTAACTAACCCAGGTAACCCAGTTAACTTTGGCCCAAAGTTTGGATGGCTATTTTGGGCTAAATTTTAAATAACAACACACAAACACAGTTCATAACAACTCTGCCAGCATCGAGCCAACTTTGGCACCCAACCTTGACCCAAATGAATGTCTGACATTAGTTCAACGTTAGCTGGGTTGATTTAAAGGTGGGTGAAAGTCTGCCAGCCCAACACTGGTCTCAAATTGCTAGTAAAGGTATACAGTTATGAGAGTGAGGAAGGTATATCTGGATCCACTGATGGGTTCTGGGAGTTAAATGGTAAATGGTGCACTTATATAGCACTTTTATCCAAAGCGCTTTACACTGTGTCTCATTCACCCATTCACACACACACTCACACACCAATGGTAGCAGAGCTGCCATGCAAGGCGCTAACTTGCCATCAGGAGCAGCTTGGGGTTCAGTGTCTCACCCAAGGACACTTCGGCATGAGGAGTCATTTGGGACAGGAGTTTAAGGGTTTAATGACAAGAAACATTAAGTACAAAAGACCTGATGTTATATGCAAACAGTCTGGTAGTCAGTAACAGGACCACACAGTTTCTGTTAAAGTGCTATAGAAGTGACAGTTTCACCAGAAATGATTGTAGATGGCTCATCGTGTTGAGATTTTACTTTGTACCTCCAGCTATACCGCTATACAGCTTGTCATGTTACCAAGAAGCCAGAAACAGCAAACTTCTCTGTCCTGAAGACTTTCCCATGACTGTTACAAAGCACCAACACTGGAGACTCTTTCTGTAAACATTAAACAAACATCTTAAAGAAAACTCTATCAGTTACAACCCCAATTCCAAAAAAGTTGGGACGCTGCGTAAAATGTAAAGAAAAACCGAATGCAATGATTTGCAAATCTCATAAACCCGTATGTTATTCACAATAGAACATAGAAAACGTATCAAATGTTTAAACTGAGGAAAATGTACCATTTTGAGAAAGAAAAAAAAAAGGTATTTTTTAATTTGATGGCCACAACACGTCCCAAAAAAGTTGGGACGGGGACAACAAAAGGCTGGAAAAGTAAGTGTTACTGAAAAGAAACAGCTGGAGGTTAATTGGGAACGGGTCAGTAACATGATTGGGTATAAAAAGAGTAACTTAGAGAGGCAGAGTCTTTCAGGAGTAAAGATGGGCAGAGGTTCATCCATCTGCAAAAAACTGCGTCTACAATTTGTGGAACAATTTCAGAATAGTGTTCCTCAACGTAAAGTTGTGAAGACTATGAATATCCCATCATCCTCAGTACATACTATCCTCAAAAGATTCAGAGAACCTGGAGAAATCTCTGCGCACAAGGGAACAATGATGAAAATCAATATTGCATGCCTGTGATCTTCGGGCCCTCAGGCAGCACTGCATTAAAAACAGGCCTGATTCTGTAATGGAAATCACTGCATGGGCTCAGAAACATCTCCAGGACTCAGTGTCTGTGAACGCAGCTCACCGTGCCATCCACAAATGCTGCTTAAAGCTCTAACATGCAAAGAAGAAACCATATGTGAACGTGATCCAGAAATTTCCTCAGTTTAAACATTTGATATGGTTTCTATGTTCTACTTTGAATAACATATGGGTTTATGCAATTTGCAAACCATTGCATTCTGTTTTTATTTACATTTTACACAGCGTCCCAACTTATTTGGAATTGGGGTTGTATTTCTTTTTTTAAAAATCCATTTATTATCACACTTAGATCGTATGGAGCCTTATCCATACAAGTCCTTGTGTTACTATAGAAACGATAACATATTAGAACAAACTCATGAATATAAACCTGTGATTTGTGTGATTGACGCACTACTATCAGAGGTGCTGTTGTAGAAAATGAATCAACACCATGTAACCAGTCAGATTTGAGAATTCTACAGCGATATGGTGTAATTAAATGTAATGAATTTCATAGATTTTAGGCAACACTGATTAAATGTTCTTAAGTGAGATCCCTGATATTCGAATGTTTTTGCATTTACATCCTAATGAACCCAGATGACTAATGAATTTGGGAATTTAGAGACCACTAGAGGAAAATTGGTTGTGTACTAATTAGGTGAGGATGGTTTGGCAGCTCTTTCACTGTCGATGCAAGTTATTGCATTTTACTAGTCACTAATGCGTGGAGAAAAAAACTGAACAGTAGTTCAAATTAAATGTACTTGTTCCTGGAAGATTTGGGCAACACCAGTTAAATCTTCCAAAGTTATTCTGCTGGTCTTGGATCATCTTTGTTGATTGTATTTGAATAAGTATAATCTTGTGTATACTGTACATTTGTATCTCAGATGACTGATGAATATGAGTTGTTGGTTTTTGTTTTCTGCTTTTTCATGCTGATTTTAAAAAGTCATGGCATGTTCGGATTGCTTGCAGGTAAGCCAGTTACCTCATGGCTTTGACTCTGAGGTGACGGAGAACGGAGAGAACTTCTCAGTGGGAGAGCGGCAACTGCTGTGTATGGCAAGAGCATTGCTCAGACACAGCAAGGTACCAAAACACACCTGCACACACCTGTTTATGCGAGCTAAGGGTTAGTCCGACGGTCCCGTGAGCGCATTTATGCAGGAAACATAAGCAGCCGTAGCGTCCCCCCCACCTAACCCCACGTGAACGCAGAGTCATTCCTAATAGAATATGTGCGATTCAAAACACATGCGCTAAGCTGCTAGACAACAGGAAGTTAGATTGGCAGGATATTATTACATTATGACTGTATACTGACTTATAGGGAAGGGTTTTGGATGTGGGGTTGTTGTTTTTTTTTCAAGATTGGCCATCTAAAATTGTTACCGCGTGCTGTTTTGTAGCGTTACCTATAGATTTATTTGCTGTCATCATGCACAGATGAAATTTATAGGCTGTTTATGACTATAACACGCACGTTTTGAGTTTTGTAGGTGCTAAATCTCAGCACCTTCAAAACAGTGAAACATTGCCACCACATGGCTGAAAGTCAAGCCGTGCTGGGATTTCAGTTGTTTGAGACTGCTTAAAGAAGAAGGTGAGAAAAGAGAGAGGTAGATCATAAACACAACACAATTAAGTCTTTTATGATCTAGTGTAAACTGAATTAAGCTGAATTAAAGGGTCTAGATAGTGTGTTAACTAGAGGTGCAGTTTGTATTATTTCTAGACATATAATAATAATAATAATAATAATAATAATAATAATAATAATAATATAAAAGATATTTTAGAAAATCTCTGTCATGCAGTGGGTATGTCTAGCTTCTTCATTTCAGGCTTCTGTTTACATTTTTCTGGCCTGGAAATGAGCTCCGCCTCTTTTTCTTAAAAGGCATACTCAACAGCAGGGGCAGACTCGTTTTTTTTTCGCGATCCTGATGACTTGCAATAAATAATTTTATTGCAGTTTAACCTGTCAAACAGAACGGGGCTCTAAAAATGACAAACAGCTCCTTTAATGTTTGTGTCATATGCGAATATGTTTTTGTAATTCGAACCTGTCTCTGTTAGATTTTGGTTTTAGATGAGGCAACGGCAGCCATTGACACAGAGACAGATCGGCTTATTCAGGAGACCATCCGGACCTCTTTCAGAGGCTGTACCACGCTAGTCATCGCTCACCGCCTCAATACTGTCCTCAGCTGTGACAGAGTTCTGGTACTGGACCTGGGTCAGGTCAGTGTGCATATCCAATTACTGTTTTCTCAATTACTGTTTTCTCCAGCTAAGTTTGTTTAGATTTTTTTAAGAGATGGAAACAGTTTGGCTAATGGTTGTAGCTTCAACCTGGGAACTTTTCTGAAAGGGAAACCTTCTGTTCTAAGTTTCTACACGGAACCTTTAGAGTTTCTTTAAAGTAATAAACCAGTGACCAATGGGTGCTAGATGCTCCTCCCATCCACATAAGGTCATATTACTAACACAGTTTACAGTATATTATGGTATTTAGATGCAACAGTTTACCAGCAAAACAGTTTGTTAGAAATTGTGGGAAAAGTATGTTTTCAAAGTTTTTTGGGTTTTTTTTTTTTTAAATATAAATATCTACAGTATATTATAAATAAAAGAGAGAGAGAAAAAAAAAACAGATTTTAATGTCCAAGTTAGTCCTAAACTGCCAACAATACCCATGATATACTCCAAAAAGTGTATTGCGACAATTTAGCTTAATATCCTTGTCATATTATTAATTCAAAATTATTCAACTTTTTCCCGATATACTCTATATATGCACAAGTTCAACATGGAAATTCACTGTAGGTTACTATGGTAACTGGAATTATATTTAAATAACTATTGTTGTCAAACTCTGTGCTGTGGTAGTATTGTTATTCTATTGTGGTAGCCTAGTTCATGGTAACTATGGTAACTGTAGAGTATCAGGAAAGGCTTTTTGGCTAGCTCATGAGTTTAACATTCAACACACAATGTATATAGACAGTATAGGTACACAGTCAGAGCAGAAAGCCTGTGCATCTTCTTATCTTCTATTGTTATTATTTGTTCATTAGTATCTGATGTTAATTATGTTAACCAGTGAGCTAGGAACTAACCCAGGTAACCCAACTGACTTTGTCCCAAAGTTTGGATGGCTATTTTGTGCTCAATGTTGAGCCAATGTTTGTAAAGGAGCACTTTTAATAGCAACTCATAAGTATATTTCATAACAACTCTGTGTTGAACCAACTTTAGCAACCAGCTGAATGTCTGACATTAGGTTGGCATGGTTCAATTAAAGGTGGCTGAAAGTCTGCCAGCCCAACATTGGTCTCAAATTGCTAGTAAAGGTATACAGTTATGAGAGTGAAGAAGGTATATCTGGATCCACTGATGGGTTCTGGGAGTTTAAGGGGTTAAGGGGACAAGAAAACCTATGTACAAAAGATGTTATATTATATGTAAACTGTGTGGCAGTCAGTAACAGGACCACACAATTTCAGTTGCTATGTGCCATGCAAGTGACAGTTTTTTCACTGGAAACTATTGTAGAGTCATTTCATCGAGTTGCCATTTTACCATGTACCTCTACTTCAGGCATTTTCTCACTACCATGTCAGTGTTACTGCTGTGCAGGGAACATGCAATCACCCAAAAAGCACTTTAGTGCTGGTCCTACGGTAGTCCATTTCCAATAACAGACTGAGTAGATGGGGCTGCATATCTAAAACTTACAGAACTTAACATCTAACTAACTTATTTGGGTACTCTGCATGCTTTTCCCCTGTGTGAGACAGATCCTGGAGTTTGACAGCCCACCAAATCTGCTGGCGAACGAGAGCTCGTGTTTCCGTGCCATGATGGAGGCAGTGAACAGGACTGCCGGCCATTCGGAGAGATCCTGAGCAGCTGTTGGGCACGCCACTGGGCACAAGACTGAGCTCTCGGCCAAACCTCGCCTCACAGCATTAAGCTGCTGGACAAGAAGATGTTTGTTCAGTGATTAGATCAGTGTCCATGTTATTGTCCAATGTTGCCCAGTGTTGTCCTGAACTGACTAGTTCAGTGTATTTTTAAATTCACAAGTGACTCGGAAAGTGATTGATAATCGTTATTAGAGTGTTTACTAATTACTGAAAAGCCATGTTTTGTGAAGCATGTTTGAAAAACACCAGCCAAGTCCTAATGAACATATGAAAGGTTTTAGATGGTCATATAACGTGTCATATATTGCAAAGAGCCTGGGCTCAGTTCCAGTAATAGAACTTTAAAGTCGCATTAAGTTTCAGTATTTTTTGAGAGGGAAGTTCTGTTGTTGAAATGCATTAGAAATTAGGACAATTTCAGTTATGAATATTTGCGCTGCGTACGTAATGGCAAACGTTTTTCAAATAAGGTTCTTATAATGCAGGCAGAAGCAAATTTTGCACAAGAGCAAGCCATTCAATTTCAGTATTTAATGAGAAATGGCCTTTGAAGTATTTATGATATTTGCAATAAATATGCGGTGCTTTACAAAAGCTGCAAAAATGCACAAGATGGCATGCGGTCCGTGAAGTAGCAAAAGAACAAGGAAAAAAAAAACCACACGGGTCAGTCGTTCCATTGAAGTCAATACTACAAAGCAGAATATGCCTCTGATGGTTTATGGTTTATATGTTGTGCCTAATGCATTGTGCAATCAGTGTCTGTGTTTTGGAGATGGAAAGCTGCAGCTGGTATTTTATCTTCAGCTTTCTCGAGTGCTTTGAGATTCCTGGTGCTGTCCTCTTTTTCAGCTCTGTTCCACCGCTGGTCTTACATGTGGTTGCTAAATCAAGACGTTTAAATGAGTCAGTCCTCTCAGGATGAACGGAGTCTGTAGAGGCTTTCACGGGAAGCTCTAATGAATCCTTTTTTTTTTTTTTTTTTTTTTACAAACCCACCTGATATGAAACTTGTTTTGTGTATGAATGAGTTTCGTTCTGTCAAATCTCAATTGCCCCATTAGAGTCTTTCCTTAAAATGCAGTTTGTAAGGCAAAACAATTACGCATGTGTGGGTGACTAAAATCACACGATAATGAATATTGTAAATGTAGGAGGCCATTTTTCTCTTTGCCATGCTCCAATATTCAGACATTCCTCTGGGAGAGGCCTTGATGGAAGCTGAATGTTTAATTACACTGAGGAAGAAAGCTATTTGCTGTGTGATTGATTATTGTTTATGTCGAAATTAGACACATGAAGTTGATTTCCGTTGGACTGAAATTGTATTGAAGTTTTCTTGTTGTATCAGTGTTTTTTTTTGGGGGGGGGGGTTTTACACATTTGCCATAAAAATGCTTTTTTTGATTAAAGGTATTTTTATACATTAAAATCCTCCCATTTTTATTAACTATTATGCACTCACTGTCCATTATTATTAACTATTATACACGTATACTATTAACTATTATACACATATACTAATGTCCGTTATTAATAACTATTATACACGTACACACTCACTGTCCGCTTTATTAGAACACCAGTACACCTGCACATTCATTGCAGTTCTCTAATCAGCCAATCATGTGGTCCAGCTGACACTGGATACTCCTTCCAAAAATGTTAAACAAACATATCTCAGAAAACCTAATTTGTTTATGTGAAACGTCCTCCATAGAAGTCTCTTGTTATAGAAATTATAATATATTAGAATGAGTGCAACCTTGTAGCTGGAACTACTGTCAGAGCTGCTGTTATAGAAAATTAATCAGCACCTTCTGACCAATCGGAATCGAGAGTTCAACAACACTGTGGTATAAAACTTTGTACATACACTCTATGAAAACAAGATGCTAACTTAGGACTTAAACGTACAGATGATTGTCACCGGGTTAGTGCCCTTTAAGGTACATCCTTTGTAGGCCACCTTCAGTTTGAAAAGCAGAATTGTAGAGAAAGACCATTAACATCATTAAGATACATAACTGCACCATAAGGATCACTGCTGTGCCTGTTATGTTACACTATGTTACACTGGAATAATAATGTACCTAGACAGTACCTTTAATATAGTTCAATATTAATTTGTAACAACAATTAATTCTCCTGAGGTTTTTTTTTGACATCCTAGGTTTTGGATGAGCATGCTTCTTCTATACTTTACATTTCTACTGAATAAATACAGTGGTGCTTGAAAGTTTGTGAACCCTTTAGAGTTTTTTTTAAATTGTTGATGCTCATCAATCTGTGAAGGGTTATAAGGCCATCTCCAAACAATGTGAAATTCACCATTCTACAGTGAGAAGGACTGTTTACAAATGGAGAACCTTCAAGACTGTTGCCAGTCTTCCCAGGACTGGGTGTCCCAGGAAATTCAGTCCAAGGTCAGACTGTTAAATGCTCTGAGATATAAAGAAAAACACAAGAGCCACATCACGTGCCCTACAGGCCTCTGTACACACATTAAATGTTTGTGTTTATGACAACACAATCAGAAAAAGACTGAAGAAGTATGGATTTCATGGAAGGGTGGCTATGAAAAAGCCTCTTCTCTCCAAAAACAACATGGAGCACATGTTTATATGGCGCTCATAAGGAAGATATGGAGGTTTGAACAAACAACAAAAGATTTGGAACAATATCCTTTGGACTGATGAAACCAAGGTGGAGATGTTTGGTCATCATGGACACGGGAAACTTGCAGTCATTGAGACAACCATGAACTCCACTTTACACCACAATATGCTTGAGATGAATGTGATCTTTCCAGTAGCTGAAACTGGGCTAAAACTGGATCATGCAACAGCACAATGATCCCAAGCACATCAGCAAGTCGACATCTGAATATCTAAAGAAGAAAAAATTAAGGCGTTGGAATGGCCAAGTCAACGTCCAGACCTCAAACCCCAAGCGATGCTGTGGTAGAATCTTAAGTGAGCTGTGCATAAACAAATGCCGTCAAACATCAATGAACTGAAGCAATGTTGTAAAGAAGAATGGGCCAAAATTTCTCCAAAACGATGAGAGAGACTGATAAACTCCTACAGAAAATATTTGCCTCAAGGTATGGTTGCTAAAATTGGTTCTACACGTTACTGAACTATAGGCTGGACTTATTTTTTGCACCTGGTTTCTGAATGTTGGTTTTACTTTTTGGGGAACAGTGACTACATATTGAAATCTGTTGTGTTTTTTGTTGTCACCTGAGGTTCTTTCTTTGTTTAAAGAAGTTAGTGAGGACCACAAAATTGTTATTTAGGTCCTGATAAATAAAAACATGGAATTGAAGGAGGGTGTACTTTCTTTTTCCCATGACTGTAGGTCTAATTGACTTATATGAATTGTATGGGTTTACAATTTTGTCTAATATGTTTCCAAAAGGATGTTGTTCATTCCCTAATCTTGAAACTTAAAGACAAGCCTAAATAATGTCAAATAGAAATGACTGCAATTCTAGTAATATTAGGAAAAATACTCTTAGTACAAAGTCTTTCAAATCTCAGTGCAACTGGTTTGGGTTCTGTGTGTGGAAAGTTCAGGAATAAAATTAGCCTGTGCTGAGATTATAATGTTTTATACTGGAACTAGTTAAAGAACCTTCTCTAGGTTTTCAAAGTGGAGTCTTTGGACTCTCAGGAGTCCTTGAAGCAGCTCCACCATCACAGGAGGCAACCAGGGAAGCTGTGTTGGACTCAGGTCAGGTGAGGGGCCCCAGGAGGGTTTGGTATGCCACTGACCATCTGAAATGATCAAACTGTGCTGTACATAGTCAAGGTCTATGTATCATTTGCAACTCATCCGATAAGTTAATATTTCCCCTATTTTGTTAAATGATTTGACTATAAGTTGAGGACACGGTGGCTTAGTGGTTAGCATCATTGCCTCACACCTCCAGTGTTGGGGGTTCAATTCCCAATTAAATAAATGAGACAAAAATATTACACTTGGTCATTTATTTATTGAGGGAAATGATCCAAAATATCTGTGAGTGGCAAAAGTATGTGAACCTTTGCGTTCAGTATCTGGTGTGACCCCCTCGTGTTTCTGGTAACTGTTGATCAGTCCTGCACATCGGCTTGGAGGAATTTTAGCCCGTTCCTCAGTACAGAACAGCTTCA
>JANDJT010000041.1:21842987-21862127 GCA_024331685.1 Stegophilus panzeri
GTGTGTGTATTAATGTGTGGGTGTGTGTGTATTAATGTGTGTGTGTGTGTGTGTGTGTGTGTGTGTGTGTATTAATGTGTGGGTGTGTGTGTGTGTGTGTGTGTGTGTAGGTGCTGTGGGTGGTACCGAATGAGGTTCTCCGGTGGAGCTCCATCGTGGTGGCTCTGTGTTTGTCCGGCTCGGTTCTGGTGCTGACGTTCTGGCCGGTGATGAGAGATGACAGGCCGCGGGTCGTCCTCGCCGTTCTCTCTGCCGTCGTCACGCTGCACGTTTTACTCGCCATCGGCTGTAAGGTCCGGTTTCACACCTCACGTCTGATCAGCACGTAAACACATCATTTTACTACACGGAACTAGTCTCACTGTGAAACAGCAGCGTGTAACATTACACACACACACACACACACACACACACACACACACACACTGCTGTAACAAGTGTATAGAGCGTCGTTAGTGCCCTATAAGGTGTTGTAAACCTCTTTTTTTTCCAGGTGTGTTTTTTCAGCACTTATGAAAGCGAGACTGCTGAAAAACCTGCAGCACAAACCAACATGGCCCAAAACCTAACAGCCACAAAGACACACTGAGGTACACACGCACACACACACACACACACACACACACACACACACACACACACAGAGTGTGTGAGGAAGGTTATGAATAAAAAGTCCATGCTTATCTTAGCCGTGCATTTCGAAACGTTTAACATTAAAGCGAATGTGTTTACACAAATAATTTATATTTAATCTTCAGTTGCTGCAACGTCATTACATGAAATTCTGCAGGATAATATTTGACAAAAATATATTTAAAAAAAAATTTAAATCAGGGGGTAAACACTACAAGTATCAACGCCTGTGTTACCACTGTCTAAGCCATCTGTTATTTCATGTAGAAATTTTAGCTTTTGTGAGTATTGCCTGTGGTTGATTTTAAAGTTCTTAAATAAGCTCAGTTTTTATTTTATTTATCTTTTTTAATGACCGCTCGTTTATATTTGTATACTTTGGGATCATTTAAAAGGGTTATCTTTATTTCAGACTGTCTATTAAATCATCAGCAGCCCTGCTTTTATTGTGTCACAGAAGTGAACAGTGCATCAGATTGCAGCCTTAAAGATCCTGAAGCTCATGACCAGAAAAGTGTACAGAGTGTATCACATGATTTGTGGATGTGGGCGGAGCCTCTGAGTCAGGCCTAAAAGGAGCGTCGGTTAATTTGCTTAGTCAGTTTTCCCTTTTTATTATGCATTGATTTTTAATAAAAGTTACTCATAAAATACCCTATATAGTTTGTAGAGGTTTGTTTTTGCTGTATTTTATTTTTTTAAGCTGATGAAAATGTCAAACCGTACGACTCACTTGCGCACCGCGAAGCTGCGCTCCGGAGAGCCGATCGCATCCGCACACGATCTCAGAATTGTTTTACAAGTTCTCTCCTTCCTCAAGATCGTGTTCTTCTTCTTCAGTTGCAGGTTCTCTTGTTGCTTCGTTCTACAGAATCGTGTTTCACACAGACGAGGTCGTAGGTCAACCGAACGACACGAGATCAGGAGTGTGTGTGTGTGTGTGTGTGTGTGTGTGTGTGTGTTTTCTGACATAAAGTTACTGATGTACATTTTGTTTCTTTCATTTTTTTTATTTTTACATGGAACGTCTAATACGTCGCTAATCAGACTTTAAATAAACCATGTGGTGTTTATAGATTTGGGTGAGAGATTATATAAAGAGCAAAATATGAATGTTTGTCAACTTGTGTATGTTAGAATTAAACGATGTCTTCCAAAAGATTACTGTTGTGTTTTAGACACTTTCTGACTTAATAATAATAATAATAATAATAATAATAATAATACTGTGTATAGCATGTTGCTCAGTCTGAATGCCAAACGTCTTAGTACATTTTTGATAGTTAATAACTTTATTATTAGCTATTATTTATTATTGCTCATATATTACTCTTCTTTTTGGGACACTGACATTTACTTAAAAAATTTTAGCACTAACTATATGTGCCTTCTTTAAATATTACTGTTTCTCTGTAAACATTTGAATGTTTTACAGATATGTCCTTTGCTTTGTAATAAATACTGTTCATGTAAAAAAAACAAACAAAAAAAAAAAACACACAAATGTGAGCTACAAGGTGGATTTATTAAAATTTATTTCATGCTGAAAAAATTACATTGAAATACATTTTCTCAGTATCTATAGCTCTGGGTGGTTGTTGTTGTTGTTGTTGTTGTTGTTTAATTTGAACCTGAATTTTTCTAACCACGAACGGATTTGATGAAATTCTTTCATATATCACCTTTTTGTGGTGGTCCAGAAAGTCACATTTAACCTCTAATTTGCACATTTTTACTAGACGAGCTTTGTAATAATTAAACTTTTTTACTCTTTTCAAGCATTTATATCTTAATAGAAAATCATCTTACTTGATAAGATTACATAAAATTAGAAAGGAAAAAGCTCTAGTAACAAATAAGCTCTTTATGTCTCTGTAACGAGGTGGTGAAAGCAGGGTCAAGGTCACAGCAAGGTCGAATGTCTGAAATTGTTTTTCTTCAATAGCTTCTTCCTCAGTTAAAGTATATTTTAAAGGTATTTCAGGCGTACACATTGGTGAGAAGAATCATGTTATCATGTTTATAATAATCTCAAATCTGAAATATTACAAATGTTTTACTTGTTAAATTATTATTCACAGTGTAATGACTGATCTAAAGAAACTGTGGCATTTAGTGTTTATCTGGAGAGTTAGACGTGGCAGACAGTCAGAATTAATCCCAGGTCAAAGTTTTAATCAGAGGTTATAGTTTTATTTACTGTTTTTTAAGACCATGTTTAAATGCAAGTGGCTCAAAACAACTGCAATTGAAATTTAACTCAGACTGAACTTAAATAGAAATGAAACTGGAATTGAGATTAAATTAAAATAAAAAAAAAAAAAACACAAAATGAAAGTACACTGGATTTAATTTATCCGTGTTGTCGCAGTTCACCCTGTGAGATTATGAAGTCAGCAGCAGTATTTTTTAGGTGTGAAATTATAAATTAGGTTTTTATGGCTCATCACATTCCTGTTCTCCTGTTCCTCTTCATGGCATGAGAACATAAATAACGGAGATACAGAACCACAGAACGTTTCCTAATTACCACAAAGCAGAAAAATAGTGTCACTTGAAACTGTCTGCTCGAGGCGTGTCCTAATTAATGGTTATTCTAAACTGGGCCTAAAGTTACACTCGAGCTGCTTCCCGAACCTCCGAGCTTCAGGTTCATGCTGCATCACCGTGCACGTGTGAAACACCTCGTCTTTTTGGATTATCAGGTTCACAGTGTGATTCTTCAGATTCTTGAGCTGAAATAACAACCACTTGAGGATAAATTTGACCTCAAGATCAGCAACGGAGGTCATGAGTTTGCTCTCTCGTGTTTAGATGGTTGATCGACACCTATTATGATGATGGCTAGAAAAGTATCTGTACATGACACACAAAAACTGGTGGAGCAATACCGCTCGGAACGAGATGAGGCCGTTCAGCGTGAGCATGCCCTCAAGGAGAAACTGAGACAATACGAATCGAGGACAAAGTCGACCGAGACTGTCAAACAGAAACTCAAAACCCTGACGTTGGAGAACAAAGAGCTCAGGAGGCAGGTGAAAACGCTAAGGACCGAGATCGGCCTGGAGTCAAGCCCACATTTTCAAGGAAAAACCACTAAGGACATCATCAGTGACTTGCAGGAGAAAGAGCGAGAGTGCAATGCGCTGGCGGAAAAGGCCGGAAGGTTGAACCTGACCATCGACGAACTGTCATCCGAGCTGGCCAACGCGGTCACCTCCAAAACTTTGCTGGAGGAAAAAGTCCAGTCGCTTCAGCTCAACCTCAAGGACATGACCAACAACCAGCGCCGCCTGCTGAAGCTGTGGGAGGATAAAAAAGCTCAGCGTGAGCCCATCCTGCTGCCTGCCATCACGCAGAGAACAGTACAGAAACCGCTGGCCCATAAAGCTGTCCAGACCGACATGTCCATCAGCTCCACGCATATCCTCCCCGCAAACGTGTTCGAAACCAGACTGAGATGGGAACCTGAGAAAAACAGGAACCTGGAGAGAAGAAACATCACGTTACCCAACGGCAGCCATTCAAAATGAGAATACATCACTGACGTTAATGGCAATTGGGAATGAATAAGGCCTGGTTTATTTCCAAATAATTTGACTTGTCCCAGAAGCAAAGGAAATATACATCTACATATTTTACTTCAGTGTACTGGGAAATTCTGTAGGGATATAAGGGATATATATGTACATCTATTTTTCTCCAATACGGAAGGGTTTACTTAGGCTGGATTTTTACATTTATTAACATTAACGACATTTTGGTCGCCGTCATGTTGTTATTTTAATCATAAATGAAATCTGTAAAATTATCTATGCCGTGAACACGATATATATATATTTTTTTGTTTGTTTGTTTTCATTTGCTTGTTTCTTAAACCGAAAAAAATCATTAAAAACCCATTACTCACTTTATCAATTTATTTATATAAGCATTTCATTTATTAATTAATTCATTATTAATTCGAATCGAAAAAAGATGGAGAAGACACTTTTTCTTTTTCTTTTTTTTTTTTCTCAGGCAATATTTTTAGCCGCCTCCATGTTGGGGTCCTTTGAATGTGTGGCGCGGAATGTCGCGTATTCACTTTACCAGTTTTGAAACAGTCACACTGTCGACATGTGATATATATGTATATATATATATATTTTTTTTTAAAAACAATTTAACTTTATTTTGATGTCGTTATTGTAAAAAATGTTTTCCTTCAATCAGAATTGCTGGTTTATACGGAAGGTAAGGATTATTTAAAGATATTTAGCGATAATGGTGCTAATTACAGTTGAACTTAAAGTTAGCTGCATGTAAATAAAGGGAAATATTATAATTATTAATGTTAATCATGATTTAAGTTCATAAATATCACATAATTAGGAAATATCCCATTGAAGAAAAGATGTGTTCAGACTTTAAAAGCATTTCAGAGTTGTTGAAAAACTGTCATTTGTACGGTAGTGTAGGATTTATTTCAGATTTATTTATTTATTTATTTTACATTAAGAAATATTTATTTGGCTTTAGACTTCGCAGTAGTTAAATATCTACTTTGGTAGTGATTTTATTTAGCTAGAAGTTCTCTGTTAGCACAGTTTTGTGTTTGGAAAGTGGATAGTCATGTTTAAAATATCACTTTATATGAGTTTAAGTATAGATGTGGATGAAATGTTGTTGTTGTTGTTGTTGTTGTTGTTGTTATTATTATACACGTGCAGAAAACACTTGGAAAATGTGTGTGTGTGTGTGTTGTAGGTTGTGAGATGGAGAGCTGTAGCCAGTATCGGGTGGTCAATGCTGCTGCTGCCTCCCATCACCTCTCTGCTCATCTTCTTCATCAGGTTCAGTGTGTTTCACCCCACACACTGGCTCTCGGGTACATTCACGCACACACACACATACACACACACGTGTGCGCACACACATACACACTCACTTTGTTGTCTCTCTGTCTGTCTGCTTTGTGTCTGAGTCAATCATAATTTATTTATTTATTCTCTTTCTATTGAGCATCTGATATTTTTCTGTGTATGTGTCTCGCTGTCTCTCTCTCTGTATCTCTCTCTGTCTCTCTCTGTCTCTCTCTCTGTCTCTCAGTACGTTTACACGGACAACAATAATCCGATATTAAGACGATACTCTGATTAAGAAACTAGCATGTAAACAGAGATTATTGATGACCTTAATCCGATTAAAGTCATACTCGAAGTAAACGTGGGACGGCGTGGCGCGGGGACGTAATGACGTGTGCCGTTAATCGATCTACGTTCTATAACACGTAAAACCTGAACATGAGAGGAGTATTCTAAAAGCGACTCATGTAAACACCTTAATCAGAATATTGTCTTATTCAGAATAAGGTCAATAATTACATTACTGCTGTCCGTGTAAACGTAGTCAATGTTATCATATGTGAATTAAATACTCAGCAATACTCAACTAATGTTAACAGTTTGAAGTGTTCCCAATATATTTTATTGCTGCAGTTCTAATGTCTTTTTAAAAATAAATGACACGTATATGCTTATGTATTCTATATGAATCATTTCCGGTTATAAAGTTTAACCTGTATACGAACACTTACCGATAGCAAGATGGAGTCTGTGACCGAAACACTGACGTCGGGTCCATCCGTTTATTTCCACCGCCCGTATTGTGTTAGCCGCACCGGGTCAGACCCCGGTCCGAACAAGCCGTGTTTTCTCCCGTACGGTCGATGGGGAAAGTATGACATTTGTAAACAACGACTCTTTAATTCAAAATCCTCGCGTACGAAACGAACCGCGAGAGATTCCGGTCCTGCCGGACCACATGCCGGTTGTCGTCGCGTAATAATTCCACATCTTCCGTACAGTTTTTGAATGGCTTGAGTGAAGAACATTCGAGAGGGAATGCGATATGTTTTATCGAGCGTCAGGATAAGATTCTTAAGACCGTCGTTTGTGACGGCGTGCAATCAGCACCATGTCTTTAGCCAGGTAACTTGTTATGGCGTCAAAACTTTCTGATCCAAACTAATTCCAAACGTAAGTCGTGGGCAGGACTTTGCTCTTCTACAGACACACTTTGTAGCGGAGTTGAACAGCTCCCGCTCGTCTTTTTCCAAATAGCGTTCTTGGCTCATTCACTCAGCATGTGCGGTGTTAATGCCTCCTATCGGTTAAACGCTGCGTTAAACGTAAAGTGCTCAGGAAGCAAACCGTCAACGACGACGTGGATGCTTGTTACCGTATTTGATGGTCCTTAACCGAAATAATCACAGCGCTTACGATTTGAAACTCGCACCCTTTCAAATCGCGATTTCGGTTTAAAAACGATTAATCGTACAGCCTTACTTCGTGCTACCTCGCTTTGCCAGGATAACAGCTCTGAGCCTTCTCCTATAACGCCTGATGAGGTTGGAGAATACATGGCGATGGATCTGAGACCGTCCCTCCATACAGAAGCTCTCCAGATCCTTCATATTTCGAGGTCCACGCTGGTGGACTCTCTTCGGTTCATCCCACAGGTTTTCTCTGGGGTTCAAGTCAGGGGACTGGGATGGCCATAAAATGAAGTCTTTATTCACAAAGTATCTTCCCGACGCGCATTCACGAGCGATCCACCACGCGAGCGTCGTGTTGACGCGAGAGCGGATTCAAAAACCGCAAGTCCTCCTCTTTGGCGAAATCTGCAGACATCTTTGTAACAAAGATTGTTCTATGTGACTCAGTTTGTGTACAGCGTTCCTCTTCCTCGTCCCGACGTATCGAGGACGTTCTACATTACACGACGGGACCCGGAGACGACATTCTTCTGTCCGCTCTCGCGCCAACGCAACACGCACGCGCCGTGGTTCTCTCGCAGAAGATATTTTTGTGAATAAATTTGTGACTTCATTTCATTTGAGTTTATTTTGGTGCACAAACAGCATTCATATCACTTCGTTAAATTGGGATTAAACCACTGGAGTCATATGGGTCACTTTTACGATGTCTTTATGAACTTTCCAGAGCTTGAAAGTTTTGATTACTGGACTGTAAATGGAGAGATAATCCCAGGTTTCATTAAAAATGTCTTCATGTGTGTTCTAAAGACGGACGAACGTGTTATGGGTTTGGAACGACATGAGGAGGAGTAACTGATGATGGAATTTTCATTTTTGTGTGAACTATCACTTTCAGTCTTTCAGACCGTTGAAAGCTTAAGTGCGCCGTCGTGTCTCTGCCTCTTGTCTGGACGAGGATGTGACCGTGCAGCCGGAGTCTGATTAAAAACGGGACTGATCTGTGGTTAACTCTGTTTCATTATGAGGTGTTGTTATCCAGCGACCCGATCAAACCGTGACCTCCACTACGTGAGGAAATCGCACGTATCTTGCCAGGTTTTAGTCATCTGTAGACAGTCTGACTGTTTTTCCTGCTCTTTGTCACGTGATCTTTACAGGCAAGAAGCCAAGACAAGTTTAGAAAGCGTCCCTAAATAAAAAAAAAAACATTTCCCATCTGTTTTCGTCAAACACGTTTGTTTTGTTACAGCGCGCACACACGCTTCACTTTCCCCACGCATACGCGGACTCTCACTGTAATTTGTAGCGATTTCATGCAGAGAGAAGTTAAAAACGCAGACAAGCTCTGTTTCTCTTCATCCAGAAGACTGGTAATCAGAGCAGGGTTTTAAAAATTCAAACACTGACTGAAATGGGGAAAACTGGGTACGCTACGTTCACACACGCAGCGATTTGTATCGCTGCAAGTCGCTGTATTATGAAGTCGCCAGTAGGCGTTCCTACGACTGGTTGCCATAGAAACGTTTATCAGCAGCGGGTGGCGCAACTAGCATTCCACTTTTGACGACAAAACGGTTTTCTTGCCGCTGAAATGAAACGTTCTGGAGGGAGAGCGTCCGTATATAATATTCACCAGTGCGTGTGTGTCATATCCTACGAGATGAAGGAGAAGCTGTGTGTGTGTGTGTGTGTGTGTGTGTGTGTGTGTGTGTGCGCTCTTTGCCGCTGAGGTCATCGTGGTCAGCATGGCGGATCACGTGCGCTCCACCGTCTTCACTCCCATTGGTAGTCGCTCCGAATTTGCATAAAGTTAACATTTTCTCATCTCTGTCACGTCGCTGGCCACGCCCACGTCCAGTCACCGACGGTCGCTGTCGCTCACATCGCCCGTAGTGGCCAGCTCTCGCTGAAATCGAGTAGTCTCCGGTCGCTTTGTTGCTGCGAGTCGAGTCCTTGTGCATGTGAACGTAGCTCTAGTGTCTGTACTCGATAATAGTGGATAAGTACATAAATAAGTACGCGATTCGAGACGAGATGTTAGTTTGTTCATTCAGTTCTGGACACGCGGTCACTTGATGCTGTACTGCGTCCTCTTTACGCTGTTATTGCACCACGCAGACGCGTCACTTTCGTGTGCAAAAGACGCGGCAAAAGTCCGCAGGATACACGCGGCGGCGTCTCGCATACACAAATGCATAGTCGTTATCGGCGAGTATAAATGATCCTTTAAGGCAGAGACGGCAAAGTGTGTTATTGGCATTATATGCATTATTTTTAATGGATGCACAAAAAGCGGCGAATTAAACTACAGTCCTAAATGAATAATATATATTCTGGTGTGTGTCTGTGTGTATTAGGGTCTTTTCAGTCAACAAACAGTTGTGTAAAGTTTTAGTCTTAAGTTTATATTTGTAACACTCAGTTTGTGGGTTTAATTTTAAATATAAGGGGAAAAAATGGCACTGAAGGTTTGCCCCGCCCCATCTGATTAATCGAAAAACAATAGTAGTCCAACTAATCGATTATGAAAATAATCGTTAGTTGCAGCCCTGGTGTTTTCCCAGACTGCCACCTGTTTCCCCTCTGTACTCGATCAGGAAGTGTCATTAGTGCTTCACTTGAATGTAGTGTAGTTTGTGCTGTAGTTTTATGCACAGCCTCTGAAATGTTTCCTCACATTGTTGTTGTTGTTGTTGTTGTTGTTGTTGTTGTTGTTTAGGATGAATTGACCGCATTGAACGTCAAGCAAGGATTCAATAACCAGCCGGCCGTATCAGGGGACGAACATGGCAGTGCTAAAAATGTCAACTTTAACCCCTCTAAGGTAAGTTTCTTAAAATAGCACTCATTAAACGTGTGTGTGTGTGTGTGTGTGTGTGTGTGTGTGTGTGTGGGGTACAACCCATCCACAGAGCTTGTTCTGAATGTAGAGCGCCGTATTGCTTCTCCTTTTCAGATTAGTTCCAACTTCAGCAGCATCATTGCAGAAAAGCTGCGCTGCAACACCTTCCCGGACACGGGCAAGAGGAAGCCACAGGTCAACCAGAAGGACAACTTCTGGCTGGTCACGGCGCGCTCTCAGAGCTCCATTAACAACTGGTTTACAGATTTGGCTGGGACTAAACCTCTCACTCAGCTGGCTAAGAAGGTTGGATTACATCTGTTGGGTTTTAGGTTATTGATCAGTGCCGCAAACACGACGGAGAACCGGCTAGAGAGCAGAGCTGTGTCACATACGTGGTGTTTAGAAGTTCTACTTCTATCTCGAGGACGTTATTTTCCCAACCAAAGGCGAATCGTTTGGTGTGTGTACACGGCACAGAGACGAGCGTTGGTTACTCTGAACGTTCAGCTTCGTTGTCATTAGCTTTTAGCTCATTTTCGACAAAAACGAGCACTGATTCTCGGCTGCGGTGTTGAATCGGTAATCAACCGAACCGCTGCAGCTTGTGATGTAGCTGAGAAACCACAACCTTCTCTGTCCTTAAGATTCTCCTGTGCCTTTAATCTTACCGACTTACAGTTCTGACACTGGAGACTCCTTCCATAATGTTACATAAACATCTCCTCACAGAAAACTGATCAAAACGCATCAGCTTACCGTAGCAATCATTATACGTTTTCTTTGGTACAGTTACACAATCCAGGGGGGAAAAAATGTCATTAATATTTTATTTATTTTATTTATTTATTTATATTTTTTCAATGCTAGTGTTGTGATTTCGATATAATGTGATTTATTTATTTATTTATTTATTTTTAATCTTTTTGCGATTTCGATTTAACATGCGATTTAAAAAAAAAAAATTATATTAAAAAAAAAAAAAAAAACATTTGGACAGCATTGATATTGAGATTTAACGTGATTATAAAATAAAATAAACACATTTTGACGGCATTGCGATTGGGATTTTTAACATGCGATTTTTAATTATTTTGCCAACATTGAGATTTCATTTTAACATGCGTGTTTTTTTGTTTTTTTATTATTATTATTATAATTTTTTTTTTTTTGCCATTAGCAATTTCATTGCTATTTCGATATAACATGCGATTTTTAAAAATTTGTATTAAAAAAAATTGGACAGCATTGATATTGAGATTTAACGTGATTTTAAAATAAAATAAACACATTTCGACAGCATTGAGATTTCAATTTAACATACACTTTTTTAAATTATTATTATTATCTTTTTGCCATTTCGATTTAATGTGTTTTTTTTTTATTATTATTATAATAATTTTTTTTTTATTATTATTATTTATTATAATCTTAATACTTTTTGTGTGTATTTGAATGCACCAGGTCCCTATCTTCAGTAAGAAAGAGGAGGTTTTCGGATATCTGGCCAAATACTCCGTGCCAGTTATGCGTTCTGCATGGATGATCAAAATGACGTGTGCATATCATGCAGCCATAACCGAGACTAAAGTCAAGAAGAGGCACGTCATTGACGCATGCATAGGTAAATGTGCTAGTTACGTTGTGTGTGTGTGTGTGTGTGTGTGTTAACGTCCCACGGCATCTTATAATCCGCAGCTGGCGATTTAAAGGTCTTTCGTTGTCGTACTGGGTAAATAGACCGTCTCTCGGTTTTCTCACGTGTCTGCAGAATGGACTCAGATCATTACGAAGTACCTCTGCGAGCAGCTGCAGAAGGTGGCGGAGTTTTACCGGCAGTCTCCCAGCCAGGGCTGCGGCTCTCCTCTGCCCGCTCCTCCGTCCGAGGTGGAGACGGCAATGAAGCAGTGGGAGTACAACGAGAAACTGGCCATGTTCATGTTTCAGGTGAGTCGAGCGGTTCTCAGTAGGGAATGGGGCTGATGTACAAGACCGTGATTGCCTTCAGGTTTCACACAGCATCATGTGAAGAACTAATTTTACTATTCAACTGCTATTTTAATACTTATATTTTTGTATTCAAAGTCAAAAACATCCACATTCAAAAGTTTAGGAACTCCTTTCCTAACATTTCTGATCAAAATGTCCCCGGTGTTGCTTGATGTCTAAAAACTGGTCAGGACAAATCTGCATTTTTTTTTTTTTATTGAATTTCTAATAACAATGTAATATCATGTAAAAGTAATATCCCCTTTCTATATATGTCCCGTATTTTGGTGGGGGGCGGGGCAGGCACCTCCACACCTCCGGGGTTGGGGATTCGAATACTCTGTGATGGGTTGGCACCCCATCCAGGGTGTCCCCTGCTTTGTGCCCCGAGTCCCCCGGGGTAGGCTCCAGGCTCCTCGCAACCCAGTGTAGCATAAGCGGTACGGAAAATGGATGGATGTCGTTATTAGCTGTTATAATAACCGGCACTCTTCTGCGAAGGATTTCCACTATTTTCTCATTCAGCCACAAGAGCATTAGTGAGATCAGGCACTGATGTCAGGTGAGGAGGTCTGGGGTGCAGTCGGTGTTCCAGTTCATCCCAAAGGTGTGCAGTGGGGTTGAGGTCAGGGCTCTGTTCAGGACGCTCGAGTTCTTCCACTCCAACTTTCTCAAACCATGTCTTCATGGAGCTCGCTTTGTGTTGTCATGCTGGAAGAGGTTTGAGTCTCTTAGTGCCAGTGAAGGGAAAATGTAACCCTACAACATACAAAGACATTCTCTATAACCATGCGCTTCCAGCTTTGGAAGTTTGTAGAAGAACCACACATGGGTTTGATGGTCAGGTGTCTACAAACATTTGGCCTTATAGTGTATCACATGAGTCTCTAATTCTATACTGCCACAAACAGAAGGAACACCAGCACTAGCATTACATTATGCCACTTTCTTAAGTAGAGAAAAATCATACAGTGTAAAATTAAAAGGCTGAATCTCAAACTGCTTCTTATTCACTGTATGTACTCACTGCATAGGGTATAAGAGAAGCCATGTAGAGCGGTATATGCCATATAGTGACTCTAAAAATAGCAAAGGGATTAAGAGACTAAATCTGGAATGGGATGTTCAACAAGCACCTGAGGGAGTGATGGTCAGGTGTCCACAAACTTTTTGGCCATGTAGTGTATATTTAAAATAAAAAAAAAAGCGATATGTTTTAACTTGGGAGCCATACAAACGCATACATTTTCGCTTTGCAGGACGGCATGTTAGACCGACACGAGTTCCTGACGTGGGTCCTGGAATGCTTTGAAAAGATTCGTCCAGGAGAGGACGAGCTTCTGAAGTTACTGCTGCCGCTGCTTCTACAGGTCAGTCAGTGTAATTATCACCCCACACGCTGCGTTGCCTTGCGCCGGGTCTGAGCGGTCATCAGGAGCACTAATCGGACGTCCTCGTCATCTTTGCTATCATTTCAAATGTGATGAAATGACGATCGTTGCCGTGTCTCTTTTTCCCTGTCCAGTACTCTGGGGAGTTTGTGCAGTCGGCCTATTTGTCTCGGAGGCTGGCGTATTTCTGCACACGGCGCCTCAACTTGCTGTTAAGTGATGGGAGTATAGGGCCCAGCTCAGGAGGACACCCACCACACGGCATCGCCGGTCAGCCAGGCAACGCTCTACCCACCACCCCCACGTCCCAGCCTGCAGGGGCAACACAGCCCCAAACACCCTTCACTGACTTTTACATCTGCCCCCAGCACCGGCCTGTGGTGTTCGGCCTCAGCTGCATGCTCCAGGTGCAGATGTTAATGTCTTTTACACAATAACAAAGATGCTCTGGTTTGTTTTTGTTTTGTTTTTTTAGTTGGTAAACGTTCTGCACATATCTGAATAATACCCAACTAGACGTTGAAAGCGACTGTGTTGTCATTATGGTGGTAAATGCACTTATATAGCGCTTATTTAATCTTAGCAGTTCTACGAAGCGCTTTACACTGTGTCTCATTCACCCGTTCACGCACACTCACACCAACGGTAGCAGAGCTGCCATGCAAGGCTCTAACTTGCCATCGGGAGCAACTTGGGGTCTTGCCCAAGGACATTTCGGCGTCATGTCGAACCGGGAATAGAACCAACCCTATAATTAGTGGACAACTTTATCTACCACGTGAGCCACAGTCGCACCGCGTAAATCCAGCTGGGAAGACGTGTTGAGCATGATTAACAGTCCTTCGTTTGGCATTTTGGCGCAACAATTTAGATACAATGAAATTAGTGACTGGAAAGTTCTTTGAGGGTTTATTTGTAAATTTCACAAACAGAAAATCCACAGTGATAAAATTGTATATATTTTTAAAAAATACAGCTGATTGTTTACAAAAACACGACAATGCTAAACAACTTAATTATGAACCCCATATAACACCCACCCCACCCCGGCGAGGATAATACATTATTTTGTGTGGGATTTTTAAAAAAAAGTACCAGTTTAAAAAATTCACGCAGGCTTGGTAATAAATTAATAAATTAGCACAGTGTTGTTTCTGGTGACACGAACAGCACCACAAAATCATAAATATTTTTTTTATTTATTATTCTGTCATATTTTGTTATGTTCAGCGTTTGTGTGTATGGTGTTGCGAGTAGTGTGAAACAACAATGTGCATAATCAGCAACAACTTTGGCAGCTTTATTCCCCTGAACCGTTCGTGTTGGTGCTGCCTTTCAGCAGGTACACAAAAAAAAAAAATCCCCCACAAAACTGGAAGCGTAGATTCTAATCTTCTGGTAATTGTGCCTCGGTAAAAGTACCTAAGTGTTTTGAAAAGACTGTGAAATCTTTCCGAAGCAGTCGTGATGAGATATAATGAGCAACGCTTCTCATAAGCACCCTGTGTCCAAGAGAGCAGCTCTGGTCCTCACGCCGAGTCCAAGCAGTTCAAAATGAAAGGAATTTATCATCCAGGCAGCGTAATGAAGCTCGTAATGACGGCCCATAGGCTCCAGTTAGAATTATGTAAATGAGAGCCGAGTTGTTGGCTGTTTCGGTGTGGAGTAATGTTCTAAATTTGTTCCTAATTATATAACGGTTTTTCCTGTTCCTGTCCCGTGCAGAGCATTGTGCTGTGCTGCCCTAGCGCTCTGGTGTGGCACTACTCGCTTACAGACAGTCGGAATAAGACCGGATCTCCGCTGGACCTTCTGCCCATCGCTCCCTCAAACCTGCCCATGCCAGGCGCCAATAGCACCTTCAACCAGCAGGTATGATATCCTGCTTAAAAGCTTATAACGGTTTAATTCAAGTTCAAGTTGCTTTGTCATTTCAGCCATATACAGCTGGTACAGTACACAGTGAAACGAAACAACGTTCCTCCGGGACCACGGTGCTACGTAAAACACCACACTAACCACACGAGACGACGCGGAACTAAATAAGATCTACACATTTCTACATAAAGTGGACGTGCAAACGTGTGCAAACAACACAATACAGTACGATACTACTAAAACAGGACAATAGGTACAGTTAGTGACAGTGTAGCGCCGACCAGTATACAGTTTTAGAGTGGAAGTGTCCGATATAACAGGTAGTGCAAATAGATTACGTTTACATGGATAGCAATAATCTCGGTACCTTTTAGCAGACGGCGACGTATTCCGAGAGAATACGTTTACACGCACAAATCTTTGCATGAAATCCCGCAGATACAGATTAAGAGCTTTCGGTTAACGTTCACATCAAGCATCACACAGAACGGTGTGGGTTCCAGGCTGGTTTGAATATTTCAGACACTGCTAATCTGCTGGGATTTTCACACAACGGGGTCTAGAGTTCGAACAGAACGGTGCGGGAAGCATCCAGGAAGCAGCAGTGCCGTGTTGTGTTGATGAGAGAGGTCCGAGGAGAATGACCGGACTGGTTCACGCTGAGCAGTAACTCAAAGAATCGCTCTTCACAACTATGGTGAGCAGAAAAGCTTCTGCATACAGCAGAAGACTGTATCTGGTTCCAGTCCTGTCCGTCAGGAAGAGAGGAGTCTGAGGCTCCAGTGGGCACAGGTTCACCGAAACCAGACAGTTGATGGTTTGGCGCGTCAGTAATATTATGCGATGTTGGCGTTTTTCTGATGTCATCGTGGAACGATCCGAGGCCGTGAATTCGGTGGAACGGATGTAGCGTATCCAAGGATACAGCTGTAATACTGAGAAACGCAGGGTTAAATGTGCAGTGCGTTTGTGGTCATGCTGCGATTTTCCCCGCAGGTCCGTGCTAAAGTGAGGGAAATCGAGGAGCAGATCAAGGAGAGGGGGCAGGCGGTGGAGTTTCGCTGGTCCTTTGATAAATGTCAGGAAACAACAGCAGGTAAGTTCACGGCAAGTTTTGCACCGCTGGATTGTTGCTCTGCCTTTTTAACGCGCCCCTGTCCCCTACATAATGGGTGGAAAATTGCTGTTGTATAAGAGGAATAAAACGTATTGAGGTTTGCCGTTATGGGAAAATAATCAGTGTCGGTGAGAGTAACTCTGCTTTACGCCGTGTCACGTTGTTGATTATTTTAACTCTAACGAGACGGCCCCTCGCGCCAGCCGAACGAAGCAGTTTAGTTTTTCTTAGATCCACCGAAACTTCTTATTTAGCATCCGTGTGGAAACATCATGTTTTCTGTCCGCGTGTCTGGACAGGCTTCACAATCGGCCGGGTCCTGCACACACTGGAGGTTCTGGACAACCACAGCTTCGAGAAGTCCGACTTCAGTAATTCTCTGGACTCGCTCTACAACCGGATCTTCGGCTCAGGCCAGAGCAAAGACGGACACGAGGTAACGAGGTGTTTGCTTTCCTTTTCCCTTCAAGCCCGTTTCATTTCATTCGCATAATATATTCTTAGATATTTTTCCGATACTTTTTGTCTTGTTTTTTTTTTTTTTCGTTTGGTAGTTGAGTCCGGACGACGACGCAGTGGTCACTCTGCTGTGCGAGTGGGCTGTGTGCTGTAAACGCTCGGGGAGGCACAGAGCGATGGTGGTGGCCAAGCTGTTAGAAAAGAGGCAGACCGAGATCGAGGCAGAGGTTCGAACTTTTACTGATACGCCTTAATAGTGTTGTTTTTAATAAATACTTTTGTGGGGAAAATTCTGCCACTAGCTTCAACGTAAGCATTTTTATTTCAATTTAAAACTTAAAGTAATGCATGGAGTATTAGAGAAGTGTTGTTTTTGTATGATTTTAGAGGTGGATTCAGGGATTTTTAGGATATATTTTTACATCAGGGGGGGAAAAAAAAAAATCCTAAAACAAACCTCAGTCTGCAAATTGAAGGAAAAATAAACCAATGATTTGAATTACTATCTAATCACTTGTCTGTCCATCATGTTGCCTGGTACCTGATGGGAATAAGCTGCGTTTGTGTGGCGCTTCATCTGACTAACTAGATCACTGACTTCACCTTTTTGAAGTTTTTCATGATCTAAACGGGTCGACGCACTTAACGAGTACATTTCTTCTTCGTTCTCGTCGATGTGCCTTCTCAGAGGTGCGGGGAGTCGGAGGTGGTGGACGAGAAGGGCTCTGTGTCTTCCGGCTCTCTCTCAGCCGCCACTCTGCCCGTCTTCCAGGACGTTCTGCTGCAGTTCCTGGACACTCAGGCCCCCATCCTTAGTGAGTCACACTCCACCCACTCGTGCACGCATCCTCATTTATGTAGTAGAACGTACATTTCTATTCGTTTTATGCACGGTGTGACTGAATGCCTTTACACATAGACACTCTGTATTTCACCGTGTTGTTGATTTATATCAGCGGCTTCAGTAGCTGCGTTCCGGCTCTGCATCGCAGTCTTTAGGTAGCTGTTACAGTCATGAATAAACCATCACACGTCTGGTGACCTCGTGCACCTCGTGTCTCTCTCTGTGCAGCCGAGCCCGGTAACGAGAGCGAGCGCGTGGAGTTCTCTAACCTGGTGCTGCTCTTCTGCGAGCTCATCCGTCACGACGTCTTTTCCCACAACATCTACATGTGCACGCTCATCTCCCGTGGCGACCTGGCCTCCGATTCCCACCTTCCCCGCCCACGTTCCCCAAGCGACGAGCCCTCTGACGAGTCGGAACGCAAAGAGCAGGACACAGGAAGCGGGGTGAAAATGGAGGCATGTAAACGCTTGGTTTGATCTGCGTGTTTCTGGTTCATTTATGATGACCTAGTTTGGGAAATGAATGTTTTTTGTTTTGTTTTTTTCCTTTCCTCTACCGCTTCCCTCTAGGACACTGGTCTGTCTGAGCCAATGGAAATTGATAACAACTCCAGCGCCAATTTTGATGAGGTGGGTTATAACCACGGAACGTGATATCCAGCTCAAAAAAATGCTGTTTATTAGATTTTACCAGAGGAGATTAATATGATGTAGTTTATGAAGAATTTGACTGGGCGATTGATATCATGACGTCGCTGTAATTCGCCTCAGTGACCACAGATAGACGATCGTACGGCTGCAGCACATGCGTCTGTTGCTAGGTTTAGTTATTACGTTACCGTGAGATTCATTAAAAAGGCTACTTTTAACGCCCGAGCTCAAAATCTGTGAAAATCCGACATCGCTAATTAAAAATCCCAGATTTAGAATTGATTTAGTTGAAATACATCCGGGTTTTGACCAGCTGTAGTGCCTAAACTGAGCGTTCTGGCTTGTCTTTGAGCAGATGTTATCTCCCCCGATGCACTGTGAGGCGAAGGGAAGCCCCTCTCCAGAAAAAGCTGCCCCGGAGCAGGATGGGAAGAGCACGGCCAAGGAGAAGGGTTTGGACCCGACTTTCCCGCAGGTGTACGAGCAGCCGCGCCACATCCAGTATGCTACGCACTTCCCCATCCCTCAGGTGAGATCTATTCCCCTACACGTGGCGTGTTTAGGAAGGTCATGGTTTAGACCCGCGGAGGTCCGTGTCGGAGTGATGGGAACTGGAAGAAGTGAACGCAGGTATTGCTGGACCAAAGTAGGGGAAACTAATAATACAGTTAACACCTCCTAGTTTTAAGGCAGGATTTATTGCATTTATATTTTGCCGAGTTCCAGCGTTCCTCCGAGTACTCCAGTTTCCTCCCACATCCCAAAAACCTGCCTGTCGGTGGACTGGCTCAAATTAATTCTCCCTGCCTGTGAATGTTTGTCTGCATGGTGCCATGCGATGGACTGGCATCACACGCAGGGTGTAGTCTCGCCTCGCACCCGGTGTTCCTGAGAACATGACCAGAATATAGTTACTGAGATGACTGGAAGGCAAACAGAAAGGAAGCAAGGGAAGGAAAATTTAAAGGAGGTTACGAAAGGAAGGACGATGAAAGAAGCGAACTAAATAAAGGAAGGACAATTGAAGGAAGGAAGGGAAAGGATAAAAAAGGAAAGGGGGGGGGGGGGGGGG
>JANDJT010000041.1:21893639-21907554 GCA_024331685.1 Stegophilus panzeri
TTTAAACATTTGATACGTTTTCTATGTTCTATTGTGAATAACATACGGGTTTATGAGATTTGCAAATCATTGCATTCTGTTTTTCTTTACATTTTACGCAGCGTCCCAACTTTTTTGGAATCGGAGTTGTATTTAATCATTCAAAGCATTTTAGTGAAAAGAATCATTTTAGCTATAAGAAGCTAATTCATTATAGTAGTTTGGTCACAGCCGTTGTTGTAAGCTTTAAAGGAGACCTATTATGCCCCTTTTTACAAGATGTAATATGTCTCAGGTGTCCCCAAAATGTGCCTGTGAAGTTTCCGCTCATAATACCCCACGGATCATTTATTACACCATGCTGTAAATGCTCCTTTGTGGGTGTGTATATAAGGCTCTGATGCCGGGAGTAATAAAAAACGGACACATTTTGTTGTGGACAAATTTGATTAATTTTGGACGTCTCCGGTTTTTTTTTTATTTGTTGTTTGGAGTGTTACTTTTGGGTTCAGTTTTGATGTATATCTTTTTTTTATTTACGTTAATATTTATTATATATTAATATTTCTATATTTATTTCATTTTTAAAAAGTACAATACATTTTCATGGTACAGTCAGTACTGTTTATTTTTGTAATAAAGTTCAGCAATATTTTACTTTTGAGTGTTATAATTATCAGTTTTAAAATCAGTTGATTTAATCTGCAGGTACTGACCAACATATTTATCGGTATCGGTATAATCCACTATCGGTCGACCTCCATCAGAGATCGCGTCAATATTGCCTGAGCCCGTGAAGCCAGGAATCAAATTCAAAAAGCGGATCAGCGCCTCCATTAAATAAATCTCTCTCTCTCTCTCTCTTTCTCTCTCTCTCTCTCTCTCTCTATATATATATATATATATATATTAGACCCTTTTGAACTTAGACTCTTGTGTTTTTGTCGCCTCCACAGCAACAAGCTCAGCAGCAGCAGCAGGTGCAGCAGCAGCAGGTGCAGGTGCAGCAGGTGCAGGTGCAGCAGCAGGTCCCCTCTCAGCAGGTGCAGCAGTCACAGCAGGTCCAGCAGCAGCAGGTCCAGCAGCAGCAGCAGCAGGTGGGCACGGCGCAGCCTCCCGGCCAGCCCCAGAGTCAGGCCCTGGGCATGCAGCCGCTTCCTCCACAGCAGCCCTTGGTGAGCAGCCGTTTAGCGGCGATTCAGCTTGTCTAATGACAGAGGAACTGACTATGACTGGAGACAGTGGCTTCTAAATTATACAGTGGTTCCCGTGACAACCATGAATGGCAAAATATCATTGTTATAATGACATTCAAAATGACCGTGTGTGTGTATTTGTGTTTCAGTTCCTTCGACAGGGGCAGGGCATGCAGCAGACGCAACAGCAACAACAGACCGCCGCTTTGGTCAGACAACTCCAACAGCAGCTGTCAAGTAAGTCCACGAATACAGGGTTGTCATGCCAACCATGAAACCACTGATGAAGTTATTTAGTAATATTTTCATAACCACTGTTTGTTTATTTATTTATTTAGACTGGCATTGTTAGACTTTTACGGTTAGTCACAGTGTACGTTAGGACAGTTTACTCCCCGTTGATTCTTTTCAAAATACAGAGAGTTTCTTACAGTCTACCGTTCTACAGTTCATTTATTTGTTTCTTATTTTTAACCTAATCAAGTTCCTTGGTCCAGGGGTTCTCATTCCGTGATAATATATCATAACCCTCCTCCCTGTGGACTCGCTGTAAATCATACTACTTCAAAACCTCCTTTTCTCCACAAAGACACTGCACTGAAAACCCTTTGGCTGTGTGATCCGCTAACGTCGTAAACACGTTAGTATTAGATACTGGTTTTACACTGCTCGAGCTAGCTGTCCCTCTTGCAGTTTGTGTCATTTTATCATACACCACGGTTACTTAACGCACAGAAGGACCAGAACTAAACCAAACTACTGTGTATTTTTGGTCTAGTCGTTTTGCTTAGCATGTCATCCTTCCTCACAGCCACACTCTTTCAGCGTAAGAAATTTTATGGAACGGTCCTTCTCACAAGAAATAACAATAATTACGGGATTTAATCTTTTTGTTCCGTTTTGATTTTTGTCATATGCTGTGTACGCAAAGACACTTTTTGTATTAGAAAACACCCCTATGACAGACTCTTTTGAGACGGACTGCAAAAAAAAAAAAAAAGTACTCATATTTACGAAGGGTGCCAATATTAGTGGAGGGCACTGTATATACAACTACTTTATATGACTAGATTAGGGGATGGGGCAGTGGTGGCTCAGTGGTTAAAGGCTCTGGGTTACTGATCAGAAGGTCAGGAGTTCAAGCCCCAGCACTGCCAAGCTACCACTGTTGGGCCCCTGGGCGAGGCCCTTAACCCTCAACTGCTCAGTTGTATAAATGAGATAAACGTAAGTCACTCTGGATAACGGCGTCTGCCAAATGCCGTAAATGTAAACATAGATTAAATGTAAGGAATTTGTAAGCTGAGAAGACTAGCCCAAGTTGACGAGTAGGAATTTCCAGTTGAGGGGGTGTTTTCTTTGGCTGTTACTAGGAATTACAAATCGCCGCATAAAACTCGTAACTAGGAAAAACCAAAAACGCCCCCTGAACTCGGAAAGTCTCCTGAAACAGACATCAAATCCACGTGGTTGCTCACGGCATCAGAAGTAAACAAAGAAGCACTTTTTTTTTTTTTTTTTTTTTTTTTTTTTTTTTTTAACCTGTAGAAGTATTTGCTTTAGATCAATCGACGTACACATATTTGCTTGTTAATTCTAGAACATTAACCACACGGTTCAATTCAGAGGAAAATATACATCACTGATAAGTTAGATGGCTAGCTAACAAAGTTTTCTAACAAAACTTTTAACATGTTTTTCCCCCCATTTTGTAGCTTGAGGTAAAAAAATGACGTGATTCCAAGTTCAGACTTCCCACTTCCAAGTTAAGTCGATCGCAATAATAAATGTAATAATGTTGATAATGTTGGGTTATAATTTCCACCGAACTCCATCGAGCCATTGGTTTAGTCAGTCGTAGCACAGGAGGCGGGGTTTGTCAGAAAATGGGAAGGGGTGGGGGGAGTATTTTCTATGAGGAAATATGTTTATTGTCCATCGTTGGTGCTTCTACACTGCCTTTGTTTTTAATTAATACATAAAATGCATTCAGTCATGTTTTAATCAAATACGTTTCCCCACACAGGCACACAGCCGGGACAGAACACCAACTCGTATTACCCCAAGTACGAGTGAGTCCTGCGTGGCCCTTCTGACACGGACCGGGCGATTCCAGAGTCCTTGAGAGCTGGGAGGCCCTCAGACACGAGAGACTGATTCCCAGCTGATCCGATATCTGACCACAGTGCTGTTTCTAGGAATAAAACCTCTTTCAGATTTTATGTAATTCCACGATGGTCTGAGGGATGGGGCTGTGAACTGGTGATCTTGAAGCGCAAGGAAGGACTTTATGTAAAAAAAAAAAAACAAACAACAACAACAAAAAAACACACACAACACAAAAAAAAAACATGAAATGATGAGAGTAATGCAGTGTTTATTTTATTTTACTTTGTACAATTTTTCAGTTTCGTGTATTCTCATTAAAAAAAAAGAAAAGTCGTGTCAATTTTTAGATCTTGTCCCAGACTGAAAAGTGGATTTATCACAAACTAATATAAAAAAATAATAATAAGGCATCATGACTGAACTCACACACACCTCTCCACCAACACACTGTAGTACAACAATCATTATAAATACACGTTTATCCAGAAAACAAAAATATTCCCAGATATTAAATCTCAGTGGAGCAGACAAGACACAGATGGATAGATAGATAGATAGACGGATTTTACGCCGAGACGTTTGCTCCTTTCTTATTTCTAGTGGAGACGATGCTAATCTTGCTAACAAATAAGGAATGCTTATAGCTACGGGGTTAGCAGTGTGCAAACTGCACACCTAAATCATTACACCCAGGTGACCGTATGTCCTTGGAACTAAAAACAGTAGTATCTTTAAGCCAAATTAGATTCTTTCTCGTAGTTTGGCATCACGCAAACGTCAGGCTCCAACAGGAAGCGCTGCCCAAATCATAACGGTAGATTTATACATGACTGGATGTTAATAGATCTGAAATACTGCTCTTTTATGAGGTAGAAGTCTGTTTGATGGTAAATTGACCGGTAGCTGGAAACAATCCTTGCTTACTAGTAGGATTTGGGCAATATGGCGATATATTTAAAGACGTTTCGATGCGTACGACAATCTATAGGTTTGGTATCAAACTGCCAGTGAAACAGTAATGATGCGCGTTAAAACCAATGTCATGGAAATTTAATTGACTTTCACACTGAAAAGCTGGAGGAAAAGATCGAGTATCAAACGTTGATCAAGCAAAGTTTCTAATTGTTATTAAGATTCCTACGGTTTGTAACATGAGGTGAGCTCGGGCTACTGTTTGTACAGGTTTCCTCAGGGTTCTCCGGTTTCCTCCCACCTCCCAGAAACATCCAGTAGGTGGAGTGGTGACTCTAAATTAGCCCTAGATGTGAATGTGTGTGAGAACGGTGTGCATTTAGACGTTCCAGTAGAAAACTGAAGCAAGCGTTCGACACGGAACACGTCTTGGCTGATCGACTACGTTTAGGGAAAATGATGTATGCTGAACTATCAGTATGTTTAGAACTCTCAGTAGTCATCACATTTGATTGCGTGTGTACTGCAGTTGTTCACCAGCAAATACGCTTTCCTCCAGTCCACCTCTAGTGCTCAGAGTTTATTTTCAGGTTTTTAAACTTTTACAATAGTATATTCTTTTCCTCAAAATATACGGCGAGACATTCGAATCTTTCCTTTACTTAGACTTTGGGGGGGGGGGGGGGGGGGGGGGTTGGGGGGTGTTTTTTTTGGGGTTTTTTTTGGTCATTTTTCTGCTTTTTGGTTCGGTTTGCTCCTCTCAATACGATTGTAAAGCACGCCAGTGTCTGGACCTAGCACTCTTCCTTCGTAAGGACAGTGTTTTCCTTCATACTTGGACAGGAAGTCGAGTGCATTATCCCAGCTCCTCTCGTCAGACCTGACCCCCAGCCTGGACAGGATTTTATCCGCTACCACAGGCACAGCGGGCTGCAGGAGAATGCCGTAGATCCTGAGACACTCCATAGACACATGCAGTATGGTGTCATGCCAGAGTTTATCCTCGGTGTCAGTGCGGTCGAGTTTCCATGGCGCGTGTCTCTGGACGAAGCTGTTGGTCAGACGTACGCACAAGCTGATGGCTTCCAGTGCTTTATACATGCGCAGCTGCTCAAAGTTCTGCTTCACCAAAGCAGGAAGCCCTGAAACGGCCTCCAACATTTTGTAATCCTCCGACACGGCTCTTCCGCTGGACTCTTTTGGAAAGGAGACGCTGCAGAACGGAGGATAAACCTGCTCCGGGTTGAGTGAGGGTGCGGTGCAGCGGTTGAGAAGACCACCGAGAGAATCGGCCAGCTCGCTGTTGCACAACTTCACCACCTTGTCATCGTCATAGTCGCAGTCAATATCCGGAACCCCTTGCCTGAGTAGAAAATACCTCAGCCCGTCCACCGTGAACCTTTCCGAGCTCTCGACCGGATCTACTACGTTTCCGAGACTCTTGGACATCTTCTTTCCCTGCACCGTCCAATGGGAGTGCACGTATATGGCCTGAGGGAGGGGCAGTTCCGCAGCCATAAGAAACGCTGGCCAGTATATGGCGTGGAACTTTAAAATATCTTTGCCTACGACGTGATGGACGACGTTCCACCACTGCGAGTATTTCTCTGGATAACCCGCAACAGTCAGGTAGTTCACCAGAGCGTCCAGCCACACGTAGATCGTTTGTTCAGGATCTCCAGGAACCGGAATGCCCCACTGCAGACGGCTCCTCTGACGCGACACTGATAAATCAGGTAGCTCGGTCTCCAACCACTGAAGGACAAGATGGTAAAACTTCTCCGGCTGAATGGCTTTGGGGTTTGACCTTAACCACTCCTGAAGACTGGTTCGGAAATCGGAGAGGCGGAACAGGTAGTTGTGCTCCTTCATCCACTCCACCTGTAGGGTGATACAAAAGGTTTTAGACAAGAAGCTCAACTTGGAGTGAATAGAAGTTTATTTCTATTCTCCTTTTTGTCTCAAAGCAGCTTTACAGAGAACTCCTGGTGCGTACGCCAGGGCTGATGGTGAGAAGGAAAACGGTCCGGGCACGGAGCTAAGAAGGAAGAAACCTTGGTAGGAATCAAGACTCGCCACGAGAAGGCGGTTATTTTAGTACACAAGACGGTCTTTGAATTAGTGTATATGGCATACATTTTTAGCAAGAAACCTATATACACACAGTATACTCCTCATAACTAACTGTAGCTATAACACCAATTTACAAGTTTGTCAGAAGTCATGTTTCCACCCAAGTGGAAAAATGTGCAAAAATATTTGTCAAAGTAGGATATGGAAACAGCAACTGGGTAGATAGACAAGACAGATATGGCAGAAAGATAGAAAGCTATCTATACCTTGATTGACGGATGGATGGACATCTATCTATACTTTGATTGACAGGTAGATAGACAGACAGACATCTATACCTGGGGTGTCCAATCTTATCCACGTAAAGCCAGTGTGGGTGCAGGATTAATTCCAATCAAGCAGGAGCCACGCCTGATTCCACCTGTTTAATCAGTTGCTCTTGGGCTTTCAATAGATTCAGGTGTGGCTTCTGTTTGGTTAGAATGAAAAGCTGCACCCACACCGGCCCTTTCCGGTTAAGATTGGATACCCCTGATCTCTAATGTGATTAACAGATAGATGGACGGACGGACGGATGGATGAATGATTGGATTGGTGGATGGATTTACTTACTTTACTGAGCCACAAAGAGAATGTTATTTTCATATACTGAATATTTTTCCTTCAACTTCAGCAGTTAAAGTCTGTACATATGTGAAATATTGCAAGAAATTGTTTTTGACAGGAAAATACTGCAGTTATGCTTAAACTTTGTGTCATGTGGGATCATTTATCAGGTCCAGTGACCAGCGCTCAGACCCCTCCGACGGCTCAGAGTGCAGGGTCAGTCCGTGAACTTAACCTTAACTTCTCTCCACTCAAGCGGTGGATGCAGGTTTGGAAGTTTGAAAACAGTTGCGTAGACATGTTTTATTGCAGTGAACAGTGCTGTTCGGCCCGTATATCATCTGCTGCGCTGTATACGGCCGGATCGCTTGATTTAAACTGACGGACTGCAGCCAGGACCTTTTATTTACAGTTCAAATAGTATGAACTGAAACAACTTCTCTTGATAAGGGCCTTGGGCAAGTTCACTGAGGGACCTCACTGGCCAATATTAATATTAAATAACTGTACATCAGATAAAATCTGGAAAGTTTGCGATATACATGATATTATTCTTGGAAATGTGATGAATACAAACTTTTGTATCGGAGAAAACAGGACGTGAAATCATTACCTGAAGCATTTCAGGGCAAACCGTTTATTTCTTGAGCAAATAAAAAGGTCGCAAACATTTGTAACATTTCAGAGCTTGCATTACATGCGTAAAGTGCATGCAAACCTAGCTATAATTAAAGTAGTAAGTCCCAGATTTCCAGCTGCTCTACGCAGGTTACACACCTTCCACTGTATGATCTCATGTCAACAGTTTCTATGTCTCCCGACAGACAAAAACTAGCTCAGTGTTGTCCAGCCCTTCTCCTGAGCCTCCATGCTCTGACACACATTTGCGCTTCATGAACGAATAAAAGGGAGTGGATTAATTTCCTTGAGAATGTTGGAAGGAGGGAGAGTATTATCCTTTAAAAAAAAATTCTGTGCTCCTAGGAAGCAGCGTAGCTTTGAAAGCAGAGATTTGCTTCTACTAAAATTTGCTCAACGAGTTCAGTTCCTTATGAAGGTCAGAAACTCCAGCATGTCACAAAATCCCATATAACCGAATTCTTCACGATTCTGTATGATTATATACTTTTGTCCCAAAAAAAACAGTCTCCATACATAGTGGAAATGAACACTTTTTTTTAATGTTTTAAAATGTCTTCCAAAACTTTTCCTACTTCGTTTATATTACATGTTTGTTTTTTCCCACCAGATATCCTTTAAGAACGCCTTTCTGGGCGGTTGTGGTTCAGGTGGTAGAGCGGGTTCTCCACTAATCGTAGGGTTGGCGGTTCGATTCCCGGCCCACGTGACTCCACATACTGAAGTGTCCTTGGGTGAGACCCTGAACCCCGAGTTGCTCCCGATGGCAAGTTAGCGCCTTGCATGGCAGCTCTGCTACCGTTGGTGTGTGAGTGTGTGTGTGAATGGGTGGATGAGACACAGTGTAAAGCGTTTTGGATAAAAGCGCTATATAAGTGCAGACCATTAACAATTTGCCTTTGACAAAATTGAAATCATTCTCATGGCTGGATCGGGAAGCCGTCGCTCCAGGAAACACAGCGAGCACATCCCACGCGTGACACGGTCACCGAACTTATTAATAAATTCAAAAAGTGTTTGGAAGTGTTGCGCGTCCACTGACGAAGACACGACCGACCTGCTCCTTGGAAACATAGTCCCCTGTGTATATTTTATTCCCTAATGTCCAATATTACGATTTTTCACTACAACCACGTGCTGTTTTTATAACACACAATACTTACATCCATCACAAGCAGCACTCGGTTCATCATTTCCTTTAGTGTTTCTTTTTCATCAGAAATATTTGGTATCGTTGATCATTTTCGATAGAAAAATTGCATTATCCCATGTGGAAGTCTGATATTGTTTATATATTGCCGACATTGATTTATAACTGTTTAAGAGTGAATCATGAGTGATTCACCTGAGGATCGATTCTTTTCTATTCAATCTGTATATACAATTAATAACGTCACGAGTCAAATCACTTGCATGAATTAATACACAGACTCGCTGCGCAATTCAGTGGCATATTTATTTATTTATATGTTTGTTTGTTTATTTAAAATGAGAGTGTGTCTGTAGTACGTTATGTAATTGCCCGTGCCTGAACACACACAGTTTAACATCATGGAGATCATGTTAAAGACCTGATCCGTTGTGTCGGGTCTGTTACAGCAGAAAGAAAGAAGAAAAAAAAAAAAAAGAAAAAAAAAAAACACACACAGGAAACAGGAAGCACTAAATGCGGTTGTAAGAAGCATGAAGTAACAGATCCGGGAAATGCTGAGCAGCGATTATATTAACACTGGCATTACATATTCATATACACTGCCTGATTCATCTTCTTCTTGGAGCTTCTGCACTTGCACGTCAATTTTTTTAAAGTTATTCTGTAGGGTCCCACGTCTACACCTTAAAAGATTACACTTCCCAAAAACGGTTTATTCCCAGGACTCTCCCTTACTGAAGTCAATCATCGCGGGTTTGTTTCCTAAGAAATCATGTGGTGCGTCTCGATCAGCTCCATAAGTGGTAAGGACCCTGGTTCACTACACACTGGGACACTGATGACTCGATTTCCAGTGACACGACTACGTACTCGCGTTGTAAAACGTCCCCGCTTGCATTCATCAACTACAGGAAGGACCAAGATCGTCTTGTGTCACATAAATTTATTAGCGTAATCACACGAGTGTCTAGCATGGTACTTCAAGCAGGATCGTAGATTAAGTAATGGATTTTTTTTTTTTTTTTAATCATTAAAGTTGTTAGACTCAATAAAACTGTGTATACGTCAAATAAAGTTAAAAATCGCTAACATAAGTAATCAATCGAGAGCCACAACAGCGATAACAAGCTACTTACAGTTTATTTATTATTTTTCCAAGCTGAGAGGCTTCAGAAAACACGGTCATTAAGGCAAGTAAGGGAACACGGTGAGTATCGATGCTCCCTAGTTTTTTCGGTGCATTGTGGGATTTTTTTTAGGGAGCGAACGTTCCAGTGCACTGGAAAGATTCTGCGATTGAGACAGAGCTTAAAATGGCCGACTCCCTGATTACTGCCCCGACTACTGAACTAGGAAGCTGATTGAGACGCACCCATAAACGTTGTCCTGTCCTCATCCCTAAACTCTTATTCACAATATATTCATTCTGAACCGGCGGTGCACGGACTTTGGCGTAAAAGTTCTGACCTTTTTCTACATGACTGTATTTACTAGAATAATTTCTTATTGACGTGGTGGTGTTTTCAGTACCTTATGTCCGCTCTCAGTGGAGATTTTGATCTCTCTGCCCGTGGAGTCTGTGCTCTCGGTCACTTGGCCGGGTGCGAGAAAGCTCTCGTCTGGTGTGGAGTACCAGCCTTCATAAGTGCCTTTATAGATGAAGCCTTTATCCAGCAGCTTGGACCAGAAATGTTCCACCGCCCGTCTGTGTCTGTCCTCCGTCGTCCGCACAAAGTCGGTGTATGCGATATTACAGCTCCGGAACACGTCACGAAACCTGCCTGATACCTCCGTGCAGAAAAGCAGCGGCTCTTTACCGGCGGTGCTGGCCGCCTGCTGGATTTTCAGCCCATGCTCGTCGGTACCTGGGAAAAATCGGTTTGTGTTCTACAAAAATTAACCATAAAATACGACAATCCAGCGAAATTGGATTGGATGACATGATTGGATGACATGACTGTCACTGATTAGCTGCATGAATCTACAGTCTGGGCTAGAAAGAAGTCAGCCCGAGCGTCATGTATTTTTTTATCTTGAGACTATTAGTAGTGCACTCAGTTCCACAAAAATCCTAAAACCATCTGACGCAGATGCTGACAATGAAACCTTACACACCCACTGATATAAAGATATCATTTAAAGACAGGAGCTTAATAATAATAATAATAATAATAATAATAATAATAATAATAATATTATTGTTGTCAGTTAAAGCTGTCTGTGTTGATGGATCTTACTTTTAACAGGACTGTCTTACCAAACCAATTCAGGCTTACTTCACACACACACACACACACACACACACACACACACACACACACGCACAGTGATTATCACTGCAAGTCGAAGTATTACAAAGTCGCCAGTAGGCGTTCCTACGACTGGTTGCCATAGTAACGTTTATCAGCAGGTGGCGCAACTAGCATTCCACTTTTGAAGACATAACAGTTTTCTTGCTGCTAAAATGAAACATTCTGGAGGGAGAGCGTCCGTATATAATATTCAGCAGTGTGTATATACACATATCCTACAAGATGAAGGAGAAGCAGGCTGTGTGTGTGTGTGTGTGTGTGTGTGTGTGTGTGTGTGAGCTGTTTGCCGCTGACTGTCCGAGTCCACGAAGCAATTCGGACGCAGGCAGCATGGCGGATCACGTGCACTCTTCCGTCTTCACTCCCACTGTTAGGCACTGCACCGAGTCGACCCGAATTTGCACAAAGTTAACATTTTCTCATCTTTGTCGCGTCACTGGACACGCCCACATCCAGTCACCACGGTCACTGTCGCTCACGTCAAAAATGAATGGTCTCTGGTCGCTTTCTTGCTGCGAGTCAGTGTGTCTGTGTGTGTGTGTGTGTGTGTGTGTGGGTGAGAACGTAGCTTAAGAAACAAAATGGGGATTCTCAGTAGTATAACTGATTCATTATTAACAATACATACGGATTTCACAAACGCATAAAGTGATGAGGCTCCACGGTCCCTGGTTCGAGCTTGAGCTCGGGTTACTCTTTGTGACCGGGTCTATATGGGTTTCCTCAGGGTGCTATAGTTTCCTCCCACAACATGCCAGTAAGTGGACTGTCGACTCTAAATTACCCAAGTTATGAAAGCATACACACTGCTGTCTCATGCAGGGTGTATTGAATTTCAAACCCAGTGTTCCCGGGATAGTCTCCGGATCCACCACAACCCTGACCAGGATAAAGCTCATGTGATCATAACATTGTAATGTAATAAAGACACTGATCAGTATTTCTCACGAAAAGGATTTCACCTTGAAAGATTTCTGCAAATGGCAGACAGTGAGAGTGCGTGAAAGTGTGTGTGAGAGAGTGTGTTTGAGTGAGAGAGAGTGTGAGAGAAAGTGTGTGAGAGAGAGAGAGAGTGTGTGTGTGTGTGTGTGTGTGTGTGAGAGAGAGAGAGAGAGAGAGAGTGTGTGTGTGTGTGTGTGTGTGTGTGTGAAAGTGTGTGAGAGTGAGTGTGTGTGTGAGAAAGTGTGTGTGTGAGAGAGAGAGAGAGAGAAAGTGTGTGTGTGTGTGTGAGAAAGAGAAAGAAAAAAAGTGTGTGTGAGAAAGCTTGAGAGAGTGAGAGTGAGAGAGTGTCTGTGTGAGTGAGAGAGAAAGTGAAAGTGTGAGAGCGAGTGTATTTGAGAGTGTGTGTGTGTGTGAGAGAGAGAGAGAGGTTCCACCTGAGCTGAAACAGTACCTGTGGCAAACCTGGAGTTAACCCCCTGCAGGAGTTGGTATCGGTGTAAACAGTCGGCTGTCACGGCGGAATAAACGTGTCCGATGTGAGGCGCCGCGTTCACGTAGAAGATCGGTGTGGTGATATAATATGACCTCCGCGACTCTCCTGTGCGCGTGCATCGCAAAACCAGGTGTGTGTGCAGCCTCTTTGCCGGAAGTGATGGATAAAAATAGGTTTGTTCTCCGCGCGAGCCGTATTTTAACACCCGTAACAAAAGTCTTCCCTTGCTTCGCAGGACTGAACTTTGAGAGGTCATTGTGAAAGTAGGAAAGCACTCGATTCAGTCTACTTCCGGGTGGCGAATGTTTCTCTCCACACGTACGCAGAAAAAAGAGAACAAACCCCGCCTCCTGCGCTGTGATTGGCTAGTTGTATACTCACAAGCTGCTAATTGGTCAGTAAATATGAAGGGAAAACGGTTCAATATTAAGAGTCCGATAATAAAAGCCTGACTGAGTTCATTAACTTTGTTGTTGTTCATTTATTTTACTGACATTCTTAGGGAAGTATTATAAAAATGTAAATAAATTTTAAATCATAAAACGTTTAAAACATATATACAAATATTTGTAATATTTTTTACATCCACACATGAGTGAAATTTGACCCCTGAATAAAATCTTAAAGGAGGCATGATGGTTCAGTGGGTAGTGCTGGTCACTTACCAGTGAGTTTCTGTACTTGTTTTTCCGCCATGTCCATGTGGGTTTCCTCAGGGTTCTCCGGTTTTCTCCCTCCTCCCTAAAGTGGATCGACTACTCCAAATTGTCCCAAAGTTTAAAAAAAAAAAAAAAGGGTGTATGTGCAGTGTCCTGTACCCGGAGGAAACCCCCACAGCACAGCACGGGGAGAACATGCATATGCCACGCACACAGAGCAGCGGCGGGAATTGAACCCACAACCCTGACGGTGTGAGGCAAACGTGCTTATTTACTTATTTATGTTACTGAAAAGGTTAATTTCACTTATTCGTTTTCATTTTTTCCCTCATGTCCTCGTGCCATATTTGGTTCTGTTAATATGATTTGTTTTTTAACTTACAGATAGTGTTTTTCTTGTATTCTCCACTGACCGTCAAATCTAGCCCGTTGGTAAGGCGCTGTTGACTGCTCTGTGGTTATAGCATCACTTAGCCGTCAAGAGCAGCACATGCAAATGTTCAGTATTGTAAGGGTGAGCAAGGGGCTACAGAATAGCTGTGGTAATTGTGATTCATACTGCACCGGTGATTTGAATCTTTTGATTCCAGTCACCAAAAAGATTCATGCAGTGACGCTTTCTGTAAGTTACATCATTACATCAGTAGGTGGTGCCAGTGAATGTTTTTTTTAGATAAGTCATTGTTTGATTAACTAAATAGATGGACGTTCGCCTCGCACCTCCAGGGTCGGGGGTGCGAGTCCCGCCGCGGCCCTGTGTGTGCAGAGTTTGCATGTTCTCCCCGTGCTGTGGGGGTTTCCTCCAGGTACTCTGGTTTCCTCCCCCAGTCCAAAGACATGCA